>CM021101.1:407796146-408163526 GCA_007115665.2 Sequoiadendron giganteum
ACTAACGATTTGACTTTTAGAAAATCCGTGTAACTGTATCAAATGTCCTCATAAGCCTTACAATGCATAATGTAGTGCCACTCTATCTCCACTAAACCCGAAGAGCGGAAATAGCAAATACTATCTATCCACACCTCTTTGGGTATTTTCCATCTTCTCGTTTCACATCTCAAACGATGTGAGCTAGTTCTTAACTAGGCTATTAGCATTTTAGCCCAAATCTCCTATAAAAATAATCAACGACAACCAAGAACAAGAAGGAGCATCAAGAGAGAAAATACATACCATCACATCTTATGCAAGGGGAGAACAAGACAAATGGTTAGATGCCATAAAAAATTGGATCACTATTTAAAATGGCTTGAAACCAAAATATGTTAGAGAGATTTGTTCCAAACTAGCATCACAATGCTTAATCGAGTCAGGCCCCAACTTGTTGGAATTTGGAGGGTCACTTAAAATCATAGAAGAGGACAATTGATTTTCCTTGTTGAATGGTGAAGGATTGTGAGGAAAATCATAAACTATGGCCAAATCCAAGCCTTTTCTTTTTACCCTCCAAGTGGTGTCACTCTTTGGATTCATCTTGTTCAGCAAAGGACAAACTACACCACAAGTAGTAGAAGCATGTCCCAACTTGTGGCAATTGAGGCACATCGCAAGGGACCCCTCATGCTCAATCCATTACACACAATCACCAAGATTTGAAGATAAAGTGAATGAGGAAGGAATTTGTTTGTCAATAGCAATATTGACATAATATCTGACAAAGAGGAAACACTTTCTAGTTATTGTCACATAATCAATCATAATGAGATCTCCCAAAAAGGAAGCAATAGTAGTCCACACTCGCTCATTCAATACTCTAGGGGTAAATCAAGGAATATGACCCATATAGGAAAGTTTTTAATGCTAACATTGTTAAGATCCAAACCTAGTTCCCACTTCTTGAGGAAGAGACATGATTTGCTGAAAAATGATTGTTTGCCCTTTAGATTTGAAAACAGTCTTCACAAAGAGAGAAAGAGTTAAGGAAGAAGTTATTTGAGAGGACTATTATCTCCAACAAGCCTTTGGTACACCATTTCCTCCTAGCCCAAGTTTAGAAGCTATCCACATTAGGTCTAGCCCCCCAAAACTTCTCCACTAGAGCATTTCCCCATCTACTAGTTGATCTATCAATAATATAATTAGGCATTCTAAGATATTCTCTTGGTTTGAACATAGGAACAAAAGGAACAACAATTTTGAGAGAATAAGTGTTATTAAGATTACTAACCCAAGACTTCAAGGGGGATGAAAAACTCCTTGTCATAGCCCCCTAAGTTTGTACAAAAATAACAAGAAGGGTCAACACAGACCCCTTAGTAAGCAAAGGAGGGAGAAGTTGTGCCACAATAGTGTGCCTAGCCACAAACCCATCCATTCTTGGGTAGAACATCTTTAAGAGTCACCATTGGAAGGAAAAGAACCCCAACCTTAGCTTACTAAGAACTTTCATTGACCTCAAGGCCAAAACAACCACTTTCAGATCAAGGACTTGTACAAGAGAAAGTGAAGGAAGGAAACCTTTCCCAAGGCTCAAACTAAAAGCACCAATAGAGACCTGTTTTTCAACATGTGAAACCCTTGGTGCCCTCAAAACATTCACATTAATGATCTTCTTTGAAGTAGAGATAGAGCCAATGCTTCTACATGCATCCAACCAAGATCTAGAAGCAAAACGTCCTCCTCATCCTCCAAGGAACCTCCCCAGTCTTTTACATCCAAATCATCATCACCATCTCCTTCTTTTGTAGCCTCCTCACTCCCACTCAATGCCTATTTAAACTACATGTTCCCACTCCCATTCCCACTTGCCATAGTGAGAAGTTGTTAGCCATTTTTCTTGAGTGTATAGATGCATATAATATGGATCGTGAGTTTAGTGGCTTTAAATTATTTTATGTATAAAAGATGGAGGTGGGTGTTTTCATTATTTTTATTATTGAGATTAGTTTAGTTTGTGTAAATAAGTGTGTTTATAAATAATAGTATAATAAGGTGTAGATAAGATACTATGGAGCATATTTATATTCCAGTATGTAAAGTGTATATTTTATATGATCAAGAATATTTTTAAAAAGTAAATATTGAGTGTAAATTAGTGTTCTCATGAACATAATGTGAAATAAAGTGTGTAAAAATTTATCATACAATAATAAGTCATTCTTCAAAATATTATATTTTATGGATGATAGGTAAAAGAATTTACCACCTACATTTGGTTAAGGCTTGACTTTGAAGGTCAATCATTCAAAAACCTGAGAATTATTACAACATACATTGAGAATAGATATAATCCATGATTTTATATGGGTAGAAGAAGATGTCATCATATTTTACATATTTACTATTTTTAATACAAATGTAAAAAGATACTTTGATTTCACCAAGTCCTATACCTTCTTTAAGTATGACAGTAAGCATTAAAGCTCTTCTTCAAATATGGCAAATCACTTCTCATAAAACTAATATGCCCATGTATAATTCTAATATTTTATCTATTGTAACCTACCTTAGTAGTCTAAATTTTTCCAAGGTTGGTTCCCCCTTTGTTGTTTTAGCCTAGCCATGGCCATCATTGATAATCGATTGAAGAAGTCTTCAATGGGCACCCTTGGTCAAAGTTGTGCCTAGTATTATGCTTTGCCTCCCCTATATCCTTGTCACATGCCTTAATGTCTAAAAGTGCAAAAATTTCTAAGGGTTAAGGGTGTCTACATATATTTATGGTATCTTTCAAGATTTTAGACTTCTCTTCATTGACTTGCTTTTCCTCTATTCCCCAAAACCCTGCACTTCCACATTTCCTCTAAGTCTTTTGTGTCATTCAAGTTTTCAAACTTCTCCTTATGTAATGTGTCATACTTTCCTTGAGCTTATAATCCCCAATCTTCATATTTGTCTTTGGGTTTTGACATTCAACTTTTCACCTAATCATGTACTTCTTACGCCATAAGTCTAATCCTTGAAACCTGACTATTTCTTTGCTTCCTCTTATCCTTGCTCTATGTCCTTTACCATCAAATAGTTGGCATTTGCAATCTCTAAATTAATTTTTCTCTAACTCCCAAAATCTTGGGATTTCAATATTTTTCCTACTTGTCTCCTCGACATCATTTTCCCTATTTCCTCATACATTTATTTCCTTCTCAATTGTCTTTTCCTTTAGTTAAACCCGAACTTACAAACTTCTCCCTACCATCATACATAAAAATTTATGAAGTATCATGTGTCCTCGATCCTTCACCCCCAATGAGTTCCCCTTTCCTTTTCATTTTCTCACATGTCAATGCTATCAAATTTGTCCTAGCCTTAATTCCACTTCATCTTCTATCAATATTGGGTATTCCTATTCCTAAATCCCCAAATGCCTTCCCATTCATTGCAGCTTTTTGTGCCTCTCCATCCCATATATTCCTGAAGTTACTTTGATTACTTAGTAATTCTAATCCTTGGAACCTAAAACTTGTCAATTCATTTATGCTCTCCTGTTGGGCTTCCAAAATTTCCCATCCCCCTTCGCACTTCCTCCCCAAAGTGCATCGAGATCTTAGTAAGTCCAATCCCTAAAACCTAAACCTTTCGTATTCATTTATGCTTTTCTCATAGGCTTTCAAAATTTCCCATCCCCCTTTGCATGTCCTCCCATGGTATTAGGTGTCCTAATTTCTCAATCCATACTCCTCCTCATGCCTGTTTCGTTAGACTTTCAAAATTCATAATGCAAAACCATTATATGGTATTCCAAAGTCCTAATTCCCCAATCATTTTTAAATTTGTTAGGCCTCCAAATCCAAACATTGGTCCCTAGAACATTTTTTATTTATGGGCATTATTCAAAGCATACAAAAATGTACCTATTTCTCTACACTTTTGAGGATGGCATTAATGCCCCCAAATGGATGTTATAGGATAGGGGATTGCTTTTATACTCTTCTTAGCACCTATCGGCCTCTCAAATGCATGGTTTGAACACGAATGGACATGATTTTTGATGTAGGAGATGTGGTTTCATGTATGTGACCATATAAATATGATGCAAATAGATGCGAACAACCTACAATTTTGTTGACCACTCTAGAATTCTTGATTAGCTTACGTATTGAATTGTAATGATATATATAAATATATATAGATACATGTAATAAGATGTAAAAATAGTTGGCTATTGAACTAAATTCCTAGTTGCATGTGTCTTGAGGTAATCCGAGGTATCAAATGATGAATGTCTAGCAGTGTAAAAGATGGAGCACATTTGCAAATAACGAGATGGGGTAGTCTATTAAGGCTCTACTTGTAAGTGGATGTATCCATGGCATGCAATATCTCAAGATGGGCTTTCAAACTATTTGTTGTCTCTCACTTTCCATGTTTGTTAGCATTATTATAAAAATAAATTGATTATTGTACGATAAAAATAATAAAGCATTACAAACTCTTTTACAATTTTCTTCTTTTTTGAATGTGAGGTATAAGGGACAATTGTGGATGTTTGTTTGTAGGTTTCCTTATCTTTCGAGGTTGTGAATATACAAACTTTGTTCCAACTGTTGATTTGCAGGCACTTTCACCCACTTTCCTAGTCATGACTTTGTTGCTCAATCAAATAGACATAGACACTAGTTTAGGAGGTGTGAACAAAAATCATTCTTTTACATTTTATCTCCTTTTAGCTACAAGAGTAGTTTAGGTTACACCATGCTACTATGATTTAGTGATGCCAATAAATATTATGTGGGTCATAACAATGTATTACTCCTCTTCCATGTGTAACCAATGTTAAGTGGAGACACTTTTAGGGATAAAATATTGATGTTGTTTTGTTGCATGGTATGATTAATTTTTCACCTACTTACTAGGGGTTTTGTAAGTTTGTATGTAGCCAATGTTGACATGAACTTAGCAACAAATTTTGAGTTCTTAGCATATTGGATATGATTTCTCTAGAGATTTTAGTTTAATTCTTCATTTAACTTTAATTTTTTTGCTGTCAAAACCTCAAGAGACACCTTCTTGGCCTTGCAAAGCCTACAACTAAAGGTGAGTTTACCCGCTCACAAGAATTGGTCCATTCATTTCAGGGCTTAGGTTATGGAGATAGTTATTAGGATTTATGGATATACATGTTTGAGCGCCAATATAATGACATTGTTATCAAGGAGCATTTAACTTTGGTTCTTATCTTTGACACATCTATAATTTAAAATAAATTATACAGAACTATCAATTTATTTGTGTTTTGAGTTAGCAACCTAACAACTTATGCCAACAAGATGGTGTCATTATTTGGGATGTATTTTGGGTTCTAAATGAAATTTACATGCTTGTGGTGAGTTAAGCATAAAAAAATGGTTGCCTTAGTAGCCTCTCCTACTCCAAGTTTTTCCTCATTCAGTGAGGTTACAACTCTATTATCATGAATCAAGGTGTTTTTTGTTGTTAAAAGTCCATTGTTGGTGCTTTAAGAACACATGTTAATTTGATGCAATAGAAAGTTAAGGTACTTAATTTCTTTTTTCCCTTCTCTATGGTGAGATTTTATTTTTGTGAAGAAATTATTGCATGTGAGTGGTGTAATTCCCTCTCAAGAAGATATAAACTTGTAATTATGGCTTTTGGGTTTGAACATGTCAGTAGCTTTGTTCCTCTTTATGTTTCCCCTCATGATTTATTCTTTGATTTTTATAATGATAAGAAAGACTCAAACTATTATAATGACACACCTTGTTACTATCTAATAGTCATCCTTCATCCTAAATCCACTCCTAAAGCCTACAAGTATCCAAGAAAAAACAAAATGAACTCATCGAGCATCTTAAGGAAATTGAAAAATCATACCAAGTTGCTTGAATCTAGTCTACAATCCAAGTCCCAACATATGCCCATTAAGAACCACGTCGCCAAGTCTTAAAAAGTTAGATTTTCCAATATTCCCCTTGTTAATGTATATATAAAAATAGAATATTGGGTAAATTATAATTTGAATGTATGACAATTGAAATTTAGCTCTAGTTTCCTAAGTTTGATGAGCCAAATCTATCTCAGGGGAAATCACATGTCCAAGTATTTTCTAAATTTACAAACAAGTTTCAATACCTAAATGAGATTATTTGCTAAGTCTTTAGGTGAAGATGCAATGAAATGGTTATAGAATTTTCAAGGCTACTATTTTTTTGGGGGGTAGTTTAATTATAAAATTTTCAAATTGATGCACATTATCTTGTCTCTCATGTCCATGAACTTGTGAGAATCAAAATGAAAGTTAGTGAGTTGGTCATAGATTTTTGTAAAAGGTTGGTTGTGTTAACTTGTATACCTAATTATTATAAGCCAAGTGAATAAGAATGCATTGTTTAATTTTGTGATGTTTTTAATCCTAGAGCTATCCTTATTCCACATGAATTCAACCTCGAGGTTCTAGGACATATCATGTTGTGAGTAGATGTTGTTAAGGCTCCTTATTAAGTCGACACTACTTCCATTAATTTTGAGGGGGTAGAGAAGTATGATGTTGCATCATATGATAGTTGTGAAAATGATGAAGAAAATGCATGTACTTACTTTTGATTGGATGGGCCACTCTTTGGAGGTAATAGTGTTGATATGGCATTGTGGAAACCAAGTAAACAAAGAGAGATGTGTATACACAAGTATGTAACCAAACAAACTAGTTCATGATATTGATAATGATGAGTGTGTACATGCATGTGATATTAAAGATAATCAAGGGATATGAATGTGTACATGCATGTGTACAAGTATGTAATCATATAAATCAACTCCTTATTTGATGGGTTGCCCTTATTTATTTCATTGGGATATGATGAGGCTATTAGTGTTGACCCTTTTTCACATGTATATTTACATGAGGATGAAAGGATATGACGAGGGTAGTAATATTGACCCTTTTTGCATGTATATTTTCATGAGGATGATGGATTTTACTACACTAAGTGATAATACTGTTTAAATAAGTGATAACAAAGACATTGATTTCTAGTTTGAAGGCCTTGCCCTTGATGACTATGGAGAGAGTGATCATGTGGATGTATATGAAATTCTATTTATTTTATGCAATATATGTTGTCTTCCCCATGTTGTTTATGCTTCAAGTTGTTGCAAGAATATGTCATCAAGATGAGTGAGGAGAAATAGGTAAAGTGATACCAATTAGATTTCAATAGTGAATATAACACAAGAAATTAGAATGACTGTGAAATAGAGTGACTATTTGAAGAATTTCATTCTTCACTTAGGGTGTCTTCTAATGCCAACCACTATGTTTATATTTGGAGTTGTGGTTTCAATCATGATTATGATTTATATGTTGTAAATTATATCAAAATATATGACAATTATGTATGTCAATTGCCTATTACCCAAGAGCTTGATGTGAAGACTAGTGATTATGAAGCTTTTCCTTTTTACGAAGGTCATGTTTTTGATGCTATAGATAATAATGTGCTTGAAATAGAATCATTTTTTGTGTCATGCATATAGGTGAATTTGTTTTTTACCTACAATACCCATGTGAAGTTGAGAACTGCATCTTAGTGTGATGATATGCCTAAGTTAAATACTTTTTAATTTAACATGTAGGAAGAATTTTTTTCTTTGTGCAAATCAAATGGATAGTTATGCATTCTTTTCTTTGCCACATGAATCAAAGATGTTATATTTTTTCCTTGATCCACATAAGAATATCGATAATTACACCAATATTGTTGTTATGCGTGGTAGAGGATTTCTTACACTCATGTTTATTGATGTTGACCTAGTTTTCAGTGTTCCACATTGTGTTGTTGCAAACATGCACAAAAAGTATGGTAATATATGGTAGCAAGGATCAAACACTTACTTGTCAATGAATATGCTAATGAATCTAGTGATTTTCAGTTGGTTTTGACACTTGAACTTAGTTTTTTAAATGCTTGGGGCCCCCATCCACAAATTTAGAAACTTCCTCCAATGATATTCCCTTTTTTATATTTCATTATGTAAGCATGAATTTTAAAATAATAAATATTTTCACATTCCTATTCTAAAATAAATGCAAACCTCAAATTGAATTAACAACTATTTTGATCGATTAGATTCGCTCACGTTTACAATGGATTATGGATGCTCAAAACTTGTGCAATATATTTGTAGCAGATACTTGTGATTCAATGATGAGATGTCCAAATAATTGATGTGATGATCTTGGATGAAGAATAGAGTATTCCAATAGTGGCATGGTATGATGGTTAATTTGTTGTGGTGTTGTTCTTGCCATATTTAAGGTTCAAACCCCAATGGGGGTGTAACTGAATGTTTAAATTAGAGATGAGGTCCCCCATTTGCAACCTCACCAGTTCATGTCTCTAGGTCAAAATCATTTATCCCTTAATAAAAAAATAAAGAATAGAGTATGGAATTATAGATTTCCTAGTGAAAGAAAAAACATTTGAGACTAACTCTCTTGATTTGAAAACTTGAGTTTTCTTTCACTTCTTAATCTAAAATTGATTGATTGCATTCTAAATTCTTTGATTGACCTTTTCTTTATTTTATTTTAGAATGTATAAGAATAAATAAATGAATTGACAATTTGCATGGTTTGATTAGTGGAAAAGATTGATTTTTAAAAATGATTTAATTATATAATGATCAAAGGATATTTAATTGATTTTATTTAATTAATTATGTGTGCATAGACTTAATTAATAATTAATTAATTAATGGTTATTAATTAATTATGTGTGCATAGACTTAATTAAGAATTAATTAATTAATGGTTATTAATTAATTATGTGTGCATAGACTTAATTAAGAATTAATTAATTGATTATGAAGGGAATGTTAATGGAATAATTAGAGCAATTGCTTAATGTGTAGAATTAACTAATCGGCATAGTGATATTAGAGTGAATTAAGTAGGATAAATTAATGTATGAAATTTAATGATATAAAGTGGTGGAATTAAGGTGTCTACATTTTTCCCTTTGAAAGCGAGCAAAAACTAAAGGAAGATTTTTTTTTTAAATAAAATAGAAGAATCCAAAGAATGGATGCAAGAAGATGCCCCAAGTGAAATGATCGTTAGGAAGATGAACTCTCAAGAGGGCATGTGTGGATTAAAGATATGGATGGGCACTCAAGATGAGGAGAGAGATATGAAATGGAAGAGTTTGGGATAGAATAGATGATGGAAATAATACAAGGGTGGTTGGGAGTGAGAAGAAGTATTAGTGATAGATAGTTAGTTAGAAGAAATATTAAAAAATAAAGATGAGTGTTGATGAGGTGATAATGAATACCATGAATATTTCACTAAATTTCAAATGCTTCAACAACAAGATTTACTATTTCATATAAAAGGATGCACCATGATAAGAAAAATCCATGATGATATTATTGTAATATGTCATAGGAATCACATAGACACAATAAGTTAACAATAACACACACAAGATCAAACAAAAACAAAAACAAAAAATATTAAATATTTGCCCTTGATTAGGTTATAAACCAAAACTTATGGATTGTTGATAATGATAGATTTGATTTTCCCCATACAACAATGTATAGAAGAGGGTTGTGTTATGAAAAATATATCTTGATAGAAGTGCAATGATTTCTTTAAAGTGGAATTAGGATTTAATAGAACTAAGGACAAAACACAAATGGTTTCTTTTTTATTTTAGATATTTCTACTTTTTAATTATTTTTGGATTTTACATTTCTCTTTTTTTTTCAATTTTTTAATGTTTTAGGATTTTTTATTTTCTAGGGGAGTATGCTTCATTTTGATGTTATGTTGGAACTATGCTCTAAATAAAGATATAACATACCAATGTTTTCTCAAAATATGGCTCAAGACTCTATTGTGTCCTTATCAAGTCCAACACATGAAGAATGAATGGGTTTAATGGATGATGACAAGGATGACCTTGAATATCAAGGGTTGGATGGAGTGGAGCCTATTTGTAAGTGCAAGGAACTTGTAGACAATAGACTATGCACAATGCAATAAATTGTCTTACATCACGATACTTGCCAAAGCCACCATAAGAATGGTTTTTGCCAGTGGACAAAAAAATCTCTTTTTTTTTTTTTCTAGTAGCACCTTAAAGATGTTTTCATTAGGGGAATTCACTTTTTTATAGCAAAAGTAGATCCCTTGAGCATGGAAGGGTTTGAGATACATTCTTTTAATGGGTTCTTCAAGCTCCTATCCATCTTATATGGCTAACCTGTATGCTAATAAGTCAAATTTGGCGATGACAATATAAGGACCTATCCAATTAGGCTCAAATTATTTACCTTTATTTTCATGATCTTGATTGATGTTTCTTTGATTTTCTATAATGATGAGATCACCAATTTTTAAATTATTTGGATTTAATATGCTTGTTGTATCATGTCTACATACTATTTTTATTTTCTTTCAAATGAGAAAGGACATCGAACCATTTTCACCAAGAAGTTCCAACTCATGAAGGCATGCAACTCTATATTCCCCATCATCAATCAAATAATGCAAATAAATGTGCAATTAGAGTAGCTTAGCCTCTATTGGTAGGATAAATTTAGTTCCAAAGACAAGGGAATAAATATTTTCTCTTGTGGGGGTGTATATACTAGTACAATAAGCCCATAAGGTAGGATATATTTGAAGTTGCTAATCCCAACTAGCATCATTAATAATCTTTTGTATCAAAATATTCATGAGATGGTTTGAACCTGTTTTTGAAGGATTTTCTATTGTTGGTAATGAATTGAAGGTATATCATAATGATAAATTATATGATTAAGGATACACTTGGATATTTGTTTGTCAACTATGCATTTTAGGGTCTGAATGGCTTATGCCCATTTGGTTAAGTATTCAATGGTTGTAATGATGTGTTTATGACCATCAAAAGAAGAGAGTTTTTATATTCCTGATGAGATAGAGCCCCCAATAAGAGAAAGTTTATGAAGAAATGATTGGTTGCAATGAGCTTAAGAAGGTGCATGGATAAGGTCTATATGCTTCTAAAAAAATAGAAAATTTCTAATATAGTGAAAAGTATCCTTCTCCATGGTATACCAATAGAATCATGTTATAAGTAGTTTCTTTGCTTGGACCATGTGTCACTAATATGCGCTCCATAAATTTCTTTGTGAAATTCTTTGATTTATAAATTGGTTTCTTCTAAATGTAAACCTGTTAACAACGTACCATCATAACCCCTAAAATAGAGGGTGCCACCAAGGAGGGTAAAATGGGATGAATGTTAGATGGAGGGATTATATTGTTTATGTGAAAGAGCAAGAGAGATGAGATTTTTATAAAGGTAAGTATAATTAATGATACTAAGAAAACCAAGACCAACAATCTCACACACCATTCCATATCCTAAGACATCACATGTTGAGGTCAGTAGTTGTTTAGCAAAAAACAAACACTGTCAAGTATCTTTTTTTTATCTCAAGAAGGAAGCTAATGGTAGCAATGAAATCTAATATGTATTATTTACACGAGAAACATGTTCAAGTTAAATATTCTCAAAATAATCCTTTATCTTCACTCTCATCATTGAATTATTTTATGATGAGTTGAGAATAACCATATACTAACAAGTACTATTTATGTTCAACTAGATTGCCCAGTTGAGGAATAAGATGAGTGCTTCATACTCAATGGTATTGTTGGTGCAAGGATAAATAATTTAAAATTCTTTAGGGATCCACAAATAGAGAAAGATCCATCAAAATAATTTTTCCATTCGTGTGACTCATCAAAAGATAGAATAGACTCATCTAGAAATTTAATGTTGAAAGGAATATTATCCTATAGTGATGCTTTTTCAAGGTGATCTACAAAAACTTATATGCTTATAACTTATTAATTTTGTGAAGCGGGTTAAATGAAAATTGTAGAAAGATAAATAAATTTAAATACCCAAATAGAAAAACGAAGATCAAAACCCACTTACCAATGAGATTGATTGTACTATGTAAGAATTCAAACAATAAATGATTAGAAAACTCAAATCAAATCAAAAGAATTCAAAACACAAGCAAACCTTGCATCCCATTTTGAAGTATGTTGATGGATGGTGTTGTATTGCTCAAATTATTAGCTCCTTATGCTTACAAAAGCTCAAAATAATGACTTGTATAGCAAGATGATATAATGAAATGATCTCTCAAATGCTCAAAGCTCACAATGACATGAATGCTCTACTCAAATTATAGGTTTCTAGGTGATGATTATGGAAGATGAAGTGTTATTTTATAGATTTTGAAATTGAAGATCAATGGTGGAGAATAGATCTTGAAATCAATGGATGAGATGAAATCAAGGAAGATGGATGATCAAGATTGAATTGAACTCAAAATATCTTCTCATTTCAAGGGAATTTGGTAAGATATTTTAAAATGGAAGGATGAGATTAGATCTTGAAAATGGATGGATGAGAATAGTTGAGATGAAAGTTAGTTAGAATATTCCATGGGAATATGCCACGTGGAGAAAATTTAGATAATTAAATAATACAAAATTATTTAATTATGGAGAGTTAGAATATGCTCTTTTTGAAAAGGAATATTCCATTGGATGAGATGAAAGATTACATAATTAAATAAGTGAAATTATTTAATTATAGGGCATTAGAAGAAAATTATAATAACTTAATTAAATAATTAAAAATTATTCAATTAGGGGTGATAAAGGGGATAATTAATGATCAAATGATGAATTAATTAAATAATTCAAGATTATTTAATTAATAGAGGAAATTAGGTTTAAATGAGGAAAATGATGTTAAAAGGGAATAATGATGCAAATGATGATAAGTGACAAAAATGCACTAATAATCATGAAAATGATGGAAAAATGTAGTTTTAGGATGTGTAATACACGTTAAGCATTTTTACATGTCTACAAATTTACATCTAAAATTCTATTAGGAGGGTGAAAAGTGTTTCCTATCTTGAGAGAATGAGAGTAGTTGCAAGTTTAATCATTTTGTAATTTTCATTTGTTCCCATATTCACATCAACAGTATCCTCGACAAGCAATTCATAACCATCTCGTAACTATACTATCTTGGGGGAAGATTGAGTTCCTTGTTTATTAATTCCTTAGAAAAAAAATCACTAATAGACTCATCTTTATTTTCTTTATTTCTACTTTTTTAATGTCATGTAGCAACTAAAGAGGTTTTCACTAAGGGGCTTCAATTTTTCATTTTTTGATTAAGAAACTTACCTTTTTTCCTAAATAATGTTTATATGTCGAGGTTGAATTCAAAACCCTACATAAGCTCTATTGATGGGATGGCATCTTAAAGTCCCATGCATTCTATGATAGCTTCATCATTTTGAAATAAATCCATCATAATGCAATCTTGTTGCTCTTGGTCAATAATTAGAGGGTATTAGAGGCGAAGGGTTATGGCAAGGATAATAGTGTCATTGAAAAAATTGGTGGTGACAAGATATTTGTTGAAACTATAAGAAGAACATGTCTTGATGTCAGAACAAGATTTTGGAAATATCATGGAAGTATCACATTGTCATATTGACCGTTATGGGGTTTATATCCAATACCATGAAATCCTTGATTTGCACAAAATATATAAGTTCTATAATTCCTTATTCATGAAGGCCTAGTAATTTCCTTTATAGTTCATGATTTGGCATAGCTTGTTTGCTTTAGATACTCTTTATTTTGAAAACAAGATTCTAAATTTTCATCAGACAACTAGGAGTCATTGAAGCTTTCAATTTCTCATCTATAAGAAAATATTATTTGATGAAAAAAATTGTGCCAAACTAATGGGATACATAGTATTTTATTTTATTCATGTTGGGCCTACCATAACTCTTAGGTGAAAAGGGAAGTTAACTTGCATGGAATTTATCTTGGATTTGACATTCTCTACAAACTTTATTTTTGATAAGGAAAAGTAGGTGTTGAAGGGACCCCGAAACTCTTTACAACGACAAAAAGCTGCAAGAAAGACTAAACCGATAAAGCCTACAGCCCAAAAAAACCAAAAGTCTGACAACATAAATTAACCATGAAACCTATCAGCAACCCTAAAGCAAAACATCAACAACAAGGTTGACCAAGCAAAAGAAACAACAAAGCTACAACATTTTTTCCAAAACATTAACTAAGGCCAAATTTTCCTCGATGACCCCCTCGTGCATATCCATCGCATCCTTGAGATCCTCAAATCAAATAGAAAACCACTTCTTGATCTTTCTCCTCATTCTCAAACATGAGCCAACATCCACAACCTTCTCCACAGCTGGACCAGATTCAAGCGATTCACATCCTTCATGGCCTTTTCAATATCACCCAGCTCCGGGGATTTACCAGTCCAATTCAATGCTTTCTCATTTAAAACAAAGAGGCCCTTAATAGTCGAATTCAAGGAATTATTGCTAATCTTAACCACAATCTTCAAATCATCATACAACTTACTAATTTTTTCCTCAATGTTAACAAATCTCTCCTCAAAAGTATTTTGAACTGCCAATTCTAGGAATGTAATCCTCTCCTCATGAGTATTACTAAGACGATCAACATCCACAACAAGTTTGTCAAGCATAACATTCATGGTTTTAACCTTACCTTTAATCAACCATTCTTTCTAGTTACTATGCACCAACGCCACACAAACATCTTGCCAATTCTTAAGCTAGACATTGAGCTCCTTAATTTCCGAGAAAAGCCATTTCACCAGTGTAAGCAAGTTGTGAGTTTTGTCCTCAGCCATCCTACAAAACATGCCCATGTTAACCTTGTCCCAATTTACAGGTGGTGCGGCTTGAGAACAAACATTCTCGACAGGGTCCTCCCGAGCCTCCTCTTTATCCTCCATTTCTTCCTCAACAAGGGAATCCTCCACTTTAATCACCTTAACTTTAACCCAATGCTTATCCAACATATTTTCCAAGTCCGCTAGAATTTATAGTTGCTCCACCTTCACAACACTCCCTTTAACCTTCTCAGTTCCAATAGGAGATTCTAGAGTAACATGGTTAGGTTCAACCCCCTTTGAACACACCAAACCCTCATTCGCCTAAACATTAACCTCCATAGGTTGCACAGACCTTGGGAGTCCTTTACCAATATCATGACTATCCTCCAAATCAGAGAAAAACTCTAAATCACCCATCTTACTAATGCTTGGGGTATGTTTAACATCAAAAACAAGGGACTCCTCCACAACTTTAGACACCTCCACCTTTTGCTTGACATAAATCTTATCTTTCATGGGGCATTTTTTCTTCCCCTTCACACTTTTCTTCTCAGAAAACACCACAACTTCCTTCAATTCATTATCCATTTCATAGCCCTTGGACCAGGATTCAGAAGCCTCAAATCCCTCCACAAACTCAGTATCCTCCTTCGACATCTCCTCAAAATTAGAATCATCATCCTTAGAATTCCCTTCCCATTCCGCCACCGAATCGCGAGTCTCATAGCCAAAAAATTTTGCACCCTTTTTACGAGCTGAAGTCTTAGGAGAAATAGGGACCAACTTCATCTTTATGTGTTCAAACATGAGATTCATAAGGGCTTCATGGAGAATAGCCTTCTTGGGGTTCTTCTGATGATCCTCAATACTATTCTCCATCAACAACAAAAGATAAAAAGGAAACAAAACCAAAGAATTATGGTAAAAATGATTCAAAAGAATGAAATGATATCCATAAATTATAGAAAACCTACCCTCCAAGGTGAAGTAATGCATAATGGCTAGAGCTATATCCCTCCAAAGTGGCTTGAGAGAATTGCGAGCATACCCACCACTACCAACCAACCTGAGCTTCTTCTCAACATATTTAAAGAAATCAGCAAGGGCTTTCTTAGCCGCATCTCTGTCTTTGTAAAATTTCCTTCCATTCTAAGGGAGACCACTCACCTCAACAAGGAAATCATCATTAAATATTAAACTCCACACCTTTGTATCACAGAATCCTATTGCTCCACCCTTTAACAAAAACCTTCGTCACTTCAAGGTTTGTACCTTGGAGCTTTAGCAAATAGGGGCTTACTCCACCATTTTCCAGGTGCTCCTACACAATTTCATTACTTTGAAACTCCTCACAAGAGCTCGACTCCACTCTGCAATGAGATCCTCCCATGGCGGCATGCAACGAACAACACTCCACCATCACCTTAATTTTCTACAAAGACAGGATTAGGAAAACTAACCATAAAACAATGTAAATGAGACCCACAAAGTGTGTGAGCTTTCCATACCAAGTATTGCCAAACCTACGTAGCCAAACCATAATTCATGGATATCAAAAAGGAAATTATGAGAAGAGCAGGTCCAAGACTCTACGTGCAAAACCAACTTAGAATGAAATAAAAGTCTTTCCCCCAGCTTTACCACCTTAATGACATGACAACTAGTCATTATTGAAAATGATCTTAAGGTTAAGTGGCAAGGATTCATAATAATTTCAATTATTTTGAGCCACCGCTCCCAAATTAGCTAGCACATTAGCCAATGAGTTAGCTTCCCTAAACACATGCGAAATTCTAATCTCATCAAATGAATTGACGATGGATAGTGAATCATTAATAAGATGGGCAATTGACCAAGACGACGGACTATTCAACATAAGACACTTAATAATGTTAAGAGAATCCCCTTCAAGCGAAAGTTTGGAGACCCCAATTTTTTTTGCCAAAATGAGGCCATGATAGGCTATTGTAGCCTCTGCAAAGTGGTTTGTCTGGGCTCCCAAAGGGAGTGCCACCGCAAAGACAAACCTACCATTCTCATCATGTAACACTCCCCCACAACCAGTAGGTCCCAGATTCCCCTTAGAAGCCCCATCTAAGTTAAATTTAAACCAACCACAAGAGGAAGCCTTCCACTAAACCCCCTCCCTAGAATCTTTTATCTTCTTCACCGGACTTGCGAGATCACAAGTGATTCCATATTTTTCCCACTAACAAATCATAAAAAGAAACAACCACCTTAATATTGAAAGAGGGGAGCACCGAGAATTTAGAAAGGAAATTTTCCTTAATAGCATCACAAATTTTAAAGGCTAGCCTAGAAGGTGACAGTTCTAGTTGATGAAAAACATTATTGTTACATTCCTTCCAAACTCCCCACGCCAAATGCGGTAGGATAAGAGACCACAACATCGAGAGAGCCAGATTAAGAGTAGGAGCCACCCACTGTGACCAAAAATCAGAGAAAGAAGCAGGAAACACCCAAGATAAATCCCACAACTAAAAAATATGAGCCGACACATCCCAAGTATAACTACAACCAGCCACCAAGTGATAACAATCCTCAACAACTTCTTTACATAAGAAACACCTATTCGACAGAGAAATTCCCCTTTTCACAAGATTATTGAGATTTAAGATCTTGTCTTGACATAGAAGCCAAAAAAAAATATTAATCTTAGGTAGAAGCTTCACATTACACAAACGACCCTAGAAGGGAGGGGGACCAACCAACCGAGTCATAAAATAGAACGCTGAAGAAATAAAAAACTTTCCATTGGGGGTCAACTACCACACCACAGAATCATCAAGAGAATCAACAGGGATATGAATCAAAGAGAGGAACAAAAAGAGGGGTTCCAGATACCTATTAACCAAATCAAGTATGATCCAATTACCATGAAGGATATAATCAGCCACAAAACACCCCATTCCCTAATATAGAAGTGTTTGAAAGGGGCCACCCAAGGTTCATCCTTCAAGGGCCCATGACCAATCCACCAGTCATCCCAGAACAAGATCCTCCTACCATTTCCAAAGACCCACCGTAGGCTAGTAGCCACAGTCGAACGAGCACGAAGCATGAAGTTCCAGGGGACTAAACCCTAAGGAGGAACAAAATTCTCCCTAAAAAAATCTCTAAATTTGTCCACCCCTGCAAAACTCTATTCTTTGTCACTCACAAGCAAGTTCCACAACTATTTCGCCATAAGGGATGAATAAAAATCGTTCAGCTTATGCAGGCTTAAGCCACCTTGGAATTTTGACCTACGAACCTCCTCCTAGGACATCAAGTGTAATCTTTTCTTCTCCTCCACCCCAGACCACAGGAATATTTTTTGAATACCCTCAATCTTCTTCAAAAACCTTCTAGGAATTTAGAAAAATCTTAAGGCATAAATCACAATCTTTTGTAAAGTCGACCTGATTAACTAAATTTTACCTACTTGACTAAGTAGGGCACCCTTCCAACCAGCAAGCTTCAAATGAAACTTATTAATGATACCATTCCAAAAGGAATCAAGCACACCATTAGAATGTAGAGGAAGCACCAAATAGGTTGAGGGAAGCTCCCCAATACCACATTCTAGAATACTAGCAATCTTCAAACGACGATGCTCTAGAGTATTAAGAAAAAATCAACGCTCTTAGGCAAATTCACCTTCTAACCCAAAGCTGCCTCATACTGCTGAAGAATAAGATAAATATATTTAGCCACAACAACAGAAGCCTCTACAAGAATAACAGTGTCATCAAAAAATTGTTGATGAGAGAAACAAAGCTGATGTGAAGAAGGATAAAGACCTTTAAAGGCTCCATTAGACACTGCTTGAAGAAGAAACATGCCCAAAGACTCCACCATAATGATAAAAAGAAAGGGAGAAATAGGATCCCCTTGCCACAAACCATGAGAGCTTCTGAAAAAGGCAGAGGGTGAACCATTGATAAGCATCGAAAAAGAAGGAGAGGAGATTAATTGCCACACCAATTGCAGAACCCGGTCCGAGAAACCAAATGCCTTGAGAATGCTATTGAGGAAACACCAATTCACCCAATCAAAAGCTTTTACCAAATCTAGCTTTAAAATGAGCCCAGGCTTCTTGTTAACTTTAAGAGAATGATTTTTTTTATGCACCGTGAGAATAGAATCCAAAATCTGCCTTCCCGACACAAAACCATTTTGTTGAGGCAAAATAATCTTAGAAAGCACCCTTTGTAGCCTTGAAGCAAGCACCTTTGAGAAAATATTATATATGGAATTACAAAGACTGATAGGCCTGAAATCACTAAAGAGATCAACCCTAGGCTTCTTAGGAATTAACACAATAAACATGGAATTCAATTCCTTAAGAAGTTGCCTACTCCCAAATAATTATTTAGTGGCAATAACATCCTTAGAAATTATATCCCAATAAGACTAAAAGAATAACATCAAGAACCCATCAGGTCCTAGAGATTTGTTTCCTTCAAAAGAGAACATGACCTTTCTAATCTCCTCATCCGATGAAATAGCAACCAAGATCCCATTTTCCTCCTCTGACACTAAGTTAGGAATAACATTAAGGAAGCCCTGTTGGTAGACAGGATCAAGAGGATGATCCTCTGAGAGAAGGTCCTCAAAGAAAGACCTAGCCGCTGATCTTATTTCATCGTCCTCTTCAAGAGAAGAATTATTCACAACAATTTTAGATATCCTATTAGAGGATCTATGCTTCAAAGTCGTAAGATGGAAAAATGGGTATTTTTATCCCCACTTCGAAGCCAAATAGATCTAGACATTTTCTTTCGTAACTCCTTCCTAGCCACAATATTATGCAAACTAGCCAAAAGGACAATTTCCTCCTAAAGAAGCGAGAAATCAAACCTAGAAGCCTACATTCTTTGTTGCACAATATCCAGTTTAGCCTTAAGCTCCAATTTCTCCTCAAAAATGTTTCTTAAAGAAGCCTTATTCCACTAAATCAAGTTTTGCTTAATAGAAGCAAGCTTCTTAGCAACTTTATACATGGCTCACCCATCAACATTAATATTCCACCACTCTGCAATTTTGGAACACAAGTCCGGGTGGCTAGTCCACATTTTTTCAAATATAAACGGAAAAGCCTTTTTTCTACAAAAAAGCTCAACATTCAAGGATATAGGAAAACAATTTGATCTGAGCTAGTTAGAGCAGAAAGAGAACAAGCATAAAAATGCAACCAATCAGGAGAGATAAGAACCCGATCCAACTTGACCTGAATAAGAGCATCCCCTGTGTGCCTATTGGACCATGTATAGGATGCCCCTCCCAAATCCAAATCCAATAGAAGATTATCATTGATGAAATTCATGAGATCAAGATGACTATCATCCACAACCTGGGAGCCCCCAAACTTATCAAAATCATTAAGCAGGGTGTTAAAATCCCCCATCACTAGCCAGTTCTGAAAAGAGAATTGAGCCTTAAAGGTATTCAAACTCCCCCAAAAATGCTTACGAGAGCTTTTCGCATTAGAAGCATAGATATTCGACAAAACCCATGAGAACTTATCCCTGGAGCAAGAAAAAGTAGCAACATGATTCTCAAAAGCAAGCAAGGCAGAGCTAGTAACCACCTTAGGATTCCAAAACGTTGCCACCCCACCAAAAGCACCATCAGAATTAAAAGCCTGACAACCATAGTCCTTAAAATTTTTGTTCTTAATTCTTTCAACCTTCTCCGCACTCATCTTAGTCTCTTGAATCAAAATGATATCAGGACAATGATCTCTCGCAATGTTTGCAAGAAGATCTTGTTTATGAGGATTATTTAATTCTCTTATATTCTAAGAGATGATCTTCATAAAATATTATGTGAGGGACCATTCAAGCCCATCTCAAGCAAAGTAACCTGTGAACCATCAACAATATCACATATTCTTTCCCTCCCATGAACTTTCTACAAAGAAGGTCTTCCTCTACCCCTTGGCTTCAAACCACAATCCAGCTTGAGACGGTTCCTTGTAGCCATCCCCACCACAAAGGGGTTCAATTTTTTCTTATTACGAGACTTGGAAGTAGAGAGAACAGGGACCCATGCCTCCTCTCATCGAGGATCACAGGAAGAAAAATCATTGACAAAAGAGGTGAGCACCAACTTCTCTAAAACAACCGATTCCACCATTGGCTCATCAGAAGGAAAATTCTCTTTGATCACAACTGGTTCACCATCAGGGGACTCGATAACTCCTCCTTGGAAGTTAAAAACAAATCCTCAGAGACCATCTTTAGATGGGTCACCTTATCAGGCTTAGCAACCACAATAGCCAAAGAATTGACATCGACCTCCTCCACCAGATTCACAACACGCTCTTCAACGCACATGGCCTCAAAATCACCCTCCTCAGAAGGAACTTCCTCGACAAGGTAGGGATGAACCGGAGAAACAACAGGTTCCTTCACAGCTGAGTCACCAAGAGGTGGACCCTCATACACCACCTCCTTTGAAGGCTCAACAGAGCTCATCTCAACCCTAGAAGAGGACATTTCCCAACCTCCTTCCAAACTTTGGCCTCCTTTTGAGAGGGGGTCGGGGCCTTTTGAGGAGGGACCATTGGCTTCAAAGGACACTTCTTCACCCAATGACCCACCTTCTTGTAATGGAAACAAGTAAAAGGGATAAACTCAAACTCAACCCCTTGCTCCCACACACCCAACTTAGAGTTTATCTTTATCATCGTTGGAAGATCTATTGCCTAGTCTAGTATCACACGCAATCGAGCATAAACAAGCCTACGCCTCGAAGTAGTAAGATTATTAATAGAAAGCAAGCGTCCAAAGGTAGATGCAATTCCTTTAAAGACTTGCTCATCCCAAAATTCAAGAGGAAGCTCGGGCACCCACACCAGAGCTGAGTCAAAAGAACAAGAACTCAGAGAGAAACCTGCCTCCCATTTCTTTAGCACTAGAATAGATTTTCAAGGTGATATTTTGGATGTGGATGGGAGGTCGTCTAATGTATGTAGGATCAAGAATTTGTGGGTTCCAGTGTTGATTTTTTTGTTTTAGGGGCACTTTCAATAATGAGATAATAATTGAGTTTTTAATATTTCCCCTCCAATAATTTTTAATATTGGAAAGGTTGAGGATCACTAGGGATATTACTTCTATGCCTAAATGTGGAAACTTATTGTATTAATGGAAGGTGGATGTGATAGATTCTATAGAATGAAACCACTATGATCAAATAAGAAGTATTTTATACGGGAGATCAAGATCAATGATATGTTATAAATTTTATTGTGTAACACACCCAACCCTAATAGGCATATACATGGTACTTGTGAACTCCCATTATGTATCATCATGCATTTTGATGGTAATGGTATTTAGGTCCATGATACTTTTTATTAACCAAGATGTTTGATTAACAATAAAGTGCAAATATTCTAGCCTAATCCATTGTCTACAAGTACCCATGTCATCTTATGTTGGGTAATGAAGGCCTTGATATACAAAGGGAGACTGTGGGGATGATCAATAAAAGGTATGCTATTTTGGTAAAAAGTGTTTTGATGGCTTGAACATAAATATATGCAATAAGGTATTAAAATTGGGTTGGATTAATGTTATCAAGGACTTTTGACTCTTGAGGGACTTCATAAGATATCCTTATGAGCAATATATCTTTCTAGAAGATTTGTAATGGAGATTTAAGCAAAAAAAATCTTAAGTTATTTGATAAGATTGTACTACCTCTCAAGAGTAGTGTTTTTGATTAAGGTAAAAATAGGTTTTGAAGGGACCCAAAACCCTTTACAATCAGATTTTGAATGGATCTGGAACCCTCAACCAGAAATTTGTCCTAACATAAGGACCATGAAAGCACATACAACCATGGGTAAAAAAGGAATCCAAAGCCAAAGAACATGGTTTTAAAAAAATAAATAGGCTCCCACAACCAAAAACAAAGCTGCAAGAAGAACAGCCTGCAGCCAGCCAAAAACTAGCCCCCAACCAAGAACCATCAAGATTTACATTTAGAGCTACTCTTGTGGGAGCAGAGAGTCATGTCAAAAGAAGGTTTAGAGAACTTAGCTTTCTTGCCCTTAACAAAAAACCAACCCTCTTCCGCTTGCGCTGCTTTATCATGCCCTTAAGAGTAGTGTTGGGAATCAATTGATGGGGTCATTTTTTGCTTGATTCCCTTCCACTTTTTGTGTTATTAATTTTTGACCCATTATTTATAATTGATCCGAAACATCCTAAATAGGTACCCTAAGTGTCAAAATATGTAAAAAAATCCATTGAAAGTCTTAATTTTGGGTTCTCTTTGGTATTTTCCTAGTTATTTCTTATATTTTTAGCCTTTCATACTTTTGGGGTTGTCTATACCTATATACCCTCCCTTTTGATCTTTAAAACCTTCTTAATTCCTTGCTAAATTTTGTCTAAGTGTTGTTTTGTAAGAGTATCAAATTTTTCCATTCCAAAATACCATTCCATTGGTATTCTCAAGCCTCGAAGCCCAAAATTCTTGTTAAAAGTCTAAGTCCTTTGCCCCTTTTCAATCTTTCAAACTTTCTCCTTCATCTATCCCTTGGTACCCCTTCCCCTTTATCTTTGCTCCTCAAGTCTAATCCCTTACATCCAAAAAGTTTCTAATTCTTGTAGGGTCAAACTTTGATATACCCTTAGTTGGGTACCCTTTTCCCCTAAACTCTAAAAGTTTAAAACTTTGCCAATTTACTCTACATGACCTATCGAAGTTGGAATTTCAGTCATACATTAATTTAGTACCACATTAAGTGTCATCCTAAAATTTGATCATGAAATACCCAAAACCTTTTCTTTGGTGCTTGTCGTGCTCTATCTGATAAATTAAATACATGAATTAATAATAGAGATGGCAATGCATACCAAATACATGAGTAAAATATATCTTTATTCACACATGAATTTATTACAAAAGAAGACCAGAGATGGTCAGCCAAGGATCGGAGTTAATCCAACTAGATCATCCTACGATACTCCTTTCTTTGATGATACAATATATATTTAAGGAACTGATAATTTCCAAGAAGAACACAACTGTCAACCAACTGATACTTAAAACTACCCAAAGATGATAACCAATTAATACATAATAGGATAATCAATACTATCGAAGCATAATAATAAATATTGTAAATTGACTACATCATCCCCCCTAAAAGAAAAAATTGTCTTCCAATCGATAAGTAAACATCAAGTAACATTAGAGAATAATTGTCAAATTGCTGATGATGTTGTGGACAAGGATCAGTAAACAAACTTGGAAGTGTACTTTGTAAAATCAGACTTGGAGTATGCTTGGCAATTTAAATGAGTGTGATGGAGGTCTAGGGGCAATGCCCCCAATGGTCCAAGGTACAACACCCTTTTCGAGGGTTTGGAGACAACACTCCTAGTGGGTTCAAGGGGCAAAAACTTCATGACACACCTCATTTTCATGAATTTTTAAGAGACAAAAAACAATACTGACAAAGCCAAAAAATAGATATTTCACTGTAAACAATGTCTGATGTCAACCAGGGAAGGAAGACACCCACCACTCAAGTCATAAAATTTTCAGAACATCATTGTATGAAATGGATTGTCATATGATGTAGAGAAGAGATTGTCATATAATGTGAAGATTGTGTCGTACATTGTAAAAAGGAATTTGTTGAACTATATAATAGAGAAGCCAATGTACTGTGTAAATATTTATTCGTCGTACACTATATGAAGAGCCAAGTCATACGATGAAATAAAATCACTATAGTAGACTGTGAATGGGGATAATAGAAAGATTGATCAAGAAGGATAAACAACAAGAGGGTTAGATCAAATCACAAAACCAAGTCCAATTGATCAAATTGCACCCATTCCAAATAAAGTGACAAGCTAAAATCAATTGAAATAAACAAGAAAAAAGAGAATAAACCAAATTAAACCCTACTTTTACCTCACCCAAAGATGTAAGTCCTTACTCCATTGTTGACAATGTGAGATTATGCCTTTAAGATATGTGGATTTCTCATGCTAAGCATAACTCAATTGTGCAAAATCTTGAAAGATTGATCCAACTATGGAGGATTGATGATTTGAAGGAGAGAATTACCAATTAGATCAAAACTTTGAGCAGTAGGATTAATGAAGGCTAAAAGGATAGTTTTATAGATCTTAGGATATTTGATTAACAATTGATGTTACACCCATTTTTGCTTTACAAATTTGCTTTTAACTGTTACGCTAAAATGCATTTTGATACTGTATGATGACATTATGTTAGTTAACATTATGATAAAATTTTATATGCAATGAGATGTATGCGTATTCTGGTGATTACATGTTATTTAATCAAGATTAAGATTATGATGTGATTTATAACAACTAACTATTTGAATGTGTTTTAAGTGAAATGCAAGACTATTTTCTTGCCCGAGAGAGAGAGAGAGGGAGAGTATCACCCGTGAGAGGAGAATAGACTTTGGGAAAATAGGTTTTTCTATTTCAGTTCTTGCACTCACACTCACATAGAATTACCCTAAATCTATCATTGAGTCAATTTGTGTGTTTTATCAAAATTTGAGTTGAGTCGATAGGTTAAGTCTAACCTAGTCGAGTATGAGTTTATGCTTTTTCAATAAAGAAAAAATAAAGTGATTTTTATGTTTGGGAATCATTTTGCTTCTTGATTTGTCAATTTGATAAATATAATCAAGTCAAGTCATTTGTTATTAAACTATATTAAATAAATTTGAATATATATATATATATATATATATATATATATTTGGTTATAATTAATGACAGATTTGCCATGCTTATGAAAATAAGAAATTAAAACATTAAATGCCAGCTTCGTGGGTATATTGGCCTCCATTGAAGGCAATATGTTTGGCATCAAAGCCAAGGATATAGCCATGTTAGTAGCGCACCTTTCCATAACTCTTACTAAGGGTAGGGTCCCATGGGGGGCTTCAAGATCTACTTTTAAGGAGGAAGAGGTCTCATGAAGTAAAAAAATCCTGGTACAAGATTAACTCGAATCTTTTCCTGAAGAATAGCAGCTCCTACCTTTTAAGACTAAATATTTGAGGGGGTGAAAATGGGGTGGGGTTGGAGATTGCCCCTACACTTTAGGAATTTTATTTCCATTTGTCAATCATTTCAACTTTTAGATTCCTGCTTAAAAACAATTGGAGGGAAAATGTTGTGTATTTATTTGAGAACAGTGTGTGCACAACAGCAATTAAGTTCATGGGATCGCCAGTTTTCTTAAAATTTGGAGCTTAATATTTTAAACTGAACTGCACTACTAAATTCATGGGGCCACCGGCTTTAAAAAATTCCTAAAAATTCTCAGCAGCACCCACTGAAACCCCGCCCTTATTTTCAATTTTTAAGCAGTGGCTGCTTCAAAAAAATAGGTAAAGATTCCAATTTATCCTATTCCCATAAAAAAAATAATCTATAGAGACACTTAACTGCTTAATTTTAAGCAGAAAACAGACTTAAGCAGCAACATGAGGACAGATGGTAAGTAACAGGTTTAATTAGCAATGGATGCACAAGCTACTATTTATAGTGTGTCAAATAATGGGCTCGGATGCCAAAATTTGTTGTGATAAGGTTAAACGTTGATTTTGAGCACAGGCAGTTATGTATATGGTAATGTAACCACAACAAGGGGTTGGTGTGAAAGCTAGGCGATCCCCTAAATGAGGAGAATCTTATTGTATTTTAAGCACGCCTCTTAATATGAAAAGCGGTTCCTTTTAATATGATTTACATTGGTCTTTAAATGCTAATGCTAATGTGAGAGGGGGCGTGAAATATATAGATCTGTTATGATTTCAATGCAAGGGCATTAACTGGCAAGGCCGTGGGGGATTAAGAGCGAGAGCATTTTCTTGGGAGAGTATTCTCTATGCTAGGCACACCATTTTGAAACTGCTATGAAGCATTCAATGTATAAGATGAATTCTAGGTTTTTATTTTTGGAAAAAGGGTGGTAGCATTGGGGGATGGTATTTTTCATGCTTTTCATTCTAATGAAGGAGGATAGTAGTCGTGGGCAAAAGAAAAGTGAGAGGCTATTCGTTTGGCATATTGAGGAGTTCATGTTTGGTTTTGGAGAGAGAGCTTAGTAATGGAAGGTACAACTCAGGAAAATAGAGCAGCGCCTACAAAGAAGTTGGAGCTTTATTTTCAGGCTTGGAGTTTTTGGAAGGTTTCACTTCCAAAAAGATAGTGAATAAGTGTGGTAGAAGGAGATTAATGTTGTTCCATTCTCTGATTTCTATAAAATTATTATTGCACAACTCTTTAGAATTACCAATGATTGAGATATGATAGCAAAGAATACTCAATGTTGAGTTTGAAATTAGAATATAAGGTAACAATAAAAAGTTTAATTGCTGGCCGAGTAATCATTTTGAATTGTGAATTATTTGGAAGGTATTGAGAAGAGGCTATGACAGCTTCAAGAAAGAAGTGTTCTATTTTATATTTTTCTTTTTTCTTTATTCAAATATGAGTTTGATTCTTTATAGAGAAGTTAGAGGAAGATTAGGAATAGAGAAGAGAGAGTTACTTGATGGTTTTATTTTGGAATTTGTTGAAAGTGTTACACAAATAAAGTCTACGTATTCTCCAAACACTGCAAGCTAAGTCTTTGGGAAAGTTATTTAAATTGCTTGACTGTGATTTTAGGAGCTTGAGTACAAAAGCACAGTGAACTTATAGGCATGTTTTCATACTTATTTCTCTGTGTAAACTCATAGCTTTTTCTCCAGTTTTAAAAGAGAAATATTATTATTATTTAAAGGAATAATACCAGAAAGATTATTTTGATTATCCATAAGTGATTAAGATTTAGATAATCTCATTTTCACTCTATCATGGTTAATAGAGTTGAAAAGTATTTCTCTACATTATTAAATAGAAGATTTTAAATTATTTTTCTTAGATTGAAAATATATTCCAACTTGGATTTAAACATTTTATTCATATATATGTGTGTGTGTGTGTGTGTGTGTGTATAACTTATCAGTTCATTATGATCCAAAATTACATAACTGGTTAGTAGTTTCATACTTAGTTAGAGAAATCTATAGTTGTATGACCGAATTGGTTAGGTAGGACACAAAACTAGAGACTTAGATGGCATACTAGGGGTTCCTTAGTCTATACTCTTCATTGAAGGGTAGGGCCACTTCTAGTTGGAAGGTGTGCAGGGGATCATCGGTCCGTGGTTGGAGGTAAAGCACTCAGGATATGCTCTCCCTCTTGTAGACGACAACATTGAGGCTTGTAAAATAGAAGATTTATCTAGATATGGAAGACTTGACCTTTAAATTGAATTGTAAATTATAAATTTGTTTACTCAATTGTTATTCATGTATGAAATTGTATTGGAAAGATGTATTTGTTTTACAAGTTGAAATGTAATTTTTTTTTTGATAAGTTAGCATGACGCTGTGGGGCCACACCCATATATTGATTTGCAAAAAAATTACAATAGGAGCCTCTTAATAGGTATGTGAGCATTACATCCATAAACATAGCCATTGCCATTCAAAATTAGCTTGGTCCTTTCTATGTACCTCCTAATTACAAACCCATTATTATAACAAAATTGGCTTAGACCATTCTATCCTATACCCGATACTATTACATCCATTATAGAGCCATTAATTTAGACAATTACCATTATTACTATTTTCCTTGCACTTACATTCCTTCATTGCCCTCCTCCAGCTATTCCTCACTCTCCTACATCAACACAAATCCCCAATTCTCATCTCCCAACTTGACTCCTTGTACATAGCCTTTCAAGAAATTGATAGTCATCCTTGCCTGGTTTGTTGAACATCCAGAATACTGAGAAGGGGGGTGAATCGGTATTCCATAAAACCATTCTAATAAAATTCATCTAACCATTATCACAATTCTAATTGAATCAACAAGAGAGAAAATATAAACAAATCAATACAACCACACACATGAACACCAAGATTTTTACGTGGAAAACCCAAAAAGGGAAAAACCACGGTGAGGGTTAACTCACAATAAATTATATTCTAATACAAAATATTATAGGGCTCATTACCAGGACTCACTGTCCTTGAAAGGCTCACTGCCTAAATGAAAAAGATGGCTAACCGCCAAGATACAAAGATAGTGGTTCACTACCAAGAGTTTGAACTGAAAGAATACACCTTTAGTGTGTAGGCTTCAGTTCCATTGAAGCTCAAAATATGAAGTACTACCTCACACATCAGTCGCTCAACAAATCTGCTCTAATCCTAACTGATAAAGCATTTAGGCTCAAATCTTCACATACACCCTAATCCTTTTCACACCTTTCTTTCACTTCTCTTCACCACACTTGCTACTCCTTCACTTGCTTTCAAAACATCTCATATATATATATATACAAGTATATCTCATTCATCAATTAGGTCGACCTAATTAGATGAAAAACAAAGTAATCAAAATATTCTTGCTGGCTTTGTATATGATTTAAAATATTTTATCCATGTAGAGCATTATACCAAGTCGGCTAACATCCATAAAGCATAACTAGTCTTCATAGTGAATTGCATATGTTAGGTCGGCCAAGACTAGACATAATTCACATAATATCCAAACCAACAAACAATCCTCAAAGAAAACACCTTTCGAATCTGAGACCACATCAATTTCTCATCATATTACCAACATAGAGACTACCAACAAAACCACAACATAATAATGTCCTCCTTACGAAAATGTGGAGTCTCCCACACTGATACGCAAAGCAAGGGACAATAGTAAAATACAGAGTTGAACTCTGTCAGAGATAACTTTCTACTCTCAACCCAAAACTTCTCAAGATCCAGGATAAAGCTGTCTAAATGAGATGTGATAACATGGTTAAGAGATTAGAGTCATATCAATTCTTGCAGTGAATTTTAGACTCAAATACCAACACACTGATTTATCACAAAAGAACATTACAGATAGAGAACAACTTTTGGTAAACCAAGTAAACTACTATATAGTTGTTACCATGTTGACATCAATGAAAACACATGAACAACCAACACAAACCATCTACACTTCATGCTCATGTTGCAAGGCTCCAACATGGTTCCCCCTCACCATCACATTCATATTCAGACCCCAAATTACAAACTATTGGAGTGGCCCATTGTCTACACTACAACCTTTTAGTGTGGTCTTGCCATTTAGAAAGAGCCCCTTCTTATAATGACATGATTGAGGTAGCCTTTTATGGCTCCATACCACCCCATCCATACTAACTTCTAAATCAGGGCCTCCATTCTCTCCTCTAGTTTGCCAACATCCAAAAACATAGTGAGAAATATGGATGATATGTCTGTGTTAACATGGTAGTGACCATTACCTCTTAGATACTTTAAGTCCCCCAACACCATTATTATCACGTGTAGAACCACCCCCCTCATTTTGAAGATATTTATAGGTCGTCGCTTTGAAACATCACCATAGAATGCCATCTACCATTTTTTCGCTACCATGTAGATGTAAGTATCCATTGCGTTGTCATTCGTTACATGCAACTGCTTGCATTTGTGAGGTGATAAAAATTCCCACTACCATTATTACACAGAGTTGCGGCCACCCTCGCCCTTCCAACTTGATGTTTAATGATACTTGATCCCCATGCCTTAATATTACACTTGTGCAAGATATATTATCCTCCAAATTGGTAGTAGAAGGCATACCAATTCATCATTGAGTTAACATTAGCCTTCTCCACTATCATTTCAATCGTCGCTTTTACCACCTCATCTACCCAATCATTCCCCTCATGGTATACCTGTGATATGATGATTTCCTTAAACCATTATAAATCCTCCTTTATTTGCAAAAACCACCTTTGAAATTTCCAATTCAGTGTTTGGTTTGATCTGATTGCATTAATGACAATATGCGAGTCTCCTTCCAAATGCACCTTGTCTACTTTTAATTCTCTACCTGTTATTAGTCCTAGTAATGTCACCTGAAATTATGCATCGTTATTTGTTGTTATTTCGATCTTCTTCCCTACCATTCTTATTACTTTACCTTCATGATATCTCGCAACACAACCAACTCACTCCATCCCTAGATTACCCCTTGTAGCCCTGTTAAAGTTGATTTTGGTCCAACATTCCTTTGGTGACTTCTATTTTTTGTATTTTCTAACAAATTTGGGTAGATTAACCTCCTCGACCCCATAAACAGGGGGAACACTAAGCTTTGCCCATTGCTTCTTCATCACTTTGTCCCATGTTGTAAATTTACTTTTCTAGATGCTTTGGGATCGAGCAACATTATTCATGTTTTCTGAGATGCTTGCTTCTATCTTCACCCATAAACAATCGAAACTCATTCTTTATCTTGAAAGATCCTTCAATTGTGATCTTTATAGACCTCCCAAATGATGATTGATGGAGAACATATCCAAATACTGTTGAAGACCGACCCCTTATTGAGAATGGGCCACATGTTGAACAGTACTCTTAGATTGGCAGGGAGTGAGCACTACTACCCCATCTTACCCATGAACATTTTCCAACACGATTTTTCCATTTTGCACCTTAGTAGTAGGTGATCAATCATCTCCTCCTCCTCTTTGCGTATAGTACATTTGTTTGGTCCAATAAAGCCTATCTTCTTTAATCTATCCCTTGTCAATACTTCATTCTATAAAGTTGCCCATATAAATACCCCTGCTTTTAGGAGACACTTATTGCTCCACATTAGGTGTGTTGGCTAGTCCTTCTTATATAATCCTCTTAGATTCTATAGCCTAGCTTCACAAGACTTCCCTAACTTTTCTCCACACCATACAATCTCCTCCTCTTCCTCCAAAAACCAGATTGGTTCGTCCTTTAGAATTTTTTCTAATCTCACTTTTTGATTATTCGGGGCATTTATATTCTCCATAGACTTCCACTCCCACTCCACGATACCATTTATCATAAATTTCTCCATGTATTTCTCCAATTTCCCCCCCCATTGTTTTGTTGAGATTGCTTTTAGCTCCTAGAGTTGTTGCATTTTTTCCAATGCTTCATGCCCATTCTACGAGTCCTACCAAAAGGATGAATTTCTTCCATTTTTAATGTTCCATGCTACTTGTCTACTTATAATACTTCTACATGATGAGATGAAGTTCCATATTGACGAACCCATAGGCGGGTCTATCACAAATAAAATCCTTGTTGGGCATGGGGAGTCTAGATACTTGATTTGAAGTACCCTGGCTTATTTTTTATCCCTCTTGCTATACATATTCCACACTAAATTTGCCCCCAACACCATATTCATTATTGATGATTCCTTAGACCCATTCCACCACCATATTTGTTTTGGAAAATTTTATCCCATGCTATCATAGGTATCTTCTTTTGTTCCTTACTTTTATTCCAAATGAAGTGTTGCATTGTTTGGTCCAACACCTCACTCACTTTCTTTGAAATTATCATACATGACATTGCATAGTTTGGGATTATTGTTAAGACATCACAAAGCATTATGATTTTCCCTACCATTTTCAGCCACCTTCCCTTCCACATGCCTGCTTTGCTTCTAAACTTATTCACCATTTGATCCCATAGATTAGACTTATTCAGTCCTATAAAGAATGGTAGTCCCAGGAACTTATCCGATAGTTTAGATATTTTTATGTTTATAATTATTACTATGTCCCTTTGTTTCCACAAATTGATATTAAAGAAGAAAAAATCTGATTCATTCCAATTTAATTTTTTCCTTGATGCTTAGCAGTAACTATCCAACACTTTCTTTATTGCCAATTCCTCCTTCTTGTTTGCTTCCTTTAACAACATGGTATTATCTACAAACTGTTGGTGTGTGATTGGTTCCATATTCAGGGCCACTTTGATGCCCCTCTAGCTTCCATTATTTATCACAGACTTGATGCTTCTCCCCAATGGCTTTGATATTAAGATAAATAGGGATGGTGAAAGTGGACCCCTTGTCTTAGGCTATTGGTGGATTGAAAGAATCTGTTCGGTGTCCTATTTATTAATATAGAAAATTTAGAGCTCTTGATATGCAACTATGAACCCATTGTGACCATTCCTAACAAAAACCAATCCTATCAAATTTACCTGCATGAGAAGTTATCTATCCACCTGATCGTAGGATTTTTGGATGTCTCATTTAATTATCCTTTCAACTTTTTCCTTATAAATTGTATGAATTTCTTCATCAGAAATGACAATGCCTTCCAGTATTGATCTGCCTTGTATAAAGCCACTTTTCTCTTTGGATATTAGATTTGTTAGAATCTCCTTTAATTTGTTCGCTATCACCTTTGACACTATTTGTAAACTATATTACATAAAGAGATGGGTCTGAAGTCATCCATTGTTTCCATTTTTTGTTTTTTGAGATTAAATCCAAGAATGTGTTATTCATGTCTTTCAACATTGTATTTTTCCTCCTTGAATACTCCATCGCCTTTGTGAGATACTCTCCTACGATGTCCCAAAATGATTGGAAGAAACTTGCAGGGAATCCATATAGGCCTAGTGCTTTGTCCCTCCCTAACTGAAATGTGCCTTTCCTCACCTCTTCCTTAATTATTTCCTTGAAAAGTATCTTATTTCGTGCATCAGTTACTAGTTTGAGAATGCATTCTAATAGCTTCTCTCTTCCCCTAACCTCCAAAATAGATTCTTTATTTAACAATTATTTAAAAATTGTGTTGCTTCTTCACCAATCTTTGTGTCAGTTGTTAATTGAACCCATCTTCTCATTTTATATCTATGATTCAATTCCAACTTCTCTTGGATTTTGTGGTGTTGTGGATTTTTTTGTGTTTTTGTCCCCTTCTTTCAACCATGTCTCCCCAGATTTCTATTTCTAGAATATCTCTTCCCTTGCTAGAACTTTTGTGTATTGATTTATTAGGTATTTTTCCATATCATAATTAGTTGAGTTCATACCATATTTCACCACCTTTTTGTTAAGCTCACTTAGGAGGCCTTCTATCTGCGATTTTTCTGAAAAGATATTTTTAAAGGTTGATTTGTTCCAATCCTTTAATTTTGTTTTCAAAAATATTGGTTTCCTTGTAAGTTGATGTTGAATGCACAAGATAACTGAGAGGGGGGGGAGGGGGTGGGGGGGGGGGGCGCGGGGGGAGGTGAATTATTTGTAGCTTAAAACTTCAAAACCCTTGTTAACATTCATATCCACATTCATTCATTAAACCTTTAATTTTGTTGTGATGAATTAGCATTGAAAGAAAATAACATAAACTAAAACAACTTAACACCATACACAAGAGAACACCATATTTACGTGGAAAACCCAAGAAGAGAAAAATCATAGTAAGGATTAGATCACAATATAAGTAATATAAACATTGAATACAATAGGGCTCACTATCGAAGGACTCACTTCTCAAAGAAGAAAGGCTCATTTCCAGAATAGAAAATAAGATAGAGAAGAAATGTTACACAAAGAAAAACATCTCAATGCAACAAGGAATCCACCACAATGATTTCAACACCTTTGTAGTCTATTTGAAGAATTGTAACCACCTTCTACTCACTGCATCCAGTAAAATAACACATGAAAGTTCGCACTACATTACTCAATTTTGCACTCTACAACTTTGCACTTCGCATCATTTGCATCTCACACATCTATCTTGACATCTCTCAACAACTGGACTCATACTTATACCATCTCCAACCTTGAAACCCTCTCCAAGGTCAGCTATGCACCTCAAATGTGCAAATTCACATTAGGCCAGCACCAAAACACTTCCATGGTGGATGGAAGTGAATATAGACCACACCAAAACTTAATTAGGACCCAAATCAACAACACCACTCAACTACACACTTCCTTAAAAAATATTTATCCTTTGCATGTAGTGTAAACACCAGGTCATCCGTTACCTTTGCAAACACCATTACAATTTTAAGTACATGCTTCCTCAAACCAAAGGATGACTTGTGAACCACACACCATGCTCAAATATTATCTAGAATATCCCTCAAGCACCCTGAAATCCAAAAATCTCCTTCCCAACAACTTCCACTTGAAGAATGTACATACAAGCAGTACACTCATACTACTCTGCTATACACTATAACTTATAAAACTATCTTTCAAAGCACAAAACCTCAAACCATTTTGAATGAGGTAAACTACCAACAACATCAGCACACCTTCAAAATCGTAAGACTATAAACACAACTATGAAGAAAAAACATTTCTCACAGACACCTCTACATTAAACAGTCACACACTAGTGAAAAAAATTATTATGTACAACAATCTAGCACACAAATTCTTGAATATAACACCTCTAAACACCTCTCACCAACATATTCAAATCACATATGCAAATCTTCAACCTAGAATAAATGCGAAGCAAAACTAGAACATGATTCTATCATGCAAAACACCATTGCAACATGTTTCCTCTTTTTATAAAATTTTATCAAAAGCACTTGAAAACCAAGCACCAAAGACACATCCATATCATCTTCAACACTTCCACAACCATAGACAAAAGCTTATCAAATCAACACTAGAGGTTAACACCAATAGATTTACTAATGACAACATAATGCAACTAATCAAAGCATCAACTACTCATACTCTATACTCTTGCAACAAACTCAAGAGACATTAATGACAACACCAAATGCTCATATTTGTAAAAATCTCCCCCTTTGTCATTGATGGAAACACATGATGTGAAAACCATCAAAGACACAATAACTCTGAATACCAACACTCTGTAACTCTTCATATTACTTCTCCCCTTGAATAACTTCTTTTACACATTGTTCTTTCTCCTTTGTAGCTTGTCTTCTTTACTTGTTTCTCTCTTCCTGAATGACTTAATTCTTTTCCACATGACTTTCTCTCCCCTTAATTACTTATTCTTTTTCACATGTTTCTCTCTCCCCCTTTGACATCACTAGAAAAGGACATAATATTTGTACTGTTTATTTTCTTCCTTTGACATCAAACAACCTCCTTATTATTGAAACTTCTTTCCTTTACCACTATGAATACTCCTCCTTAAGAGCACACATCAACTTGCACCATATCAACAACCGTTATACAGTGAAAACACACACTCTTTTGACTACAAAAATCAACAATACCACTACCTACTCCCCCTGAGAGGTAGCCAACAATATCAATCTAGAAAAAAAATGAATCTTGAGATCCACTGGATTGATGCATCTCCTTATTCATCTAGTTCAAAGGAGAAGCAGTAACCCCCAAATTCTCTCAGGGATACTCAAAAGTATCCTTAGGAAGATCCTTAGTGAATATATTAGAAATCTGATCCTTTGTAGGCATATATTAAAGCTTTACTTCATTCTCCACAACCTTCTCTTTGAGAAAGTGATATTTGATTGAAATATGTTTTGTCCTTGAATGCATCACTAGATTCTTTGAAATATTAATTGCACTTGTATTGTCACAAAATATATAAATAGGCTCATCATATACCACTCTGATATCCTTCAATATTTGCCTCATCCATAACACATGTGTGCAATAAGATGTTGCTGCAATGTACTTAGCCTTTGCAGTAGACAAAGATATTGAATCTTGTTTCTTACTCAACCATGATACCAATCTACATCCAAGAAAGAATGCACCACCACTTGTACTCTTCCTGTCATCAATACAACTAGCCCAATCTACATTTGTGTAAGCACTTAAGGTGAAATTAGTATCCTTTGGATGCCACAAACCATGATTCAAAGTGCCCTTTAAGTATCTAAATATCCTCTTCATTGCTACGACATGTGATTCTCTAGGATCTTCTTGAAATCTAGCCACAAGACAAATTGCATGCATGATATCTAGTCTAGTAGTATTTAGATATAGCAATCCATCAATCATTGATCTGTACTTTCTCTAATCAACCTTAAGGGATTCATCATTCTTGCTCAGTTTGTAACCAGTAACCATAGGAGTACATACCGATTTAGAGTCTTCCATTCCAAACTTCTTCAACATCTCTTTGACATAATTTTATTGTGAAATAAATATACCTTTGTTTGTTTGATTTATTTGTGGCCCAAGGAAGAAATTCATCTCCCAAAACATAGACATCTCAAGCTCTTTTTACATCTCTTTTGCAAACTTCTTACACATATCTTGATTTCCTCCAAAACATTTGTCATCAACATACACAACCACAATCAAGATTTGACCTTTTTCAATTTTGAAGTAAAGATTACTATTTGTGATACCTTTATTGAATCCTTGTTGTATCAAATGTTTGTCCAACCTTGCATTCTGAGCTCTGGGAGCTTGCTTCAATCCATTTAATGCCTTCTTCAATTTGCAAACCATATTGTGTTTTTCTGATAATTGAAATCCTTGTGGTTGTTCCATTTATACTTATTCTTCCAATTCTCCACTTAAGAAGGCAAACTTCACATCCATTTGATAAACTTTAAAATCCTTATGTGCTAAAAACGTCAAAAACATCCTGATAGCTTCCATTCCTACAATCAGAGAAAATTTCTCCTCAAAATCTATTCCTCCAACTTGTGAATAACCTTTACACACAAGCCTTTCCTTGTTTCTTACCACTTCTCTATTCTCATTTAGATTGTTTATGAACACCCACTTAGATCTAGTTATATTTTTGTTTCTAGGTCTTGGGACAAGCTCCCAAGTCTATTTTTTCTCAATCTGCAGTAGTTCTTCTTCCATAGCCTTCATCCAATGTTCATCTTTGCATGCCTCAATTACTATTTTAGGCTCAATGTTAGAAAGTAAACACAAATATACCTCTTCTTTAATAACTTTCCTTCTTGTCAATACACCTTTGCTCTTGTCTCCAATGATCTATTCTTCAGAATGATTTCTCTGCACATACTTAGGGGTTCTTGGGGTCTTTTCTAGAGCTTTTTCCTCTTCTTCAAACTGCACTTCCTTTTCCTTAGACTTTTATTTTTATCTACAATCAAGTTCATCTAATTCATATCCATCTATCACCACTGAGTTCCAAAAATCTTCATCAACTTTGACACTTACACTCTCAACAATATTTCTTAGTCTCTTGTTGTAGCACTAGTAGGATTTTCTTTTAGCATAATATACAAGGAAGATTCATTCATCTAACCTTGCATCAAACTTTCTTGAATTTTCTTCATCTCTTTTGATATAACACTTACTTCCAAACACTCTGAAGTATTTAGTGGTAGGTATCCTTCCATACCACAACTTATAGGGAGTCTTTGTGATGTTTTATTTTTCTTGAACTCCGTTAAGTATGTAAACAACAGTATGAATTACTTCTCTCCATTAGACTTTTGGTAGGTTAGCTTATTTCATTATAGTCCTTGCAACTTATTGAACAATCCTAGTTTTTCTTTCAGCCCCTCCATTTTGATGAGGAGTCCTAGAGGCAGACAAGTGCCTATTTATACCATTATTCTCACAAAACATGTTAAATTCATTAGATGTGAACTCTCCACCTCTTTCATACCTCAAACACTGGGTCTTTATATCCATTTCATTCTCAACCATAATTATAAATTCTTTGTTCATCTATCTAGGGCTTCATATTTTCTTTAAGAAAAGTAACCCACATCATTCTAGAATAATCACAAATAAAAAGCATGAAATACCTATCACCTTGAATACTTCTTGTTCTTGTAGGACCACAAAGATCTGTATGCATCAATTCAAGTAATTTGATAGAATATTGTTCTTTTCCTTTCAAAATTCTTCTTGTTTGCTTTCCAATTTGACATTCCTTACAAAAAACATTGAGAGGATTTGTAATCTTTGACGAATCTCTTATTTCTTTAACTGAGCTGATTCTTAACGAGTTATCAAAACTAATGTGACACATCCTCCTGTGCCATAGCCAACTTTCATTAATCCGAGTTATAAAAAATGACCATCAACACCCTTAAGCTAATAAACATTTCCATCTATCCTTCTTCTAGGAACAATCACTATTTCAGACCCTTTTTTGATCTCACATCCATCATCCTAAAACATAAGATTGTATCCTTTACTACACATTTGTCCAACACTCTAGAGGTTATGCCTTAAGCCCTTAACATAGTAAACAACTTCAGTATTATGCTTGCCATCAAAATTGTTTGAACCTATTCCACATATCTTAGCACCTGAATCATCACAAAATCTAATAATTCCTCCATCATACTTTTCAAGTTTAAAATACTTACTCTTGTCTTCGGTCATATGATTTGAGAATCCACTGTTAATGATCCAATAGTTCATATCTTGTCTAGCATGAAAAGCAGATACCAAAGTACCTTTAGTCTTATCCTTTCTATCCATAGGGCATTCCTTCACACATCTTTCAGAGTCAACCGATTCATCTTTTAAAGCCATGAACAAACATTCATCATTATCTCCATAATCAGATTCATCATCAAAAATACTTGCATCTTCTGTAACATAGTAGCTTTTCTTAATCATCTCACCTTTGTTCTCCTTGTTTTTGTCATTCATGACTCTATTTGGACATCTTGAAGCATAATGACCTATCTTTCCACAACTAAAACATTTGAAAGGTAACTTACCTTTGTACTTACTAGTACCCCTTCTCATTCTTCTTACAAAGTTAGCTTCCACATCATCAAGATTTTCTTGATTTGGTTCTTCAATCTTCTCTATTTTAATAGCCTTAAAAGCAGTCTAAAATTTTGCACCATTATTTGGACCGAATTCTCTCATTTCAAATGCAGTTAAAGAACCATACAATTGATCTCTAGAATACTGATCTAGATTTGCAAATTCCTCAATAGCAAAAACTTTGTGATTGTAAGATTTAGGTAGGGTTCTAAGAATTTTCTTTACCACTTTTGATTCCTTGACTTTACCTCCAAGACCTTTGATGGAGTTGACTACTTCATCTACCCTCTACATGTAGCTTGTAATGTTTTAATCTTCAGACACCCACAAATTCTCAAATGTAGTCTTTAAGTTTTGCATCTTAGCTTGTTTGACCATATCATATCCTTGATAAATACTTTCCAACTTTTCCAAAATTTCTTTACCAGTTTTCAAATTCATAACTTTCACCAATTCAAAATTTTTAAGAATACTTAAGAGAGAATACCTTACTTTACTATTGGTTTCATAGGATTTGAGCTTAGTTTTAGTTCTTAAACCATTTTTAGGCATATTATATCTATCCTTAACTGATTTCCAGATGTCATATCCTAGATATTCTGGAAAGCCTTCCATCCTTGTCTTCCAAAATGCATTGTCTGTTCCATCAAACATAGGGATATCCTTCTTGTGTGCCACCTAGATCTACCTTAAGCGGTTAATATTTCTTCCAAAGAACCTTGCTCTGATACCAACTGTTGAATGCACAAGACAATTGAGAGGGGGTGAATTAGTTGTAACTTAAAACTTCAAAACCCTCATTAATGTCTAGATCCACATACATTCATTAAACCCTTAATTTTTTTATGATGAATTAGCATGAAAATAAAATAACAAAAACTAAAAAAAATTAACACCATACACAAGAGAACACCAAATTTATGTGGAAAACCCAAGAAGGGAAAAACAACGATGATGATTAGCTCACAATATAAGTAATATCAACATTGAATACAATAGGGCTCACTACCCAACGAAGAAAGGATCACTGCTAGAATAGAAAAGAAGATAGAGAAGAAACTTTACACAGAGAAAAGCATCTCAATGCAATAAGGAATCCACCACAATGACTTCAACATCTTCATAGTCTATTTGAAGAATTGTAGCCACCTTTTTCTCACTGCACCTAGTAAAATAACACATGAATTTTTTCACTGCGTTACTCAATTTCATGCTCTACAACTTTCTAATTCACATCATTCAAATCTCACACATCTATCTTGACATATCTCAACAACTTGACTCATACTTATATCGTCTTCAACCTTGAAACCATCTCCAAGGTTGGCTATGCACCTCTAACATGCAAATTCAAATTAGGTCGGTACCAAAACACTTCCATGGCAGATAGAAGTGAATGCAAACCACATCAAAACTTAATTGGGACCTAAATAAACAACACCACTCAACCACACACTTCCTTAAACAATATTTATCCATTGCATGTAGTGTAAAGACCAAGTTGGTCATACCCATACAAACACCATTAAAATTTTAAGTACACATTTCCTCAAACCTAATTATGACTTACGAAGCACACACCATGCTCAAACATGATCTAGAATATTCCTCAAACACCTTGAAATCCAACAAACTCCTTTGCAACAACTTCCACCTAAAGAATGTACACACCCAATACACTCAGACTACTCTATCATACACTATAACTCAAAAACCATCTTTTGAAGCACAAAACCTCAAACCATCTTGATTGAGGTAAAATACCAACACCATCAATACACCTTTAGAATCACAAGACCATAAACACAATTGTGGAGAAACGAGAAGAAAAAACAATTCTCCCAGACACCTTTGCAATAAATAGCCACACGCTGGTGAACACAACTTATTCTATACAACAATCCAACACACCAACTCTTGAATATAACACCTTTGAAAACCTCTCACCAACATATCTGAATCACATAGGCAAATCTTCAACCTAGAAGAAGTGCAAAGAAAAACCAAAATACAATTCTATCACCAAAAACACCACTGCAACACCTTATTTTCTCTTTTTATCAAATTTTCTCAAAAGCACTTGGAAACCAAGCACCAGAGACACATCCTCATCATCTTCAAAACTTCCACAACCATAGCTAGAAGCTTATCAAAGCAACACTAGAGGATGACACCAATAGATTTACTAATGACAAAATAATGCAACTAATCAAAGCATTAGCTACTCATACTCTTGCAACAAACTCAATAGACATTAATGACAACACCAACTACTCATGCTTGTAATAGTTGATATGTGTGAGATCCCCTACGATTTGGCTCTGTCTTCCACCACTCCTTTACTTTATATTGTAGCATTTTATCCTTGAGCCACATGTTTTCAAATTTGAAAGGGAATCTTGCCGATGTCTTATCCAGGATAAAGACAAGCTCCACTGGCATATGGTCAAACCTTGACAAGCTAAATATTTCTATTTCTATTGTTGCCTCTATATCATCCCATCTTCCAATAAGAAAGAATTTATCTAGCCTCTCTGATATGCCTGTGAACCCCCTCCTTCTGTTAGTCTAGGTATAAACCCCATTTTGTGGTGCTATGTTTTGTAGACTATTGTTGTCCAAAAACTTCATAAACTCCATATGTACTTGAGTTATGCTAGTTATCCTCATCTCTTCTCCATATTTGATAAGGTGGAATTGAAGTCACCACCCATGACTATTTTTTGTCCTTGCAAAGTGAAAATAAAATTTGACAGCCTCTCCCATAATTCTCTTTTTGTCATTGTTTTTGTTGGGCCATATACATTGATTAGAAAAATTTCATCTTTCATCCAACTTGCCTTCACCTTTAGTATCCACCAATTTTGATCCTCCACAATTGGCTCTACATGAATTCTCCTTGGGTTCTAGATTACCCCAATGCCCCTTGAAGCTCCTATTGCTTCCACAAAGAATCCCCTCTATTGCCTCCATTTTTCCATTAGCCTCTTTGCATCCTCCTTTTTTAGCTTGATTTTTTGCAGCATTACAATTTCTATGTTTGATCGATCAATTTGGCGCTTGATCATATGCCTTTGTTAGGGGAAATTCCATGTTATGAGCCTCATGGAGAGATGGGAAGGGAAAATACCTTCCCTGAAATTAGTTTCATTTGTCCCTTTGCATTACCTTCTATTTCAAGCATCACTTTATTTGATTTTCTGCACCTCTGCCCCTTTTCTCCTAGTTTGGGCTTCTTCAATTTTGATTGTGATTGCTCAATCATTCTTTCCTCTAGTATGTATTCTTCATATTTAGAAAATTCACTCCATACCTCTAAATCCAACTCTAATATTTCCCCTTCTTCCTTCTCCTCTTCACAGTCCTTGTTGTTTTTGTCTGTTTTCAATTCTTCTTCTAGACTGAAACCTTTTTCGATTAGTTCAATTAGTTCTTTGTACCAAGTTTCCCTTTCGACCACATGTATATTTGGGATGGGGGATTGTAAGTATCCAACCTCCATGCTACCCCACTCTTCATCTATTGGAGGGTCTCTCCCCATTTTTTTATTGATTATTCCCCTTTTTCTTCCAACATTCTCCTCTTTGGTGCCCTCTTGAATTGCACTCCAGGAAGATCTTCAGTTGGTCCTCCCTCTCCACCTTTTGTATCCATATGGCCCATTTCGTCATAATTTCTATTACCTTTGGTATGGCTGAGATAGGTTTTATGTTAATGCAAATTCATGCATACATACCATATTCTCTATCCTCAATATTTTTGTCTGCTTCAATGAATGATCCCAATCTATTTCCTATTTCTTTCAATGTTTCTATCCCCCAATATTTTGATGACAAGTTATATAATATTACTCATGTTGAAACAAATTCTATTGTTTTATTTAGAGGGTTAAAGTTTGTCTCCCACTCCTTGATATACATACTAGTGCCATCCATAATGAAGGGGCCTTGGTTAAGAATTTTCCTTTTTACCCTTCCCTCTAGACACTCGGCTAAGTAGAAACCATTTGTTAACAATTTCAATTTAATTATATCATCCCAATTTCTCTCACACCATTTTATAATTCTCTCCATAGTTGAATATTCCCCCAATTTTAGGAAAAGTCTACCTCTTTTAATTCTTTGACTTTGAAATCCAATTTTGCATTTTCCAATTGAAAAAGTACACATTTACTAGGCAGGGTAGGGTTATCAATCTTACCAATTTTGTGATTTGAATACACTTTCGTCCATCCATTCTAATGCTCAAGTGCTATGGTCCTTTCCTCTTGCATTTCTTGCGTATTCTACCTCCCTTCTAGTTTGTTCCTCAGTGCCTAGCTTCGCCCTGGCTCCCACCAACTTCTTAGCCATGATAGCTCCTTGCACACCCTTTTCCCACTATATCCCCCTCTACTTTTCCACTACTAACCATACCCATTTTTCCTCACATTAAAATTTTCCTTCTGCCCTACTTTATTTCCGCTTGGGATTTCCTTTTCACTATGCTCAATCCTCCATCTGTTGTTATTTCGCCTCCAATTCATAGGCTCCTGATCGTTATTCTGCCACTCCTTTTCTTTCCCATCACCTTGTCGTCCATTCAAGTTCTTCCTTCTTCTTTATTCCCTTTCCCCTGGATCGACATAGCTTGCACTTCTATGATTTCCTTTGTTCCATTATTCTTCCACTCTGTGCCAATTCACCTATTCCTTTTGCCTATTTGGCATCAACCACTCTTCATCTGCATCATCTATCCACTTGCTTTTTTTTTCTCTATTATTTCTATTATTTCCCTTCATTTTTTTTTTTAATTTACAAGTTGAAATGTAATATTATTTCAGATTCGAAACATTTTATTCTTTCAATTATGAAATGTGAAATAAATGATGTGAGAAAAGAAAAGAAATTACATCCCTGTTTTGAGTTGTATGAGTTAAATTGTTACAGTTGAGATTGAAAGATGAAAGCAATGGTGGAGGTTGATTGGAGTGTGGAGAGACCATGCATGAAGAGGAAAGGTTCAGTTAACTAAAGCTCTTCCGTAAAATTTAGGAAGGTTTTTTGAGATATTTTTAGAGGGAGATTTTTTTAAAAATTGAATTTGATTTGAATTTAAATTTTAGAATATTCCATTTGGAGGGAATGTGCAATTAAATGAATTAAACGAATTAAATAATTCATTTAATTGTGGAAGAAATTGGCTAATTAAATAATTAGAAAATTATTCAATTACGAGAACTAAGAAGAAATAAAAATTATTTAACTAGGTGAATGTGAAGAAAAATAGAAATTTAATTTAATTAAAGTGAGATAGGGGATATTTAAAAATTAATTAAATAATGAAAATGATTTAATTGAGGTGATGGAGGGAAAAATATTAATTAATAGAGGAAAATAGTTAATTTAAGCAAATAAATAGGAATTATTTGATTAAAAGTGATGAAATAGGGATATTGTGTGACAATGATGAAAATGGTGAATTAGAGGAATGTGTGATGTATTAAACAATTTTAGGTGTCTACATTTTCCCCTCTTTGAGACAATGTACATGTTATGTTATTTCAAAAACATATTGCTAATTTGGATAAAAAGGTAATGATGATGCCCCATTGTGCCCTAGCGGATGAAGGAATGATGGGAGGATGATAGGCTACTGCCTCAAGAGGTTAGCCAATTTTTTTTATGGGGCTAGGCTCATGATAGGAAGATGGGATAGATTTAGTGAAGAAAGGGATGAAAATTAGGTCCAATTTGGTGAGCAAAGTGATCAAGAAGATTGGGGAAAGAGGAAAATGGGATGCAAAGGGTGGGATGGGTGGAATCTAGGGTTTTAGGGTCTATATATAGGCCCTTGGGGGTTATTTTCACTTCATTTGCACACTCTTAATTAATGGAATTCGACGCCTTTAAAGAGATTTTTTATCGAATTTGATGCAAATATGGTTGATTTTCCATGTGTTATTCACCGTATAGATTGAGTCAGTCAGTTCCGGAGGCCTATTGGAGCAACTCCCTCGATATGTATCAAACCCTTTTTTAGTTAGGTGTCAATTTGATAGCAATAAATGCTAGGTCTAGGGAGTTAATCAAATCTATTGATCTAGGATCGGTGCATTTGAAAGTCGATGCAATGCTTTTGAAACCTAATGCAATGCTTTTGATTGTGTTACAGCGTGTTTGACAAGTTGTGTCGCTTTTGAAATTTAGTTCATATTTGAGTGTTGTAGAGAAATTCTTTTGAAAAGAAGCTCACAATTGATTAGACAAAGCAATGCTTTAAAAAAAAATCACAACTGATTGAGATAAAGTGATGCTTTTGCAAAAAAGGTCACAATTGATTCAAAGGTCTATAAAATTAGATATTTTTTTCAAGTTTTCGATAAATTGACATTGTGGGCGCTATGCTTGCAAGTTGTTCTAGATCCAATCTTGTCTAGGAAGCATCAACCCAGAGTATTGAATCAGATAGCTCACCTTAGGTTGTTCCACATTGCATTCATGCTTGAAATTTGGGCATATCGGGCTTTCATGACTGTAATTGTTGAGAGGTGGCATAATTAGACCTCATCATTCAAATTTATGATTGGAGGGGCCACCATCACCCTTGAGGATGTTTGGAGGATTCTCAGGCTCTTGATTTAGGGTGCACAAGTTATATATGACGCTATCCTTGGGGTGGAGGTGTTGGAGTGAGTATTACACAATGACGAGCTCGACATTGAGGATGGAGAGATTGACCTGAGACTCAGAGTGGGAGTCTATGATGATATGATTTTGGTGATTAAAGGGCTTATTTTTTGAGTGATCGTGCTAGATTAATGATCTAGGGGTTTCTCAATTGGATGGGGTCATGTATTGGAGAGGATGATGATAGATGTCATCATATATGCATAGGGTGATATGTATTGAACCATCTCTATCATGATTGCACTAGGTGGTGTATAATTTTGTTATGAGCCAATCAAATGGAGTTACATTGCTTCATGTATGGGTGTGGGAGCACATTGTTGTTACTCGACTAGTTGGAGATGTTTCTAGGGTCATAAGAGACCCTTAGATATATGAATATGATACTATGTTGATGTAGAGGCAATTAGGATATTTTTATTATTGGCATTGCATAGATGAGGTAGAAGAGTTTATATAGAGGTTATGGTTACATTGTAAGGCATAGGAAGATGACAATGGATGTCTTCCATACTACTGAAAAACTATGTGGTTCATCAAACAAACTCCGTACATCCTAGAGAGGTACCTTCTTGACATGGTCAAGAGATAGTTTGGAGAGGTTTAGGATGTTCCCATTATGAATTACCATGCTATGTTTTTTTGTACACAATAAAAGATTGGCGAGTGGGGACCTATGTCCATTCCTCAAGTGGTGATGATAGAGTTCATCCATTTTATGCTAGTGTACTAGTGGGCATGGGCCCTAGGTGTAGAGGATACAAGGACTACACTTGACTATGATGATGGTGGGAAGTGTAGAGGCCACTCAAATTAATATATCTAGGTGGTGATGTGGTTAGGATACGGTGGAGGAAAGAGGTAGAGCTAGCTAGGGCTTACAAACAATGACAGACGAGAGAGGAAACCGTTGTAGGAGGTGAGGGTGGGGGTATTCAGTAGGGACACCAATAGGGGCCATAGGTTCAGTAGATAGCTACAATTGTGGTGGGAGGAGAACAAAGGGGAGATGATAGGCTAAGAGGGGGTGATGCATATGATATTAGACTCATAATGTAACTTTTTGAGTGAGATCAGGCTCGATAGGAGAGAGTTGGTTACAAGATGGAGAGGGGTGGCCTTACTATTCAGCTTGCATAAAGGACAATAGAGCAAGACACAAGGACAACCCGTTCCCAGAAGGCGTAAAATTACGTGGTCCCACTGAGTGTAGAGAGAGATATAAAGTGAGCTTGGTGGAAACAACTAGAGGTATTTGGGTAGGGTGTTGTGGTCCCCATGGAGCAACATATGAGGGAGGCGAGGAAACTCACCCAAGATGCCACTTATTACCAGACTCTATACAAGATTTTGATGCTAGTAGGGAGGAGAGCTCCCAAGTTCTCCTCAAGGAATGTTGTAGTTGGATAGTTCAAGAGATCAGATGGAGGGTCAATGGGGCATCCATCACCAGTGCCACAACAGTCAGGATAATAAGGAGGATAGGTGCCTATGAAAAAATAGTTTGTTGAATAGCAGATTGCTCCTCCCCATTCACCTTCTCTGGGTTGGGAGGAAAGGGAGAGTTCCATATAGTCATCTCCTTGCATATATATGATGTAAAAGCACCCTGTATAGAAATTTTTGATATGTCTGTGGGTAGATTGTATGTATATTCCTGGCTCTTGATATCCGTTTGTCCAAACATTTGATATATATGGATTTTGTATCATGACACTTTTTGATGATGATATATATATATATATATGTATATATATATATGAGATGAGATGAGATTTTGACGTGATTATGATATGATATTGTGTTAATATTATGGATGTTATATGATTATATGCCTTATGCAAGTGATGATTTCTATTTGATTATATGATGTGTGATGGATGGATGGCATGCTCATGTTATGATGTATGGATATGATTATTTTTTGTATTTTTGACGATGTATATGATGATTGCATGATGTTATGATTATGGACGTATGATGTTATGTCCTAACAATGATATGATTATGGTTGCAATATATATGATGTTATGATAATACTAATTATTCGTGAATGTAGGATGCCATGGATGTTTTTGTTTATATCACGAGTTCTTAGATATAATAGTTAGTATGATGAGTAGGATAGAAGAAATGATTTTGGATAATGATGGATGGATGATTACATGGATAGATAGAATAATAGATGATGTTGATCAAATATCAAGAAAGCTATAACTATTGGTATGATTTGTGATTTTATTAAAAATGGGATGAGAGATAATTTTTCTTTTTCTTTAGGTTATGCTAAAAAATGTAGACCAATCCTTATTTTGATATATCAAGTAGACACTATGCACCAAGGTATGAAGAACCAGGGTGGCATTGTATCTATTGTATGGACTTTAACTATGCAAACAAAAAGGATTATCCTTGTTCATACATGACATAAAAAACCTTGTTTGATAATGGGAGAGAATGAAGCTTCAAAGCAAGTTAGGCCTTATGCACAAAAGGTATAAAGAAATATATGAGATGAGATGAGATGTTGACGTGATTATGATATGATATTGCATTAAATTTTATGGATGTTATATGATTCTATGATGTGTGATGGATGGATGGCATGATGATGTTATGATGTATGGATATGATTATTTTTTGTATTTTTGACGATGTATATGATGACTACATGATGTTATGATTATGGATGTATGATGTTATGTCCTAACAATGATATGGTTATGGTTGCAATATATATGATGTTATGATAATACTAATTATTCATGAATGTAGGATGCCATGGATGTTTTTATTTATATCATGATTTCTTATATATAATAGTTAGTATGATGAGTAGGATAGAAGAAATGATTTTGGATAATGATGGATAGATGATTACATGGATAGATAGAATAATAGATGATGTTGATCAAATATCAAGAAAGCAATAACTATTGGTATGATTTGAGATTTTATTAAAAGTGGGATGAGAGATCATTTTTCTTTTTCTTTAGGTTATGCTAAAAAATGTAGACCAATCCTTATTTTGATATATCAAGTAGACACTATGCACCAAGGTATGAAGAACTAGGGTGGCATTGTATCTATAGTATGGACTTTAACTATGCAAACAAAAAGGATTATCCTTGTTCATACATGACATAAAAAACCTTGTTTGATAATGTGAGAGAATGAAGCTTCAAAGCAAGTTAGGCCTTATGCACAAAAGGTATAAAGAACCCGATATACAAAGGCTATTGTATAACCTAAAACTATCTCTACACACACAAGTAAAGTATTCACCATGGTCGTATTACAAGAACATCCCACAAATATGGCAAACAAAGCAATGACCTTGCCTCATTATGCACTCCTCTAGACACACCAAGATATTAAAGATAAAGGTGGCTTCGAGTAAGTGATGGAATAAAACAAAAGATAAATCAAAAGAAAAGATAAACTGCTAAAACATATCAAAGCCATCATATATCTTGATAAAGATATTATAATTGTTAATTCGTGATTGTGCCTATTGTAGGAACAATGTATTCGTTAAGGAAAAATGTTGGATGTTGAATTAGATGCTTTAGGCAATTAATATGTAGATAGTGGGTTTGTTCTGACAATGATCAATACTAGTAATTTTTTTAATGAATGTTCTAGGTTTCAATTATTGCCACATTTACTTTTGCGTACTTCATCAAAGATGAGGGTGATGATAGATTTATAATGGGTGACAATTTTATTGTGGATGAGTGTGTTGATTTGTTCTTTTGAATATTTTAGAGTTTTTTGAATGTTTTTGGAAGTTTTGTTGGAATATTTGAGGCTATTTTTGAACTTATTTGATTATTTTTGGAATTTTAGAAAAATTGAATGTTTTGGATTTTGAGATTATTTGGATGTTTTTTATATTTTTGGAATATTTAAATGTTTTTTATTTTGAGATTATTTGGATGTTTTTGGATTTTTTGATATCTAGATGTTTTTGGATTTTTGCGTTATTTGGATATTTTTGGATTTAGGTAATGAATAAGGACCCAATCCAACTACTATGTTTAGGAAAATTCCCCCAATTAGATGTACGATCATGTTATTATGGACTAGATGAAGTGGCCCTAGGAGGAGACTAGGTGATATGGGTAACATTAGATACTGGTAAATTACCAAGCTATGTTAGGTTTGTAGGTGGAAATATGATAAATGGATGGATAAAAATGGATGAAATGTTGGGTTTATTATGAATGGAATGAAAAAGAATTTTGATAGATGGTAGATGGTGTTCATTACACATGGCGTCTATTTTCCATATTTTCACCAAGGTACTTGTCCAAAGTGACACCAAAGTAGTTTTCACTAGAGGGCAATTTTTATCTTTACTATTTTTTTGAAATTTTTATTTTTTAATTTTTTTAATTTTTTAATGGGATACCTTGACGATTTTAAGTACAGAACCACTTGAGATGATTGATGCTAATGAGATCTTGTAAGGGTTCACCTTCAGGAGTAGCTAGTTGATAGGCTCTTGAGCCATACTTGATGTGACTACAAATGGTCCCAATGAATTTGATTCAATTTTTCCCTTGTTATCTTGATCCGGTTGGTTTTTTTATTCTCCTTGAGGACTAGATCACCTACTTGGAAGTTGTTGTCCTTGATCTTCTTATTATAAATATGATGAAGACAATTCTCATAATATTGGAGATAATTAAGTGCAATAAGACATCTTTTATCTAGCAATTATAGCTCATGCAATTTGGATACTCTACATTCTTCATTGTTGACAAGATGTTGTAATGACACCCTTAATAAAGGAAGTTCAACCTCGATAGGAAAGATTGCTTTAGTACCATAAAATAGGGAAATGGTGTAGTGTCAGTAGGCATTTTAATACTAATACAATGGGCCCATAAATTATGATTAAGCTAGAGGTGCCAATTATGGCCAATGCCATCAACTATCTTCTTGAGGATTTTCAAGATAATTTTATTAGAGACTTCAACTTAACCATTTCCCTAGGGGTAATATGACATGTAAAATAAATTTTGGATATGGAATTGAGAGCAAATATTTCAGGCATCCTAATTTTAAAGGGCGTTCTATTATCTATAATGGTGGCATGGGGAGCACCATACTAAAAAAATAGGTAGTTTAGGATAAACTTAGATATTTATTTTCTAGTAATTTAGGTGAGGGGGATGACTTCTACCCACTTCATAAAATACTTAGTGGCAGTTATAATGAAGTTATGATCATTGGAGGATGTGGGGAAATTTTTCTCTATGAGGTAATATCCCATTGTGGAAAGGGCCATGGTGTAGTAATAGGCCTCAACTCTTGTTTTGGTGCATGAATAAGATCACCATGTTGTTGACTCAGTAAACACTTAGCAAACTTGTATGATTCATGATCCATAGTAGGCCAATAGTACCCCAACCTTAGTAACCTCTTAGCAAGAGTAGGGCCACTAGAATGCAACCCAAAAACACCTTTGCGTACCTCATGTAGGGTAGTTGTAACTTCTTCCAAGTTAAGAAATTTAAACAATGTACCATTGAGGCTCTTTTGATAAAGGGTGTCATCCAAAATGGTGAAGCAAGATGATCAACATATACAGGTTTGTTAGGAATTAATCTTTACTAAGGTGAAAATTATTTATTAATTTATATTATTTAAATACTTGTAAGAATTTCCTAAAGGAATACCTACAAGTATTTTGTCTTATTTGAGTATTCTCACACATGTGTGAGAATGACTCGTTTTTATAATTCCTTTTTGAATAAATATTAAGGCTTAGGTGTAGCCTCCTCCTTATGAGGATCTTGACACCTTGCACACACATATGATGAAAGATGACATGTATAGATATGGGAGTTAATTATGCAACTCCTTTCTCACCTCTATTTATTTGAGGTGTTTCTCTCATTTTTCATATGAAGCATTCTATCTTTGAGCTCTCTCTCTCTTTCTCCCATTGTAATATTCTTTAAGCTTTATGTCATCTTCATAATATAGGGTTTTTTTCTTTGCTTGCCCCCCCTTACAAAATTGTGTGTCTCCTCTTGGATATTGGTGTGGTTGCTCATGATTTTCATCTTGAAGGTAAATTTTTACTTCGAACAGTTGCTCTTGGATTAATACTTTCCTTTTATTTTATTTATTATTACTTTCATGGTATTAAAGCAAGTTTTACTAATCTTTTATTTGAGAAAAAATGTTGAAGGTTTACCATCTCTTTGGAGCACTCACCTTGGAAGCACTCTTGAGAGAAGAATAAAAGAGCTAGCTTAGTTTGCTTTAAAATCATTTTTTTAATAATTTCATTTATATATTTTAAATATTTTTTTAGAAACCTCAAATATCGAGGTTATTCCTATTTTTCTCAAATTTTTTTACTAATTTGTCTATATTAAATCTACATGCATATTTAAATTTTTGTAAATATTTTGTTTTAGAAACTCCAATAAAAGAATTTTTTTTTTTTCAAATAATAGATTTAGAAATAATCCAATTTTTTTTGCAATTATATAAAAAATTTGTATAGATTTTTTTTTGAATTATTCTTTCCAATTTACATATAAAAATACATTTACTATATTTTTTATTTTTGAAACCCCCAACAAAAAAATAAGAGATTTTTTTCAAATCTCAATATAAAGTTTTTTTCATAAAATCGTTTTTACAAATAAAAAAAATCTGCAAAATAAAGTTTTAAAATACAAAGTTAAAAAGAAATACAAATATTTTTTTTGAAATTATATTTTTAAAAATATGTCAACAAAATCTGCATTTTGAATAATAGATTAAAAATACATAAAATTTTTGTAAAACAAAATTGCATTTTGAGTGCAGTGCCCTCCTTTCTTCCTCCATCACATCACTATGTAGGAAATTGACAAATTTTTCCATCACTGCAAAATTTAAATAAAGTTTTAAAAAAATCATTAAAACCTTTTGTATTGCTGCCACTTCCTGCCCTCATGCCCGCCCATATTTGTGCTTTTCATTTTAAACCTTAATTTTTTTAAAAAACTTAAATCTTGAGCACCTCATTTTGTTTTAATTACGTCGAGAGGCGTAATCCTACAATGGCAGCACGGTTTCTATAGGAGACCAACACAAGTAACGGTCTTAGCAAAAAGAATTGATTCGTATTCTCCTGCAAGCTGTTAACAAAAGGAATAGATAGAGGCGTTCCAAAAGAAGACGAGGAGACATGGAGGAAAGGCAAACGATTCCACTACCGTTTGAAACCATCGATGTTGGCAGAATGTAACGCATCACATGGAAGTGGAAGAATGAAACGGAAGAATAATGGAAGAGTCATCAGCGCTCGATTTCATTTCAATTCACGTGCGTGTGAGGGTTTAAGATCAGCAAGAGACAACGATAGCCACAGCACACATACTGCTTCTACTGTTGTAGGATTTTCTCTGAGGGGAGCCGACTTCAATGGCTTTGGCAACAGAATGGCCATGGGTATGGTGCCTACAGCCAGACTGGCCATTTATAAGGCATGTTGGGGAGTGGAAGGCTACTGCGAGGACAACGACGTAGACTATTTCTTTGTCAATTGGCAATAATCCTGACAATCCATTCTACATGGATCACATTGCCTTGGCAACATTTGGGGCCATCGAGAGGGGTGCATTTATTGGGGTCGCTGCTGGTAACTATGGGCCTTACTTTGTTTCTATTACAAACACGGCTCTATGTATAACTATCGTGGGTGCCGACAGTATAGATAGAGTTTCTCTCTCTTGTGAAGCTCGACAATGGCGAAGTGTTCAAAGGCTCGTCGCTTTATAGAGGAGCTGGGATTCAAAATCTGCCTCTAGTCGACGATAGGCTGTGGAAGGAAGTGGAAGAGTTTGTAATCGTGAACAACAAATTGTTAATTGGAAGATGAGACGAAGAGGCTCAAAGATAATGCAAAGATTACAAATGATCTTTGTTATAACGACCCGTAGTGGAATGGGCATAAATTTAGCAATCGTGAGAATAGCCTACCATGCTCTCTTATGCACTCTAATGTTTCATTCACGGGCTCTGTATGGATTCAATTGATAGCCCTCTAAATGAGGATGTACTAGAGATAGAGCATCTAGAAAGCATTGCTTTGAACTCTGTACACTCATCCCGCCCTCACAACACTCGAATTCTTCAGAATATCTCCATGAGCCATGCTCGAAGTTTCATTTGCACATAAGATTACACCAGATCTGAATTATAGTTAGGCGGTCGTCCAAGTCATAGGAGCATAGATAGAGATATAGAAGTTAATAGTTCAATCCTCCTGCCGTGTGCCGAATAGCGCAAACACCGAGTGCTTTTTGTTGTGGAGCCCCCAAGGGTGCCAATACATACGATGCTCTGTAAGCAAAGCCGTAGGCATGAACGGAAGGAGGAACTATTTGTGAGGCCCCACACACAAGACCTGATTATTCCTGGGGCGAAATAATGGAACGTCGCTCTTCATGTTATGGTTTTAAGCGATGAGCTGGCTTGGCCCGGATTCAAACTTGTGACTATCTGCGGATAAGGAATCCTATTGTTGCACATGTCTAGTGCAGTTCTTCACAATCAATTGTAATATTTTACGAATCTCATGAAACCAACTCAAATAAATTCCAAATCCAGAGAAACATTTCTACTTTTTAAAATTTATTGATAATCACAATTACCTCGTATATCTTGGTGGCGATGGGGTTTTGAGGTGTCACGCTCTCTACAAGAGAGGCTCCAATGAGTTGCAGTCAAAGTAGGATTGAGGACAATTTTTCTGAAATGGTTGTGAAGTGAAGCACAACAAAAGATTAGTCTCACCGATTTATTTTCTACGATATTATTATCATATGTAAATATTCATTTTTTTTTAATCCTTGAATCTGCACCGTAGGTCTTTGTAATAATAATATTTTAAGTTGTAAAATTTAATTTTCATTAAGATTATTTTGTTTCTTTTCAAATGATTTTTTAATACTGTTTTGTATATATTTTAAGTTTTAAAAATGTATCTTATTTGAATGTTTTGATGTTTAATTCGTGTGATCATCATTTAAAATTAATTCAAAAATTTATTATATATTTATCTATCGCAAGCTTATAAGAAATCCAATGTCACCAAGTCTCACATTACTTGGGAAAAAGAAAATCAAAGAAATTAACATAAGATGGCTTGTAATCCTATGCCAATATTAAATTTTATATGAACTAGACTAACATAAGTAAAAATATGAGTATAGATATGGAATTAGTTTTTCTTAATAAATATTGGGTACAATTATAGATTATCTTTTAACATGATAATTTTTTAGTTTCCTTTTAACATTGTGGGAAATAACTTTAGACATCATCATTAAAATCTATAATATATAAAATATGTCAAGAGGTTTATTAAATTTTAATCAATATCTTACATACATTAGTGAAATAGGCACTTTGAGGTTTCTTCCTTCCATGGATGTTGATTTTCAATGCAACAAAAGAACATACTACCTATATTTAAATTGGTGAAAGTTAAATATTTAATATGGTTTGTATATAAAAACACATTTTCAAACTTAAAATATATATATAACATATATTCAATTGTCAAATTTGATATATGAAAAGCATGTGTACTTTAAGCTTGGGACCATGGTTAGGGTTAGAGTTAGGGTTGGCATTAAGGTTAGGGAAATGATTCATTTCAAGTTAGAGTTCAATTAGTGTTTGGGTAGGGTTAGCATAAGGGTTAGGGTTAGTGTTAGTGTTAGGATTAGAGTGAAGATTAGGATATAGTTAGGGTAAGGGTTAGGGTTAGGATTTTATTAGGGTTCATGTAGGGTTTTGATTTGGTTTAATTAGGGTTCAGGTAGGGTTTCAATTTGGGTGCAATTAGGGTTAGGGTTAGAGTTAGGGTACAATTAGGGTTAGGGTTAGGGTTAGGGTTCAATTAGTGTTAGGGTTAGGGTTAGAGTTCTAGGATAAAGCTTGGAGTTAGAGATAAAATTAAGGTTAGGGTTAGGATTAGGGTTCAAGGATAAAGCTTGGGGTCAAGGTTAGGAAAGTAGAGTTAGGGTTCTAGAATAAATCTTGGGGACAAGTTTGGGGTTGGGGTTATGTTTTGGGTTCAATTAGGGTTAAGGCTAAGGTTCAATTAGAGTTAAAACTCAATTAATTTTAGTGTTATGATTTATTAAGGGTCATAGTTCAATTAGGGTTCAAGTAGGGTTAGGGTTAGGGTTTCATTATGGTTAGGGTTAGGGTTCAATTAAGATTAGGGTTTAATTATGGTTTGGGTTAATGTTCAAATAGGATTAGGGTTTAATTAATAATTAGTTATGGTTAGGGTTAGGTTTCAATTAAGGTTAAGTTGGGGTTCAATTAGGGTTAGTATTTAGTTAGGGTTAGGATTTAATTAGGGTTAGGGTTACAACTTATCTATGTTTATGGTTCAATTAGAGTTTAATTAGGGTTAGGGTTATACTTTAAATAGGGTTAGGGATTGATTATTGTTAGGAATAGATTAGGATTTAATAATTCTAACTCCATTCCTAACTCTAAACTCTAAATCTATCTCTAATCCTAACCCTAACTTTAATCTTAACCACATTCTTGAGTCCAACCTTAACCTTAACCCTAAAACTAATTCTAATTGTAACCCTAACCATAATTCAAACCATATCCTTATTCCTAAACCTATACTTAAATCTAACAATTATTATAACTCTAACCTTAACTATAACCCCAACCCTAAAACTAACACTATTTTTTTTAACTTTGACCCTAATTCAATCAATATCTAACCCTAACCATGACATAAACATTATTTCTAACCACAACCCTAAATCTAAATCTATCTTTAACCCTAACCCTAACCCTAACCCTAACCCTATAAATAATTCTCATTGTAACCCTAACCCTAATCTTAAATTCAACCCTAGAACTAACACTAATTCTAATTTTAAATCTAACCCTAACTCTTATTCTATAACTAATCGTAACTCTAACTCTAATTCCAACCCTAACTCTAACCCTAATTGTAAGCATAAACCTAACCCTAACCCTAACCCCAATCGTAACCTTAACTCCAACCATAAAACTAACTAAAAATAAATAAAATAAGGATTTTATTAGGGTTACAGTTAATTACGGTCCAATAAGGATTAGAGTTTAATGTACGGCCAGGGTTTAATTATGGTTAGTGTTTAATTAAGGTTAGGGTCCAATTAGGGTTAGAGTTTAATTAGTGTTAGGGTTTAATTACGGTAAGGGTTAGGGTTAGGGTTAGGGTTAGAGTTGAATTATGGTTAAGGTTCAATTAGGGAAATGGTTCAAGTTAGGGTTAGGTTCAATTAGGGTTAGATTTTAATTAGGGTTAGGGTGTAATTAAGGTAAGGGTTAAGGTTAGGATTATAATTTAATTAGGGTTAGGGTTGCTCAATGAGGATTAGGGTTGAGTTAGGGTTCAATTAGGATTCATATTATGGTCAAGTAAGGGATAGGATCAATATTAGGGTTCGATTAATATTGGGGTTAGGATTAGTATTAGGATTCAATTATATTGGGGTTAGATTAGTATTAGGGCTTAATTATGGTCAGGGTTAGTATTATGGTCAGGTAAGGGATAGGGTTAGTGTTAGTGTTTAAGTAGCATTAGGGATAGATTTTTATTAGGGTTAGTGGCAGGGTTTAGTTAGGGTTAGGATAACAATTTAATTAGATAAAAGATTCAATAAGAGTCAAGGTTAGGGTTGGTGTCAAATTCAATTAGGGTTAGGGTTAAGGTAAAATTCAATTATGGTTTACGATTAGGGTTAGAGACCAATTAGGGTTAGGTTTTAATCAAAATTTAATTAGGGTTATAGTTTGATTAGGGTTCATATTCAATTTAGATTAGGATTAGGTTTTAATAAAGATATTCTTAGTGTTAGGGATAAGGTTCAATGAAGGTTCAGTTAGAATTATTGTCCAAGAAGGAATAGAGTTTAATTAGGATTTAATTAGGAATAAGATTCAATTAGGGTGTCAGGTTATGGTTAAATTGATGTTCAATTAGGGTAAGGGTTCTAGGATAAATTTTGGGGTAAGGCTTAGGATTGGGGTTAGAATTCAATTAGGATTAGGGTTAGGGTTAAAATTATGGTAAGGTTTAAGATTCAATTAGAAATTAGTTAGGGATTAGTCTGTACCTATAACCGTAACCATAAGCCTAAACCCTAACCCTAACAATAATCATAAACCTAAATGTTAAACCCTAATCCTAAATGATTAACTCTAAATGTAATCCTAACCCTGACCATGATATAAAATTTAACCCTAATGCTAACCCTAACCGTGATATAAATCGTAACCCTAAATTTTAACCCTAATTATATTAATTTATTTAATGTATAACACTAAACCTTAACACTAAACCCTAATGCTAACTATAACCCTAATCATAAGTCTAAACCCTAACCCTCACCATAATCATAATCATAAACCAAATCCTAACCCTACTGCTAATCTTAACCTTAATCCTAATATTGACCCTAACCCTAACCCAAACCATAGCCTTGACCAAATATAAATCCTTACCCTACCCCTAATAATAATTCTAATCCAAACCTTAATAGTAATTCCAACCCTACCCTTAACACTAACCAAAGCCTTATTCCTAACCTGAAACCTGTTATAATTATAATCCAAACCCTAACCCTTACCATAATTCTACCTTCAACCCTAACATAATTTTCACACTAATTATGACCATAAACCCAACCTTAACACTAAACCCTAACCCTAATCACAATAATAAATCTAAACCAAACCCTAACCATGATATAAACCCTAATCCTAAATACTAACTATAATCATAACCCTAAATATATTAATTTATTCAATGTGTTACGCACGTCGTGGCTGCTACTAGCTTATCTATCTTAATATATTAAGATATATATATTATACGCCAAGATATATCATTTTCGAGGCGTATTTTTTAAATTCAAAAAAGTGAAAAAGAAAAAAATACGCCTCAAAAATGATATCTCTCGGCGTATAATATATATATCTTAATATATTAAGATAGATAAGCTAGTTATTAATTTAAAAAAAAATTCCCTCCCACTTGTATGTTTTAGAGGGAAGTCTTTTCTTTAAACTTTTCCCTCTCAACCATATGTTTTATAGGAAAAACTTTTGTGTAAATAGTTTTTTTTTTTTTATAACTTTATCTTTTTAATCTCACTTTAAATTTAAATCTAGTTTCTTTTATTAACAATTATTTTATTTTCTTAACAAAAGCTTGCTTTTGTTTGAAGGGTACACAAAATTTGACTGTGGATGCTGGTTCAAGTATTCGCACAAGGAGCAAGACTAGGAGAAATAAAGAGATCCTTGTTCATGAACTGCTTGAAGTTGTTGAGATGCATGAGCATATCATCTCTGCTGACTTGCTAATGGTTAGCTGATTTTTTGTATTGCTTTATCTTTTTGGCAACTAACTTATTTTTGGGCTACTTTTTGTATCTTGCTTTATCTTTATAGCAGTTATTTTTTTGTAAAGAGTTTTGAGTCCCTTCAAAACCTATTTTTTCCTATAATAAAGGTTTGCTCTTTTTATTTTTTTTAAATATTAAATATATTAATAAAAATTATTAATAATATTAATTATAAAAACGCTGCCGGTCACGTTGAAAAGTTTACTAGGCGCACTGCAGTTTAGAAATAAAAAAATAAAATATAATAATAATAATAATAATAATAATAATAATAAATATATTAATAATATTAATTATAAAAAAATTATTAATAATATTAATTATAAAAAAAATATAATTAAAAAATATTTTATGTTTTTTTAAAATAACATTAATTTTTTAATTTTTTATATATAATTTTTTTAAATTGTTTTTTGGTAAAATTTAATTTTTTTAAGCTTATAAATTTTAAAAAATTTAAAAGAGAGAAGGGTAAACATTTATTAAATCAAGAGAAACAAATCATACAAGAAGATTAGGGTCTAAAACAGGCTCCCAGAGCGAAAACAAAAACCATAGGCCACCATCCACTAACCCAAAGAGATCAACCAATAGAAAGCAATCAACCTGCCATATCTTCAGTAATGAGCCTATTTAACACATGGAAATAATCCTAAGACAAATGATCTCAACTATCCACCTACCAATCCCCAAAATTCTTAGAGGCCCATTTAACCAACCAATCAACCACCTTGTTCCATTCTCAGGGGATATGGAAAAAGGAAACAAAATCAAGCATAGAACTCAATCTGAGAATCTGTCTAACCACAAAGATGAGGTGCCAATTAGCACCATACAACTTCGGGTAATGCCCTAAATTTAACACTCAAAATATAGTTAAGGATAAAACACAACTATCAAATTTTGCTCAAGGACACTTGCAAAACTCACAAGGTTGTACCAAAGAAGGCACTACAAGGAAGCATACAACATTTGGTTGGTTATAGATTAATATATTTAGTTAGACAACTAAATTGCTTACGCAATCCTAGGAGGGTTTTCAAATGGGGACATGGATATTAAATCATCAAGATAGACTTAAATAATTCAACCAACACCTTCAAAAATTGAAGGCACAATCAATTCATAAGCTAAGCAAATAAATTATATCAATATTAACTCAAAGTAATGAAAAACGAGAAAACCCTAGGGCCAGACCTAATTCCTCGGGGGCTCATCTTTGACGGCCTTGCCTATGTATATAATTCGTAGAGGAATCATAGTTCAACAACTAGACTTCAACCATATCACCCATGGTTGGATAACAAAGGGATAGAATCGTCAAGTTAAAAATGATGGCTTAACATCAACTCCAATCACAAACAACTAACACCTCTCCTCATCGTAATAATGGGAAACAATAGTTCAAGGTCAAGGATTGAGACTAGACCCACACATAGGATTTCATAAGAATTTTCTAAAACAACTTAAGTACGCTCCAATTCATATAACCACCTAGGTTTAACTCACAACTAAATTCATAGTAGTATATTAAATGCATAGAATAGGCAACAAAGGTTATTCTAAGAGGGCTTCTCTCGCTATATACATTGAAATAAAAGAAACGAGCTCTTGAGTGCTTTATTTATTTCCTATTATTACATCTTCTATAAGTATCATATTAAAATCAACCCAAAGATATACTTATGATTCAATGCTTAGAGTAATCTATGTATCTATGAATATATAAATAACACATCTTTAGGTAGTCTTCAAGATGGATTTGTTATATATATTCATACAAGAGTTGTCATTCCCTAAAAAGACCTATCATGTGTAGTATTAGTATATCTACACCTATTTAAATAAAATAAGAACAAAAACCTATACATTTATATCCAAACCTAACATGACTTCAATTTTTATTCAACCACCATTGAATTGGTATAACAAGGTATAACTACACTTAAGAGGGGACACAATCCTTCTTTTGTTGATGTATCCTTTCAATTGCTTTCCACCATAGAACACAATTGATTGAAGAAAGATCTATAAGACAGAACAATAATAAAATGAACATATAATTAAATATAATGGATCAATGAAGAGAAATATGTTTGAATGAACATATATATACATTATATATATATATACATCTAATTTTTAAGATATAACAATCATAACTAGAATGAATGTTATGTATATACCTATATATCTATATTTATACACACATAATGCCTTTAATACAAGAACAATGGCTATTAAAGTATTATGCTCATTATGGTCATTAATTATTAAAGCTTGAATATAAAAGTATGGATAGAATAATAACACTTTAACATAAATATTATTGTCAATAGAATGCAATTAAAGTATTATGCTCATTATGGTCATTAATTATTAAAGCTTGAATATAAAAGTATGGATAGAATAATAACACTTTAACATAAATATTAATGTCAATAGAATACAATTAATGATTAGATAATAGAAAAATTGTTAACTATGAAAAAAGAGTTGGAAAAATCGGAGGTGAAAGTCTATAAATTTTATCCCTTTCTAAACACTTTATTAGTGGCAAGCGAATCCTAATAAAATGTCATATGATTTCTTCTATAAACAATGATTATACTTATGTTCTCATGCTAAAAGAAGCTTAATGGGTTAAGAAGGGGAATAAGTGTCACATGCTTATGCATTACCCAATTCACCCAAGAAAGGCTTACTTACAATGTTCGATTTCCATGCTCAAACAATACCCAATTCTCCTAAGAAGGAACTGCTTACAATGGTAGTCTCCTAGAATATATTAATGGGGTTTTACATAAAGAAATGTGAGTAAACCATTCAGACAATTGAGCAGAAATAGAACACATGAAAATTACTTTAGCAGAACTACCCTTTACAATGACAACATATAACAGGGCTCTGGTTAAAGCAAATCACAATTTTTGTATTTTAGCAGTAGGAGTGAAGTGTACAAAGCTAAGAATTGACCCTAAAATGTTCATTCTATACTCCAACAATTTTATAATGAAATACACTCAGCACCAAATGACCTACCAACGTATAGATTTAAGGAAACAAATAAAAATCATTAAAGCTGAATTCATACATATGGATTTAAAATATACAGTCCAGCCACAAACATAAAATGTATTCATTTTAAAGAAATAATAAATACTGAATTAAGTGCACGAGGTATTTTGTTGTCAAACTATTGCCTTGCCAAATTTAAGTGACAGTCAAATTAAATTTTGAAGAATAAGATGAGTCGGCCCATAGCCTTTTTCACAATTTATAGATCATTAAGAAAAACTTGGAAATATTGGGGTTTTAGAGTTACTAGATTCTTGAGCTCGCTGTAATTATCAGATCCTCAATAGACTATAGTGTTAGAGAAGTTGTATTATATGCTAGTGTTAAAGAGAAAGAGGTAATCACTTAACACATAAATATGGTGAGCCTTTATGAAGTTTATTGTTTAATCAATTTTAATATCTTAAATCGGTCTAGCTGAAGCTAAAAACTGTACGAAAGTCTAATATAAAGTAGTGTGAAACCAAAGTTCCACTTTAAAGTCATCTCAATTTACAGTCCAAGTAATGTGCCATAAATATATATATATTCAAAGGATTGGCTTTATTTTCTTGTCCCTCGATATAGAACCAGTAAATACAAGACCCACACTAACTTATTCAATGGATTCAGGAAGCATCCAATAGAATTGTATAATGCAAACTAGACGCTCTTGAATAAATAAATTCTAAATCATATGAATCTAATAAAGGCCTTTCGATTCAATTCAGTTTGAATTAGGATAAAATCAAGCGAAGAGGATTAAAAACTAACCTGTTCTAAAAAAAATTGGATGTTCTTTATATGAGAGGGACAACCCTGGCACCTCCATATTCGACAAATTTAACGTAGGAAGTAGCTATGTACGTCGCATTACCTTCCCTCCTTAGCTTTCTATTTTCTCCTTCCCTTGGATAACTCACAATTCTTATTAGGGGTCTGTAGTATTCTAAATGTAATGGATTTGGCTTTTACTGACAGGAGGCGTAGGATCTGTGCATTGAAGAGGTGATATTCAAGGTTTGACCATAACCATACGCTTGTGATCCACAACAATTTTTCTATCATTAATCTTGCAATTTTCACAACTATTCCCAATACCAGAAAATTTATAGCAATGTTTCTATGGATTTCATCACCAAAATATTTATTGATAACCTCTTGGATTCTTCCTCCAAACTGTGTGATAGCCTTATGAAATCATGGTTGAAACACCTCCTATCTGACTCATTAACCACTCCACAAATTAAGTGATTCAAACATTGATTATGTTCAGACCAACTAAATATGATCCCCATTTGGTAGCTACACAAACACATCTCTCTCTCAGCACCGTGTTGGCTACTACAAATCAATTCGTGTCACCTCCCTTAAACTTGACAGATTTAGCAATTTTATGATACCTTCTACCACAGTTGTTGCAGCCATGCTAGGAACTAGAGCCTCACATTTTTATAAAATAGCGTCCCATTCTGCTGACCAACCTTTCTGCCCCCATCTAAACATTTTGCACAAATTGTACCATATTGCCAAGCACAAATACCCACTTCCATTAGAAGTGAATATCTCTGAATCAATTCTTCATTCTCGTTCTTCACTTCAGTTTTCCATTCAGTGCCCCCTAGTTCTCTCTGTAAACCTCCCTATATCTACCACATTAATTCTTTTTTTTGCCTGATTCCTCTCCTTTGCTTGTGTACTCAGAGGGATTACCAGAACAAATGCGAGGACATATATCAAAAGTTCAACACTTTTTCCTGGCAAGTTGAAAAAAAAAAACTCTTCCTAAAACATGGTGCACCATCCTATAATTAATTTGGGCGGTGGGCAGAATATCCATGAAATAAAGATCGATCATCCTACCAAATCCAGTTCCACAACAATATTGAGGGTGTCATAAATGTGACATTAAGATTCATTATGTCATTTCCGGTGAACCAACGTGAATGCCCACCAGAACCACAAAACCAATCACGTAATCTAGATTTGAAACGACATCCCTGGGTGGTGAGTAGATACAAAATTCATTTCATTCATCTATCACCACTTAAATATGATCCATTAGAATTGGTGCTGCGAGAACTAATTTATATTGTTTAATTTTGACAAGATTTTATTTTTATTCTTTATTTATTCACCTTCAATAATAATAATAATAATAATTATATAGCACTTCTTAGTATATACAATAATTATATTGCCCATTTAAATATGACTACTATGATAGCTTCTTTTTTTTTGCAAGGTTATCAGTATTATTAACAATGATAGTATAATTATTAATTAATCCACCCCAAATTATGAATGGTATTCTCTAATAATCGAGAAATTCTCTTGCGATATATTTGAATGGCGGTTCTCCTTTGATAATATTATGTCTATTTAGTCTCTGAAGTAACAATAATAGTAAGGTTGCTTTCTCAATAACTCAATTTCCAATCTTTTCAATATTATTATTAAACCTCGTATTTAAATACGAACACTAAGAACAATTATTTCCATCTATAATTTAAAATTTACACAAAATAGCATTATTGCTGAAAAATGTTTATTGTCCAATTAATGATAACAAAACTATTATTTCACTCCGTGGATAAAACTTAATAAGATCATGATTGATTGGTTATTTTAACCAACATTAAAACATACCCATTCTCACCCCGTCTTCTCATCACACAATGAGAATTTGTCTACTCACCAGAAAGTGATATTATCTTTGAAATGCATGGTTATGATTCATTCTGCAATGTAAACTATGTAAAATAATGTACTACCCTCTTTCTTGGATAATCTCACATGCAACCTTTTTTTTTTCCTAGCATGAAGACACCACCCTTATTCAATTAAAACCATGACCATTAATAATAAATTATTTGGTTGCTTTGTTAATCCAATAATAATATCTTTTAATTCTAAAACAATTAACACTACCTTAGGAATAATTTAAACAATAATTATAATATAGTAAAAAGATTATGACAACATATATTTAAATGTATTACTGAGATGTATATGAACTCCAAAATATGCTTGTAAATTCAAGATAGTATTATTCCTATGTCCAACAAATCAATACATGCTTCTAGAATGTTATACATTAGTAACATAAATAAATAAACTATAAATAGTCTTAATTGGTGGCCATGTCAATAACCACCATGCCACATGAACTATAGGGTTAATAACTTAGCCATAGAATTTGGGCAAGGTGAAGTAGTCAAGTAACTTATATAGGGTGCCCTTATCATTAAGTTAATGAATTCTCTACTACAAGGTACTTGGTTACTAGCTATTAGAAGGTCCCTAGTTGTATTATAAGGAATTGATCTTGTGGCCTTACATCCCCCTCCCCTTAGATTGGACTTCCTCCTGGAAGTTTCTAAGGTTTAGGACTAACATCTCCAAACAGAAACACAAATAAATTTCCATATACACACATTATCATTTATATTTAGTGATGGAAGAAAGAAAACAAAAAAAACAAAAAAAAACATTAGTCGATAAGTACATGTTAGAGAGATCATTCCCATGAATTAACATCCAAATACTTAGAACAAAAAATTCTCTTAGTAAAAAATTTGCCCAAGATTGCTTTAGTACCATAATGTTAGCAGCCCTCCATGTAATTATGAATTATTACTCACATAACCAATAAAATCACACAAGAGTATACTCACACACAATAGCATCTTGAAATACACATCAAGGAATCCTTAGCACAATAAACATCACTCATGATGAAAATGAATTATTTATGTTTCAATGTCAACCCATGTCTCAAGGAATATTAAATCTGCATCATTTGTTACTTTCATTCTCATACACTTCACAGGTATTCCACATCAAATTTACTTGCAACTTCACATGTACACACAACAATAGCAAGGATGCTCTTCCCAATTGGGTGCACGTGTCCTCATACAAAGGATGCTCTTCCCACATGGGTGCGCCTGTCCTCAAACAACCACATCATTTACAACACAAGGTTCACATGATGGGTATACAAGGATGGATATTCTTGGATACCATAGCAAATCAGGAAGATGATCTTGAGGCCCTTATCTAAGGACTCCTCCATACAGATAAGAACAATCATAGAACGAGGGGAAGAATGGATTTGTGACCGTCCCATATCGGTCCCATTTACAACCCCTTTCAAAAATAATTCCCCAGCGCATCTACTCCCCTATACGACCTGCCAGAGGGAACCCCCTAGGATATGGTAGTTTACAAATATCACAATACACCACACATGCCAACAATTTGCAAACAAGGGTAAAGCCTCAAACCGAGTAACATAGGATCATAAACCAAAATTTCAATAAAAATTCCAAAAAGGAACTATAATTCAAGAGAGGAGCAAAATAAAGATCAATTGTAGCTACATTGCAACATTTCAATCTTAATTCAAAAACTAAATTTAAACAAGTCCTTGAGGCAAATCGGACTATAACAACCTTCAAATGGCTAAACAGCCTAATTAAATAAATGTAAAATTCCACATTGCTGGCGCATAATAAATAAAACATCAATCAAGAATTATGAATAGTTCATATTTCAATAATAAAATTTGCATATCACGAGCACCATGTGACTTGATAAGCCACCTAAGGGGAGGAGGGGAATGGTGGTTCTCTAACCACATACGTATTATAGCATGCAATAACTGGTGGTCCCTGACCATATAAATATGAATAACTGGTGGTCCCTGACCACATAAATATGCATCACTGGTGGTCCCTGACCACAAAAACATGAATCACTGGTGGTCCTTGACCACACAAATATAAGTAACCGGTGGTCCCTGACCACATAAATATGAATCACTGTTGGTCCATGTAACTCCATCCTTTACCCATGGGTTATAAACATCAAGGAATAGGTTTGCACTATGAACCAACAAGTGTGGCTCTAATATATGGGGGAGTAGGCCATGGTCAACATCCATGGGAGGATTACAATAACTCGACATAGATCCTTTATCAGGATTAGGGACAATGCCCTGAGCTCGTAATTTTCTGATGGGAGAACATGTGCCTCTCAACCCCTATTTACACTAGCTGGCATCGCACTCCCATAAGGGGGGAACCATACACTAGGGGTACATATTTAACATACAAATAAGACTAACACAAAGGAATACATCACATTTCATTTAATACACACTTACACACTTAACACGATTACATAAACTCACAACTAGTTAGCTTACATAAAGGCCATCACAAAGGGTATACATAAGGGATCATACTAGACATACACCACCCTCATCCCAAGTCAGATACCATGTTTCACACACTTGAGGAAAAAACTCAACATTTATTGGTTTATTCACATGTCACTACACATATATTCTCTAAGGAATTCATCTTTAACATACACACATTTCTCTTACTCAACAAGGTTCTTCTCAATTCATTCATTTGCATTTCTTAACTCTCTATTAATAGTATACAATCAAGGTTTTATCTATCAAATACCCCTCAATTCAAAACATAAAATTTAACACATATGAAACATCAACTTATTTCTTTACCTTCTTTTTACTAAAATTCACCCTCTTATTCATCATCACTATTAATTGCCAAACAAGACAAGGAAAAGTTGATTATTTTCTACATCAACTCCTAGTTTTCATTTCCTATTCCTAGTACAAGTAGGTTTATTATGAGTCAAGTTTCAAGATCTATACTCATGTACAACTATAAATTTATACAATCACATTACAAGGTTTCTTACATTTAAGGTAAATGATTAAATGTCCCAAGGTGAATATCTCTATAATATCTACAAATAATACAATTAAAGTTTAAATACCATTATTAATTTATTTTATTTTTGTAGTAATTGGTACATTTCACTTGTCTTTGAAAATCATATAAATAATTTACCCTCCCATGATTTAAGTTTATATTGTATAGAACCTTTTATGTTTATCTATTCACAACCCCCCCTTGGTCCAAACGTTAAACACAACAACTGCTCATAAAGATAAAATTTCCAATTTTAAGTTTAACCCAATCAATATTTATACCCAAAAGGTTTTCCACATCTTCAATGCAAGCAAGGGATGTATTTAAATTCATCCTTAATGTTACTTCATTTGATGAGCATACCATGCAATTTCCAACATTTGCTTCTAACATATTTTCCCTTTCTTTACTAACTTTTCTAAATTCATTTAATTTTATAACTTCTAACTTATATATATATCATCAAAATACACACACACACACACACATTTGCAACTAGCATCCTTGTTCCATGGGAGAGAAATAATGTAATATAATGGATGGGATGTAAAGTATATATATAAGAAATATTGCATACATCTAGGTATCATCCAACACTTTCATTTTGTTTTATTTATCCTATCACATTGAATTAACATAAAATTGTATTTCTTTTCCACCTTTTAAACCTATACTAACCTTTGAACTCAAAAGAACATACACTTGATTCTCACGGCATAAGTTAAAATCCTATTTGAGATCAACTAACAAAAATTCATTTACAAGGGGGTTCCTACATTACATGCTAGCAAAATAAATAAATAAATTAGAACATTATTTCAATTATCTTCAACATCTTATAATTACTTCCTAATATCCGTCTTGGCCCTAACCTTATAAATTTACCTTCATAACATTCATCAATTTATTTTCCTTCCTAAGATTTTATAGAATCTTATCATCCACTAACTTCCTAGAAGACAATAAATTACACTATATTTTATTTCTTTCCTAACTTGTCTAGGCAATCTATGTCTCTTATATTCCTAGTTTGATTTAATATTGTTCTTCCATCTAGAGAAAATGGTTAGCTATGCTAATAGAGTTATCTAGGCAATATATCCAACTAAGACAAAATTGATGCAACGTTAAATTCCAGTTCAACTCAACAGAGAGGTAGGGTTAAAGTTTCCCCAAATGATCATATAATATTTAAGGTTATGATCTAAAATGGAATCATCTCATGATATCCTAACTATTTATGCCATGCAATAAAATGGGTTGTCATAATGTAAAATGCTTATATTTATGATTGGAGAAGGGTACATCATGTAATCATCAACATAAAAGTGAGAAACCTCGGTGGGTAATTTTCATAACTTAACTCTCCCCAATATTATATTTGAGAATTCGACAATACATAGTCATGTTGGTTCCAAGGTCTACACAACAATTATCAGAATCTTATGAAATCAAGTTTTAGCTTACTCATATAAAAATTATATCTATTTTAAGTGAATACACATACATAACATGTGTTTCTTAAAGTTGTCATTCCCTAAAAAGACCTATCACACATAGTATTAGTATATCTACACCTATTTAAATAAAATAAGAACAAAAACCTATACATTTATATCCAAACCTAACATGACTTCAATTTTTATTCAACCACCATTGAATTGGTATAACAAGGTATAACTACACTTAAGAGGGGACACAATCCTTCTTCTGTTGATGTATCCTTTCAATTGCTTTCCACTATAGAACACAATTGATTGAAGAAAGATCTATAAGACGGAACAATAATAATATGAACATATAATTAAATATAATGGATCAATGAAGAGAAATATGTTTGAATGAACATATATAATATATATATATATATATATATACATTATATATATATATAATGTATATATATACATATATACATCTAATTTTTAAGATATAACAATCATAACTAGAATGAATGTTATGTATATACCTATATATCTATATATACACACATAATGTCTTTAATACAAGAACAATGGCTATTAAAGTATTATGCTCATTATGGTCATTAATCATTAAAGCTTGAATATAAAAGTATGGATAGAATAATAACACTTTAACATAAATATTAATGTCAATAGAATGCAATTAATGATTAGATAATAGAAAAATTGTTAACTATGACAAAAGAGTTGGCAAAATCGGAGGTGAAAGTCTATAAATTTTATCCCCTTCTAAACACTTTATTAGTGGCAAGCGAATCCTAATAAAATGTCATATGATTTCTTCTATAAACAATGATTATACTTATGTTCTCATGCTAAAACAAGCTTAATGGGTTAAGAAGGGGAATAAGTGTCGCATGCTTATGCATTACCCAATTCGCCCAAGAAAGGCTTACTTACAATGTTCGATTTCCATACTCAAACAATACCCAGTTCTCCTAAGAAGGAACTGCTTACAATGGTAGTCTCCTAGAATATAGTAATGGGGTTTTACATAAAGAAATGTGAGTAAACCATTCAGACAATTGAGCAGAAATAGAACACATGAAAATTACTTTAGCATAACTACCCTTTACAATGACAACATATAACAGGGCTCTGGTTAAAGCGAATCATAATTTTTGTATTTTAGTAGTAGGAGTGAAGTGTACAAAGCAAAGAATTGACCCTAAAATGTTCATTCTATGCTCCAACAATTTTATAATGAAATACACTCAGCACCAAATGACCTACCAACGTATAGATTTAAGGAAACAAATAAAAATCATTAAAGCTAAATTCATATATATGGATTTAAAATATACAGTCCAGCCACAAACATAAAATGTATTCATTTTAAAGAAATAATAAATATTGAATTAAGTGCATGAGGTATTTTGTTGTCAAACTATTGCCTTGCCAAATTTAAGTGACAGTCAAATTAAATTTTGAAGAATAAGATGAGTCGACCCATAGCCTTTTTTTCAATTTATAGATCATTCAGAAAAACTTAGAAATATTGGGATTTTAGAGTTACTAGATTCTTGAGTTCGCTGTAATTATCAGATCCTCAATAGACTATAGTGTTAGAGAAGTTGTATTATATGCTAGTGTTAAAGAGAAAGAGGTAATCACTTAACACATAAATATGGTGAGCCTTTATGAAGTTTGTTGTTTAATCAGTTTTAATATCTTAAATCGGTCTAGCTGAAGCTAAAAATTGTACGAAAGTCTAATATAAAGCAGTGTGAAACCAAAGTTCCACTTTAAAGTCATCTCAATTTACAGTCCAAGTAATGTGCCATAAATATATATATATTCAAAGGATTGGCGTCAACACTTCTAAACTATTATCCCAATCTAAACAAGAGAATACAAACAAAGAGAGCAATCAAAATGAAAGCAAATGAAATAAAGCACTCCCCTTTGAAGTTGATTCTTTCTCTTGTCTCTCCTATTTCTTCTTATGCCAATATTGCCCTCAGATTTGTTGATGAAGTTGTGCAAATACCTGCAAATAGTAAGCAAGAAAGTTGGAGATAATGACTGTTAAATTGAAAATGGAGGGGAAGGGTTTCTTTTATAGACAACCATTCGAATGGACGGATGAGATTGATCTTCCAGAAAGATTCTAAGATCAACGGATGAGGATTCATGAGAGGGAAGTTACGAAATGGATGGCCAAGATCGAGTTTCTAGAAAGATGCCAAGATCTACGGTTGAGAATTGATGCAACCAGAATATGCCATGCATGGAAAAGATATGACGCCGACGGCTATGACGCCTGACGGCTATGACAGACATGCAGGACATGCAGACTATGACATGAAATAATGACAGGGGATCTTTGACCAAAATAGAGGGATAAATAATTTATTTTAAATTATTTATTCGAAAATGGAAGAGGATGACAAGTGGCAAATAAATAATTTATTTTAAATTATTTATTCGAAAATGGAGGAGAAGGACAAGTGGCAAATAAATAATTTATTTTAAATCATTTATTTGGAGGAAATGAAAAAGGAGATTTAATTAAATTCATAAATTTAATTAAAGGAGGAGATATAAATTAAATATGGATAATTGATTAGGATCAATTATTTAAAGGAGAAGAATGACACATAATTAAATAATTTCGTTAATTATTTAATTATAGAAAAATAAAAGGTCAAATAATTATTATTATCTGACTATAGACATGTGATAAAAGATAAATAATTAAATAAATAATAATTTATTTAATTATTGAAGAAAGGGGTATTAGTGATGCAATTAAATAATTTTAATTGATCAAGATAGAAATGAGAAGGTGAATCAATTAAATAATTAAAAACTATTTGATTAATAAAGGAATATGATCGAACATAATTGAATAATTAAAATTATTCAATTATTGAAAGATGATGACTAGGAAAAAATGATGCTCATAGACTTAGGACATTTTCAGAGTGTCTACAAAGAGGGACAACCCTGGCACCTCCAGATTCGACAAATTTAACGTAGGAAGTAGCTATGTACGTCGCATTACCTTCCCTCCTTAGCTTTCTATTTTCTCCTTCCCCTGGATAACTCACAATTCTTATTAGGGGTCTGTAGTATTCTAAATGTAATGGATTTGGCTTTTACTGACAGGAGGCGTAGGATCTGTGCATTGAAGAGGTGAGATTCAAGGTTTGACCATAACCATACGCTTGTGATCCACAACAATTTTTCTATCATTAATCTTGCAATTTTCACAACTATTCCCAATACCAGAAAATTTATAGCAATGTTTCTATGGATTTCATCACCAAAATATTTATTGATAACCTCTTGGATTCTTCCTCCAAACTGTGTGATAGCCTTATGAAATCATGGTTGAAACACCTCCTATCTGACTCATTAACCACTCCACAAATTAAGTGATTCAAACATTGATTATGTTCAGACCAACTAAATATGATCCCCATTTGGTAGCTACACAAACACATCTCTCTCTCAGCACCGTGTTGGCTACTACAAATCAATTCGTGTCACCTCCCTTAAACTTGACAGATTTAGCAATTTTATGATACCTTCTACCACAGTTGTTGCAGCCATGCTAGGAACTAGAGCCTCACATTTTTACAAAATAGCGTCCCATTCTGCTGACCAACCTTTCTGCCCCCATCTAAACATTTTGCACAAATTGTACCATATTGCCAAGCACAAATACCCACTTCCATTAGAAGTGAATATCTCTGAATCAATTCTTCATTCTCGTTCTTCACTTCAGTTTTCCATTAAGTGCCCCCTAGTTCTCTTTGTAAACCTCCCTATATCTACCACATTAATTCTTTTTTTTGCCTGATTCCTCTCCTTTGCTTGTGTACTCAGAGGGATTACCAGAACAAATGCGAGGACAGATATCAAAATTTCAACACTTTTTCCTGGCAAGTTGAAAAAAAAAAACTCTTCCTAAAACATGGTGCACCATCCTATAATTAATTTGGGCGGTGGGCAGAATATCCATGAAATAAAGATCGATCATCCTACCAAATCCAGTTCCACAACAATATTGAGGGCGTGATAAATGTGACAGTAAGATTCATTATGTCATTTCTAGTGAACCAATGTGAATGCCCACCAGAACCACAAAACCAATCACGTAATCTAGATTTGAAACGACATCCCTGGGTGGCGAGTAGATACAGAATTCATTTCATTCATCTATCACCACTTAAATATGATCCATTAGAATTTGTGTCGCGAGAACTAATTTATATTGTTTAATTTTGACAAGATTTTATTTACTTATTTTATTTTTATTCTTTATTTATTCACTTGCAATAATAATAATAATTATTATATAACACTTCTTAGTATATACAATAATAATGTTGCCCATTTAAATATGACTACTATTTTAGCTTTTTTTTTTTGCAAGGTTATCAGTATTATTAACAATGGTAGTATAATTATTATTTAATCCACCCCAAATTATGAATGGTATTCTCTAATAATCAAGAAATTCTCTCGCGATATATTTGAATGGTGGTTCTCCTTTGATAATATTATGTTTATTTAGTCTCTGAAGTACCAATAATAGTAAGGTTGCTTTCTCAATAACTCAATTTCCAATCTTTTCAATATTATTATTAAACCTCGATTTAAATACGAACATTAAGAACAGTTATTTCCATCTATAATTTAAAATTTACACAAAATAGCGTTATTGCTGAAAAATGTTTATTGTCCAATTAATGATAACAAAACTATTATTTCACTCCGTGGATAAAACTTAATAAGATCATGATTGATTGGTTATTTAACCAACATTAAAACATACCCATTCTCACCTCATCTTCTCATCACACAATGAGAATTTGTCTACTCACCAGAAAGTGATATTATCTTTGAAATGCATGGTTATGATTCATTCTGCAATGTAAACTATTTAAAATCATGTACTACCCTCTTTCTTGGATAATCTCACATGCAACCTTTTTTTTTTTTCCTAGCATGAAGACACTACCCTTATTCAATTAAAACCATGACCATTAATAATAAATTATTTGGTTGCTTTGTTAATGCAATAATAATATCTTTTAATTCTAAAACAATTAACACTACCTTAGGAATAATTTAAACAATAATTATTAATATAGTAAAAATATTATGACAACATATATTTAAATGTATTACTGAGATGTATATGAACTCCAAAATATGCTTGTAAATTCAAGATAGTATTATTCCTATGTCCAACAAATCAATACATGCTTCTAGAATGTTATACATTAGTAACATAAATAAATAAACTATAAATAGTCTTAATTGGTGGCCATGCCAATAACCACCATGCCACATGAAATATAGGGTTAATAACTTAGCCATAGAATTTGGGCAAGGTGAAGTAGTCAAGTAACTTATATAGGGTGCCCTTATCATTAAGTTAATGAATTCTCTACTACAAGGTACTTGGCTACTAGCTATTAGAAGGTCCCTAGTTGTATTATAAGGAATTGATCTTGTGGCCTTACACTTCAACTCATTGAACATATCAATAAGGATTTGAGAGTTTGACTCACAAATGATCTTACGCCAACCAAGAGCACAAGCTCTTTTAATGGCCGTAAGAATGACGAACCCTTCCATGAGATGAAATTTTAGAATTTTAAGTAAAGGGTTTTTTTTTTTTAATTTTCTCTTTTCAAAGCTTAAGTTATACGTTTCAATTTTTTGAGACTAACCATTTAATTTTCAAATAAAAAGGTTGTTATGTTTTTATAGTTGTGCAAAGTAATTTTTAAAATTTTTTTTTTGTAAACATATCAACTTTAATTCCTACAATAAATTAAATAGTTCTAACTAGCATTCTTGAAAAATACGCATTTCATTTATATTTAGATTTAAAAATCTCTTGGATGTTGTGATGAATCCAAATTTAGAACCATATCCATCTGCATCCAAAAAGGTTAAAAAAAGGGACTCAAAATGAGGAAGCTCTAGGCCTCATAAGAATTTCAATGTCTCTCAAACTATATGTTCACATTGGGAATTGTGTGAAAGCCTATGAAGCACGAGAGATCCTCAAAACTATCTATGATAGTTCCAATGAGTCAAGAAAAATACAACTTCAATATCAACATGAAGATTTGAGATATATTGATTTCAAAATTATGGATGATTTTTTGTTAAAATTTGATGCATTAATTAATCAATTGCAAGGTTTAAGAGTAACACTTTCTAATCTTAGAATAATTCATCTTATTCTTAAAAAATGTCTTCCTAGACAATTTCAACAATTTATTACTAATATTCATGCTCAATTAGTTATTCCTTCTTTAGCTAGTCAACTAACCTATAATATTTTTAGAAAATTATTAAGGCAAGAGGAAGTAAAGTTAATTCAATTTGACAATATTAAAAGTAGTGAGTATGATTTTATGTTTAAAGATCATAAGAAAAGTTTTAAGCCTCATAATAAATAATATAATAATCCTAAATCTTATCACAATAATACTAATGATCCTAGGAATAATACTTCTTCTAAGAGACTTCATTGTACATATTGTGATAAAGATGGTCATTGTTCTAACACTTGTTTTGAGAAACAAAATGATAAAAAAATGATGAGACAAAATAATCAACAACATAAACCTAATAAAAATAAGTTTAACAACAATGAAAATCAAACTAGAAGAGATTTTACTTGTAGTTATAATGATTCTATACCTCTTGAATGGGTTATTGATTTAGGTGCTTCTCAACATGTTACATCTCATAAAGAGGTATTTGAATCCATGCAATCTGATATGTCTAATATTCTATTTCAACTTGCTAATAATCATAGTTGTAAAGAAGAAGCAATTAGAGATGTGAACAACATAATGGTAAATTACATAATGTTTTGTATGTTCTTAAATTAAAGACTAATTTTCTTTCAATTGCTAAGATTTTTCAAGATTACAAAGTACAATTTTATAAAGATATACACTATGTGATGGATCCAAAATAAAATAATAAAGTAATTGCTAATGCTAAATTAGACAATGATAATTTGTTCAAATTTTATGAGTTTGCTCAATCTAGATGTTCTTTAATACCTATTATTGATTTTAATATTTGGCATGAAAAGATTGGTCATATCCATCCTAACAATATCGCCTTGATGCAAAAATCTAATATGGTAGGAGGATTTCCTAGCATTGTTCCATCTAATATTGCATGTACTGGATACATGATTGGTAAGATGTATAGGGAGCCCTTTCCACAAGGTCAAGTATGGAGGGCACATCATAAGTTGCACCTAGTCCATAGTGACCTTTTGGATCCCATGGAGAATAAATCCATCCAAGGATCAAGGTATTGACTTAATTTTATTGATGATTATTCTAGAAGAACTTGGATATGTTTTCTTCAAAGTAAGGATCAAGTTTTTGATATATCTTTTGAATTTCATAGACTTGTTGAAAGACAATCTAGTTTTAAAATCAAAATATTTAGAACTTATAATAGTAAAGGATATCTAAACAATGATTTTAATGGTTATTTAAATTCATTTGGTATTAAACATGAGCTGACCATTCCCTATACACCTAAACAAAATACTGTAGCGAAAAGGAAGCATAGAACTATTGTTGAAATGGCTAGATGTATGTTACATATTAAGAATACGTCTTATATTTTAGGATTAAGCAATGATTTGTGCTACTTATATTATTAATAGGACTCCTAAATAGCATTAAAAGATATAACTTTTGGAGAGGCTTGGTTTGGTTGGAAGCCTAATCTTAAACATTTAAGATTTTTTGGCTCAATTGCTTATATTCATAAATATAAAGAAAAAATGAAAAAATTAGATAATAAATCTTCTTATCATATTTTTTTTAGGTATGATGAATATTCTAAAGCTTATAGAGTTTATAATCCTATCACTAGAAGCAGAATATAAAGGTTGTACCAATGCATCCAAAGAAGCACTATGGTTAAGAAGACTACTTGAATATTTGGGTCTACCTCAAAAAGCTCCTACACCTTTATTTTGTGATAATCAAAGTGTTGTTGCTTTGACAAAGAATCTTAGTTTTCATGAAAGGACCAAACACATTTCTCTCTATCATCACTTCATTAGAGAGAAAATTGAAGAAAAAACAATTCTCTTTTGTATTATAAAGGTGAACATCAAGTTATAGATATTCTCACCAAACCTCTTTGTAAAGAGACATTTATTCTTCATTGTAAAAATCTAGGATTACAACCCATTGAAGTGTTTGATGTAAACTCCCAAGTAAAACTTAAGGGGGGGTTTTAGGAATTAATCTTTACTTCTAGGTGAATATTATTTATTAATTTGTATTATTTAAATACTTGTAGGAATATTACAAAGGAACCCCTACAAGTCTTTTGTCTTATTTGAATATTCTCGCACATGTGTGAGAATGACTCATTTTTTATAATTCCTTTTTGGAGAAATATTTATGCTTAGGTGTATCCTTCTCCTTATGAGGATCTTGACACATTGCACACACATAGGATGAAAGGTGACATACATAGACATGAAAGTTACTTATGCAACTCTTTCTCACCTCTATTTATTTGAGGCGCTTCTCTCATTCTTCTTATGAAGCATTCTATGCTCTCTCTCTCTCATTGCAATCTTAATTAAGATTTATGCCATCTTCAATTATAGGTTTTTTTTTTCCTTTTACCCTTTACAAAATCTTTTGTCTCCTCTTGGATGTTGGTATGTTTTCTCATGATTCTCATCTTGATGGTAATTTTTACTTCAAAAAATTATTTTTGGATTGGTACTTTCATTTCATTTCATTTATTATTACTTTCAAATTTCTTAAGGTTCATTGTAAGGTTAGGTGGTATTGTACCTTTTTGAAGATAGGTGTAAATGCCATGGTACCAAGGTGAATTGGGACCAACAATTTTACCCACAAATTTTGATTTGAGGACCTTGAATTCTGGTACCAATAATTGTTCCACAAGAAACTCACACTTATGAATATTATGGGGCATATCTAGGAGTGATCCAATGGCTTCCATGGTGTTTGAGGTCTTGTTGTTGATTCTATGTATTTTCTCAAATATGATGGTAGTGAAGTATTATTTGACACTATCCACCATTATTTTGTATAGAAGTAACTTATCATATTTTATTTGATAATCATCATTGAATTGTCGAACCACTTGCTATGATTAACTATAGACTTGTATATCTTTGACATGCCATTGTATAGCCATTTTTAGTCTTGTAATCAATGCTTCATATTCTGCTATGTTGCTTTTACATGGGAATGCTATCCGATATAACTTTGGTATGCAATCACCTTGAAGGGTGATTGATGTGGTAAAATTGACTTCACTTTCAACTTCCTGCAGCATCGACACATTGCCATACAATTCTCACCAAATAAGACTATGAAGGACAACTACTATTATCTTTGCCATCTGCATATCATACGGTTCTCACAAATACATGGAAGGTTATCATCCTCCGAACTGTCCGCCACCTCTATGCTACTCAAAGGCCGAGCCTCACACTGCTCAACATAATGGTCAAGCTCGCTGGTTTTCGGGACTGTCAACAATGGTGATTTAAAAACATTCCACACATATCGAATTCCTCAAAGCTAAACTGCATTCACAATTGCAAAACAAAAAAAACCAGAAGAGATAGAGACACGACGGGAAAGTAAACATTCAACACTAAATGTTCCAAAATATTAACACTGCAAAAATGTACTTGCTTTCAATGGCATTTCTTCTCTCCTTTGTTACTCTCCTTACTTCTTTTTCCCTATTCACACTCTCTATTTTCTCTCCCTCTCCTTTGTATTCGGTTACATCTTCTCTCTTTATAGAGATTTGCGGGTAGTTATACAAACTGTTCACTATCCCCGTATTTGGTTACATGGTCATTTAATTCTTTTTTATGAATATATCATTTCAAATTTTAAACACAACCATTTATGAACATGGTCCCCCGAAATTCTAACTGACTAAAACATTACAATATAATGAAACTTGTCATAAATTGCAAGAGTCGAGGTGCTCCCGCACCATACTCCCAGACTTAACAGATTTCCAAGTCCCATGGAAATGCCGAGGTGAGATTGCTGCAATTTCAAATCGTTTGCCTTTTTGTCTTCATCACTGAATCAATGCCTTTGCTGCTTCCTCTATTGCTGTCCTATGACTCCCATCAATGGAGTTTATATTGGTTATTGTCCTCCTCTCTTCATGTTGCTACTTCACACCACCATCGTAGTGCCATCTCACCCACACACGATTCTGGAAGATGCTTCCCACCCTTCTCTTAGTGGTTGCTCTCATTGCACCTTCTACCCAGTTGCATCATGGTGGAGACAATACAAAGACCCTAGCTTGAGATCTTCACACATGCAAGAAAAACTCTTGCAGCTTGGATGGATCAACTGGCAACCAAGCACCCACACTACTGCCTGGTGTAGATTACCTTCTACACACTCAGAACCTTTTGGGCTCTGATACCATTCTGATGCGGTAAAACTAACTTCACTTTCAACTTCCTGTAGCATCGACACATTGCCATACAATTCTCACCAAATAAGACTATGAAGGACAACTACTATTATCTTTGCCATCTACATATCATGTGGTTCTCACAAATACATGGAAGGTTATCATCCTCCGAACTATCTGCCACCTCTATGTTGCTCAAAGGCTGAGCCTCACACTGCTCAACATAATGGTCAAGCTCGCCGATTTTCGGGACTGTCAACAATGGTGATTTAAAAATAGTCCACACATATCAAATTCCTCAAAGCTAAACTACATTCACAGTTGCAAAACAACAAAAACCAGAAGAGATAGAGACACGACAGGAAAGTAAAAATTCAACACTAAATGTTCCAAAATATTAACACTGCAAAAACGTACTTGCTTTCGGCCAAAGAGCTCGATTTCTTCTCTCCTTTGTTACTCTCCTTACTTCTTTTTCCCTATTCGCACTCTCTATTTTCTCTCCCTCTCCTTTTTATTCGGTTACATCTTATCTCTTTATAGAGATTCACGGGTAGTTATACAAACTGTTCACTATCCCCGTATTCGGTTACATGGTCATTTAATCCTTTTTTATGAATATATCATTTCAAATTTTAAACACAACCATTTGTGAACATGGTCCCCCGAAATTCCAACTGACTAAAACATTACAATATAATGAAACTTGTCATAAATTGCAAGAGTCGAGGTGCTCCCGCACCAGTGATAAACATGAATCCTACCCCTAAACCATGTTGGATGTATGATCCATCAAAGTACAACTTACATTGACTTGTAGGAGTGATGTTGAAGATCACCTCATCTAGGAATTTTGATATAAGAGGATTCTCATCATAATGGGGCCTTTGCTAACTGATTTGATCTGATTTTACTTTTGATATATTTTATATCTAAATGTATCAAATTCACTAAATATCATTACCCATTTAGCTATGTAGCCTATGAGTGTTTCTTTTGATAATAGATACTTTTTTGGATCTACTTTAGAAATGAGCTTAGTTTGATGATTGAGCATATAGTATTGAATCTTTTGTGAAGCAATTATGACAAGTAGACATGATCACTCAATGGGAGTATAGTTAAGCTCATAGCCTACTAAGGTTTGATTAATATAGTACACTAATCTTTCTTTCTTGAAATCATCGTGTAGTACCAAAAGAGCACCTAATGCAATATATGTGGCTAAAATATATAATATGAAAGGTCTATTTGGAACTAGAGGAATCAATAGTGGAGGTGATTCTAGATAATCCTTAAGCTGTTAGAAGGTTTGTTGGCATTTCTAATCCCATTTGAATGTGACATCCTCATGTAGGATATGGGTAAATGGGTGACACTTCTCTACCATTTGTATTATGAACCTATTGATGGATTGGAGCTTCCCTTGGAGAATACTAAGTTGCTTTAGGGTTCTTGGAGGAGGTATATCAATAATTGAATTTAAATTTATGGGGTCCACTTTGATATCTCTAAGAGATACTATGTATCCCAATAATTTTCCCAAAGTGACATCAAATACACACTTCTTTGGATTGAGCCTTACTTGATATTTCTCTAGCCTATCAAGTATTTATACTCAAAATTCTAAATGTCCTTTCTTTATGATTAATTTTACTAAAATTCCATCCACATTGTACTCCATGTTGTCATGAAGCATGTCATGAAAGATAACTATCATAGCTCATTGATAGGTTCACCAAAATTTTAAGACCGAATGACATGATATTCCAAAAGTATGTATCCCAAGGGTATGTGAAAGTTGTTTTATGTTGGTATTTTTGTGTTATGAGGATTTGATTATACCTCAAAAATCCATCCATGAGGGAAAGCATCTCATGAACTTCTATTGAATCCACTATGATGTCTATGTTTGGTAATGGAAAGTCATCCTTAGGAAAAGGCTTGTTGAGATCCCTGAAGATAAAAGCCCAAATTCCATTGAATTGTAGGAGTGATGTTGAAGATACCTCATCTAGTAATTTTGATATGAGAGGATTCTCATCATAATTGGGCCTTTTCTAATTGATCTACTATGATTTTTCCTTTGATATATTTTTTGTCTACATATTCTATATCCAATTCACTATCATTACCAATTTAGCCATGCAATTTTTGAGTGTTGCTTTTGATAACAAATAATTTAATGGATCTACTTTATAAATGAGCTTAGTTTGATGATTGAGCATATAGTGTTGAAGATTTTATGAATTAAATATGATAACTAGACATGCTTACTCGATTGGAGTATAGTTAAGCTCATAGCCTACTAAGGTTTGACTGATATAGGACACTGTTCTTTCTTTCTCAGAATCATTATGTTGTACCAGAAGAGCACCTAATACAATAGATGTGGCTGAAATGTATAATATGAAAGGTTTGTTTGGAAATAGAGGCATCAATATTGGAGGTGATTTTAGATAATCCTTAAGTTGTTGGAAGGATTTTTGACATTTCTTATCCCATTTGAATGTGACATCCTTGTGCAGGAGATGAGTAAATGGGTGACACTTATATGCCATTCATACTATGAACCTTTTGATGGATTGGAGCTTCCTTTGAAGACTATGGAGTTGATTTAGGGTTCTTGGAGGAGGAATATCAATAATTGTTTTTACCTTTGTAGGGTCCAATTTGATACCTCTACGAGGCACTATATATCCCAATAATTTTCCCAAAGTGACACCAAATATGAACTTCTTTGGTTTGAGCCTTACTTAATATTTATCTAGCCTATCAAGTATTTGTGCTAGAAATTCTAGATGTCCTTTCCTTGTGATTGATTTTACTCAAATTCCATCCACATAGTCCTCCATAATGTCATGAAGCATGTCATGAAAGATAACTATCATAGCTCATTGATAGGTTGCACCAATATTTTAAAGACCAAATGACATGATATTCCAAAGTACGTGTACCCAAATGGCATGCAAAATTTGTTTAATGTTAGTCTTCTTGTGCTATGTGGATTTTATTATACCTTGAAAATCCATCCATGAGGGAAAACATCTCATGAAGCATTGTCAAATCAACTATGATGTCTATGTTTAATATGGAAATTTATCCTTAGGATAAGCCTTTTTGAGATCCCTAAAGATCAAAGTACAACTTCCATTGACTTGTAGGAGTGATGTTGAAGATCACCTCATCTAGGAATTATGATATGAGAGGATTCTCATCATAATGGGGCCTCTGCTAACTGATATGTTATTATTTCCCTTTTATAACTTTTTTGTCTACATATTCTATATCAAATTTGCTAAGTATCATTACCCATTTAGACATGCAGCTTGTGAGTGTTGCTTTTGATAACATATACTTTAATGGATCTACTTTAGGAAAGAGATTAGTTTGACGATTGAGCATACAGTGTTGAAGATATTTAAGATCATAGCTTGGTAAGGTTTGATTGATGTAGTAGACTACTTTTTATTTCTCAAAGTTATTATGTTATACCAAAAGACCACCTAATGTAAAAGATGTGGTTGAAATGTATAATGAAAGGTTTGTTTGGAACCAAAGGCATTACTACTGGAGGTGATGCTAGATAATCCTTAAGTTTTTGGAAGGCTTGTTGAAATTTCTCATCCCATTTGAATGTGACATCCTTGTGTAGGAGATGTGAAAATGGGTGACACTTATCTACCAATTGTACTATGAACCTTCTGATGGATGAGAGCTTCCCTTGGAGACTACAAATTTTCTTTAGAGTTCTTGGAGGATGCATATCAATTTTTTTACCTTTGTAGGGTCCACTTTGATACCTCTATGAGACACTATATATCCCAATAATTTTACCAAAGCTACACCAAATACACACTTCTTTGGATTGAGCCTTACTTGATATTTCTCAAGCCTATCAAGTATCTATGATAGAAATTCTAGATGTCATTTCCTTGTGATTGATTTTACTAAAATTCCATCCACATATTCCTCCATAATGTCATGAAGCATGCCATGAAAGATAACTGTCATAGCTCATTGATAGGTTGCATCAAAATTTTAAAGATTGAATGGAATGATATTCCAAAGGTACATACCCCAAGGGAATCTGAAAGTTGTTTTATGTTGGTCTTCTTGTGCTATGTGGATTTGATTATACCTTGAGAACCCATTCATCAGGGGAAGCATCTCATAACTCGGTTTCAAATCCACTATGATGTCTATGTTCGGTAATGAAAATTCATCCTTAGGATAAGCCTTGTTGAGATCCCTAAAGTCAGTGTAGATGTGTATGCCCCTAGTGGGCTTATAAATAGGTACTAGATTTGACACTCATTATTGATAATTAATTGTTATTATGGAACCAATGTCTAAGAGTTTTTGTAGCTCAACTTTGACCAATAATACAATTTGGGAATGCATCTTACATAGCTTTTGTTTCACTGGTTTTGCCTCTGGATATACTATTAATTGATGGACCACTAGTGTTATATCTAGTCCAGGCATATTAGTATAAGACCACACAAATTTGACTTTTTATTCCTCCAAGAATGATGTAAAATCATGATTCTCAATAATATCTAGAGATGTTATATAAAATGTAACTTTAGGATTGTTGGAAGTTCCAACATTTATCTCCTTTGAGTGTTCCACTAATTTTGTTGATTTTTCTTAATGTTTAGAGATACTTGGGAGGTCAAATCCTTCATCCTTGGACACTTTTGAGATTTTTTCACCCTGAGATACATCCTTTATTTTTAATTTTTTCATGATCTGAAAGCACCACATTGTGATTTTCACTTGGGGATCTATTTTTGATATTTATGTTTTCAATTTTGTGACTAAAGGGTTTAGGGTTCCCCCCAAAGTATGATTTCACTTCAAGATCTTTATCAACCCCTGCTTTGTGATCTTTAAAAGTCATACCATTTCTAAGTCCCATGAACTTTGCAATAGCTTCATTATTTTCAAATAAATCTAGAATTGATGCTTGTTGTTGGTCCCAATCGATAAGTTGGGAGTAAATGAGTTGAATGCTATAATATTGTGAAGATGAGGTAAATGAAAAGGTTGTGATGGTGTTGATGGATGCATTTTCAAATAAATCCGTGATATAAATGGGAGAGTCCTCGATGGTATCACCGTTAGAAGTGTCAATTGTGGGAGAAACTCCAACTACCTCACTAGGGATACTCTCAATATTTGGGGTGACATTATTTTTCAAACCATACCTAATTTATTGGTATTTCTATCATTTTACATAATAATGGGTTCTCTTATTCCTTGTTGATGTAGACCAAAGCTGCCATGGCCTGTGAATCCTATATTGTTAATGATCAAGAAACCTTTTCTATTTAGATAAATTGGGAGAGTATCTTGCTCCTTTTCCTCACAATACAACCATTTGGAAACATCTTCCTCTATGGCCTCTTTGTTAAGCTCTCCCCATTTGGAGAAAAAAAAAAGCTCAAGTTTGATATTAGTTGATGTTTTGTCTATGTGTTGTTGTTTTCCATATGTCTTAGGAGAAGATAGAAGTTGTCCTCCATAAAAGGACCTTTTAAGACCATAATATCTACAACCATTGTCTTGTACTTGGACCTTGATATCGAGAATAGATTTATGAATGGTGGATGAGGAGGTTAATGCTAATGGATCCACATAAGATTTTAAATGGGAGGCTATATCATTGTTAGGTACTTGGAGTAATTTTTGATATTTTTCCTCTAAGTATTTACAATAATGGAAAGGTTGAGGGTCCCCATAAATAGTTTCATCGATTTCATTGTGAGGAATTTGAGGCATTGATGAGACGTTGAAGGGACAACCTACATGACATGTATCCATGGGAATCCTAGGGGGATGCTATAAGGTAAATCAAGGTCCAAGACTTAACATGTTGTTTTTGCAATAGTTGGACCAACCTATATTGGAAGATTGATATTCCTCTATTATTCACGTTCATTATCATCATATGCTATAATGGTAATTACCTTTTGTTTCTTAATAACCTTGTCAGAATATCTTGATTTTTGACCAATTTTTAAAGTATAAATATTTAAGCATGCCCCACCCTCTACCAAGATGCTTTTGATCTTACGCTTATGGATAAAGACTTCTAAATGTAGGGCATGATTATGATTTGTATTTGAAGGGAGATCCTTTTCAATGAATAATAAGAGGTTATTAGATGTAATATTCCCTACCATAGCATGGAATTGATCAATATCTATGTCGATAGGAACAAATGATTCTAAGAGTGCCTTGTCTAAGATTTGTTTACATGATGAAGAAATTCTAAGAAGATCTATAATGGATTTTTGAGTTGGATTTTTTTTAAGATGGTCTACGAGATTGTAATTAGTTGGTAGCACATTAGTTAATCTTTTAGATTGGGGTGGAGCTCTTTGGATGGCAACTTTGCCTCATCATGTAGTAAATCCACACTTAGGATTCTTATTGAGTACAGTGACAACAAAAATGCAATTCTTGTTTTCTTGAATATGTTCCCCTACATTATCATAGGAGTTGTTGAATTTATTATAGTATTTTTCTTTTCTCGTGTCATTTCCATTACCATGGTTCAAGGTTGGATCCTTGTAAATCCCTAGATCATTATTTCCAAAATTTCCAGAATGTTGATCAATGCTAACATCTCCTTGGTTGATGAGATATTGTTTGAGATATTTAAGTTTCATGAAATTTTATGTTTATGACCTATTGTCCTATGGTATTCATAATGATCAATATTGTTGTACCATGAGTGTTTAATTTGTGGTTCATCATAATGTATGAGTTCTAAAAGTGTGATAAGATTTGATTGAATTAATTTTTTCAAGACCATCTTGATTCGTTCACCTAAGGGGGTGTACTTTCATCTAGTTGTGTTATTATGTCTTGGTGGTTGTCTAGAGGGTTTGTATTATGTTTTTTTAATTGTTTGATGGGGGTTGTATATTTTGTACAAATTTTGTATCTACAACCTCATCATTGGTTGCATTCCTGTTCTTAGGCCATAGGCAAGGTTTATCATTTGAGTTTGATGGTTTATCCCTATTGTCCTTATAGATTTTAACAAGTCCTTTACTAATAAGTGCCTTTTTAATAGTGATCCCTTTCTCTATGAATTCTTTAAAGGTATTAGTATATGGTACAGTTATGTAATGTCATAAAATTGCACCCCTTGTAATTTCACATACATTCTTGAATCCAATTTAGTGTCCATTGCCTTAGCATTTGTGTAGGCTCATTTTAGCCCTTGCATCAGCCTTTTCCCCCTCTCAAGATGCTCAAGGCCCCTTTTCAATAGCTACCCTTGCATGTCAACTTTGTATCAAACCTTATTCTTTTCCCATTCTCATCATTTTGTAGCTTGATGTGTCTAGACACCAGCATGCTGCGTGGATGTCCATGTGCTACACTATTGTTTCAGAGTGCCTTTCCACTTGTAAACTAATTTTGTCAATGGTAATGTCCTAGGATTCCTTGTAAGAGCTCGTGAACCTTCTTTTCCCTTGTATTATCTCTTTAAAAGCTATGTTTTCAATCTATTTGGAATTCTTCTTGGTCTTTCTCTCTTGGAGACACTCTCTTCTCTCTTGCTCTCTTGCTTATACAACTCTCTTTCTTGCTAGACTAGCCTCAAGCCCTCAAGTTCTTACAACACTCTTTGCAACTTTCTTGGCTCTCACAACTTTGTCTCTCTCCTTGGCTTCCTTAGGATTGGTAGGTGATATGTATCTTGTGCCTTATATCTTTGAGAATCTTGAGATTTCTCACATCCCCTATCTAGTGCATCTCTATTTAATGATATTGGTTCTCCTCCTTGAGTGAGGTTTTATTTTATCACTCTTGCATTCATTTCATTTCTGCTTATTATTTATCTCTATCTATCTAGTATGTGGAGGTGGGAACACCAAAAAAGGGGTTTGACTAAGGTAAGCCCCTAAACAACCCCACCATTTTTCTATTGGTCCTATGTGTGCAGGTGTTGAAGATATCTACTTGGTGGAGGCTTCATCACTTGGGTTGTTGTAAGCATTTTATTTCTTCCCCTTAGTTTTATCATTTACATTTTACTTAGTTTATTTTATTTTAGCTTTTCTATTCTCTGGTACTTTATTGAATTCCAAGATTTCCTAATAATCAAAGTAGAATTAGTCACTTTGTGTTTCTATGAAATTCTTGGTTTTTAGTCTGTACGAAATGCCAGCATGCCTTTAGGACTCCAATGCACTGCAATGAAATCCATGTGTCACACTGACGTCTTTTGACCGAAAGCTAGCTAGTTTGTCTAGAAAACCTAGTGACATGCTCTTTCTAATTTTGAAACTCTTGCCTTTTTACCTTGTCACTTGAGCATTATCCCTTGAGGTAGTTTAGATAAGTTCCTTCCTTGGGACTCTCTTGAGAATAAAAAGACTCGTGAGCAATGAATCCCCCTTCTCTATATTTTGGTAAACCCGAGGTGGACGCCCCTTCCATAAAAAAGGAAAATCAAAGAATTTCCCTTCTAAGAAATAATTTTTTTGAGGTGTTGCCTCAAACCTCATTCCATACCGTCAAAGTAGAAGTAATGCACTGACCTTTGACCAACTTGTTTATTCATTATATATTATATTTAGCTTACTTTTTTCAAAATGCATTTTCTATCTTCTTTTATTAAGTCAATTTCTAATTTTATTGAAAGCATCAATGATGTTCCATTCCATGCATGTGATAGTGACTTGGCTTTACCCACGTCACTCGAGATATTTGATCCTTCTCATGAAATTCCTTTTTCTTTAGAGGATATTTTTGTTGTGCCTATAACACACACACCCCATTTGGAATGGGGACCCTCTCTTTCCTTTTGCCTTGCTGGGTCCTTTTTGCTTTTGCCTCGTTTTGTGTGCCCCCATTTTGGTGTCCTTGACGGTCAACACATTCTCCAAAGTCTCATTTTAGGTTGACCATATTTTTCCCCTCTGAAAGTTGCTAAGTCTTAAGCCCTTTCGAGTTTTCTTTGTCAGTTTTCCTTTCTGGCGTCCGTGGGACCCTTTGGGCCCGGACCCTCGGGTTTCCCCTCTCGAGTCTCCCCTATCGGGTTTCCCTTGTGGCTTCACTGTTCCAAATGGCCGATGGTTGGAATCCTCCTGGACATCAGACCCCAGTGCTTCCCTAGCCATCTGTATGACTTGTCAAATTTGAAACGACTATGCTTTAATGTCCTTCCAACCCTTGGGCTCCGGTTCTCTTGCCGTCGTCCTGAAATTTAAACTCACCTACCTCAATCACCATTGTACCTACATTCATTAAGGGGTATTAATTGCACTTAGGGGCTATTTAAATGAGTTTCGACCTATTATTTTCATATGTCAGGAAGAACCAAAGAGCACAGTGCGACCCCAACAATCTTTGCCTTTGTGCCTGGGCTTTAGCTTCGCCGTTCTTGAAGGGTTCAACATTTTGCTTCTTCGGGCCCCCGAGGTAGGATCACCGTCCGACTGTATTTTCCTTTTTTAAAATTTGTAAGTCAAAACTAAGAAACAAGGGGGAAAAGGACTAGGAATCTGGTAGAAAAATGTCTCACCCAAGTCCCCACAAGTTTGAAAATCGAAAAGCAACCCATAGGAGGTTCAAATCAAAAATCGGAACCCTGTCGTCCCATCGCTGCTCTTCAGGGCAGGAAACCACACCTCTCGGGCCCGAGCCTCTCTCCAGCCATGACATAAAATTAATGAAAAGTTCTTCGACGACGAAGCTCCTCCCGGGTTCTGTACCCCAAAGTTCCCTGTCCGTTTCGCCGTTTCACTCGACCTTCCCCTAACGTCCTCCTAGATCTCAGACCCCGGGCTTGCAAAATCCGCCTGAAAATTATGACAAAAATCAAACTTCGAAGTTGTCCTTGGACTCCAGTCCTCAGAATTCCATCCTCGGGCCATCGTCTCCACTTTTTCATTCCATACGACCGCCGCGGGACATCTTCCCAGTTCCCAGGCTCTGATCGCCCTTTCGCTCTACAGGTTTTAAACAAAGAAGTTAAAGTCCAAACCCCGCTTAGACTCCAGCCTCTGGACTTCCATCCTCAGAGCTCTATCTTGCTTAAGCTATCCCAAATGACTGAACCTATCCACCTTCCCAGACACCAGGTCCCAAACCTCGATTCACCTCTGAGGTTTTGGACAAGTTGATGAACCCACCTCGGGTCTGATCCGCCGGGAAGCCCATCTTGGACTTCTGTCCGCACTTCGTCATTCCACACGGCTATCCCTAAGTGGCTTCTTGACCCCTACAGCCTGAACTCCAGAACCTGGCCCCTGGAATGTCATTTATCCAGCGTTGTTCCAAACAGTCGACCCTTGACAGCTTTCCTGCAGCTCAGGCCCGAACTTCTAAATAGTGACTCAAATGACCTCCAAATTAAAAATGGATTTCGACCCATGTGCTTAAAATTGACCCTCTCCCACATGAAACCTTTGTTAAGCAAATCCAAGACTGGGGGAAATCTTTCGAGACTCCTTGCCCTATTTTCCCTTTCAAAACAACATTTTGGCAGAAGAAGTCCGGCCCCTGGGGCCCGAGTCACCCGTTTGCCTTCTAGTGTTATTTTTATCAAGTGTTAGACTTTTCTTAAATGGCAACTGTGGATCTAACCTTGATTTGTAGGGGTTTGTTTGAGGGTACATCCTCATGTTTAATTTTGCTAACTCTTGTCTATCTGTGCAGGATTTATGGAATCTGGTGCAAAAACTTCAGGAAGGAAGACAAAGACCAAATGAGGTACCAGTTCCAGGGAGTGCCATTGCACTCCAAAGTTACAACCAAGTGGAAAGACATCACAGATACCAACATCAGGCATGTCGATATTGATGATTTCACACAAAGAGTCAGGATAGAGCCAAAGACTGATAATGCAAGACTGATCAAAACCAGTGGACTAGCTAAGGCAGTGGGTTTCCCTACCGCCTTGATTACCCCTGAGCTAGTGATGGCTTGTCGAGAGGCATACCAAATTGAAACAAGGACCATTATGGATAGGGATGTCAACATCCTGGTTGATATGTCCTCTCAAGGGATAACAAAAAACCCTCCACATACCCATCCTCGAAAGCATGGAGACCCCGACTATTCGGGAGTGCAAGGAATTGTGGGATGAGGATCCTCTGAAGTGCAAGAAGCTAATCAACCAGTATTGGTTGAAGGAGAAATGAGGCAGTGCTTCCAAGGTTCCTCAGGAGCTATACCGCAGTGACTTCTTTGAGGACTACCATGATCTAGTTACCCCGCTGAGCAGAATAATGGGCCTTCCTATTGCGGCCTTCTTCCAGGAATGGATGATGTATTTTGTTGAACAAATTCTCTATGGAGAGGACACTGCGTTCTATTGGGGGGAGATAATTAGTAATTGCTTCCATGAGCATTTCGTTAATGTAAAGAAGACATCCAAATTCTACATGATGTCCTACTTGGTATATTCGCTTGTCGATCGGTGGTATTATAGTGGATTATTTGCAGTGCCCAATGAGATGCTAGGAAGAGAGCTCAAACCATATGACAAGTACCCTTAACTGCAATACATAAATTTCAAGAAGGATTACTGTAGGGTAAACGATGCCTTTATCACCTACATCATTCAATTGCTTGGAGGTGATTTTCAAAGAAGAGTCTCTCACAGTGCTAGGGCCCTCCTCAAGCATTACGCCTTCCTATTCATCGAGTTTCCCAAGTTCACCTACATTCACGCCCAGGGATTCTCCGAAAGGCCAAATAAGCTGCCCTGGTACCCAATGACAAGATTATACTATTGGAACTATCTCGACAACTATGACATATAGACAAAATTCTAAGTAGTAAGCATCTAGCAGGGACCCCCTATCCCCTCACACTCGGCCAAGGAATGTATGAACTTTATACTTCCCAATGCGCAGGAAATTTAGAGAAAGAGCTGGCAAAGTACCACTTCAGGACACATACAACTAGGTTGTAGATGGACCCATATGGCCACATCAGAAAGGAAATTGGACAAGAATATGCTCACCTCCACCATGTTGAGGATTTGTATGCCAATTGCAAGGATGATTTTGAAGTGTGGGTAAGGCACTATATTTGTATGATCGCGTACTTTATAAAGAGGGTGAACTTGTTTCCGGTGCTGGATCAACTAGAAGAAGAGGAGAGCACCTTGATCAACCCAAGATACAATGCTATTGAAAATTTACCATTGCCTTTAATTCATTGGAATGAGCGAGAGGTTGATGACCTCAACATTCTTACCAAGCCTGTTGAGGCTCGAATAAAGGCATGGATTGATGGGCAGGTTGCCCGTTTGAAGAAACAGGGAGTCGCCTTGACATTCAAGGGGATCGAAAGTGAGCCAAGTGGTTTTGCTGGTGGGATGGCTGCTACTACAACTGCAAAAACATCCAAGACCCCACCATCTGTGAGGTCGAAGAAGAGAAAGAAGGTTGACGAGAAGCAACCCAACCCAAAAGTGTACGCTAGAAAGGCCTCGGAGGGTGAGCCTCCTAAGAAGCATAGAAGAATGAGTAGTGTCACCGAGATGCCAGTAATACCTGAAGATCCACTCCATGAGGGCGAGGAGATGGAAATTGATCCACCAAGATCTCCACCTGCTACCATGACCGCTGCTACTATTGCCACCATCCCACCCATTTCACTTGCAATAGTTGCTTCCTCTCTGCCTGCAGTGGACATTGTTGTCCACCTCACCTCCACTTCTCCAATTGCATAGGTCATATCGATGGATTCATCCTCCACCACTACCTTGCCAATTTTGTCATCCTCCATGTCCCCTTCCTTTTCTCTTTCGACTACTGCCGCTACCATTACAATGCCTGCCCTCGCTCTCTTGGAATCCTTCATTAAATATATGCAGAATGTGTCATTTGAACTTTCAGGAATGTTTGCAAATCCAATGGTGCAAGCTGAAATTGCCCAAGCAATGGTTAACACCCCGGTTCTTCCTCCTCCTATGGAGCCACCTAGTATGGATGCTACAATGCAAATCTCTAATGAGTTGGAATGACAACAACTAGAGGCAGCTAAGAGGTTGGAAGATGAGGAATTTGAGTATCATTAGCACCCAATATACGAACATCAGGTGATTGATGAGGTGGCCTATGAGTCTTCCAATGATGACAACGAAGGTCTAGGCAGGGACATAATCCAAGAAATAGCTGATCTGGAGCTCGATGCAGAATGGGACAAACAACTTAAGGAGATCGAAGAAAAAGAGGCTGAAGGATAGCCTATGACTGAAGAAAGAGTCATTGCCCTGGAGGCTGAGGGTAGTAGGTCTCTTGCAGAAAGACATGATCAAACCCTTGAGCATGATGAAGAAACATCCTTCCACAAAGATAGACAAGAGGATAAGTATGAGGAATGTGGGCATGACCAAGATGAAGAAGAAAAGGATGTTGAAGGGGAGGACCACCCTGATAAACAACTACCCACCAAATCTCCTATCAAACACATAATGCTCATGCAAGATTCCGATGAGGAGAGGGAAGATACAAGGATTGAGTAGGAGGCCCTCAATGACAAGGCCATTGAACTTAGGGTGGAGGACAACAAAGATCAACATGAATCACCCAAGAAAGGGTCCCTAATGCCCGACTAGTTGGAAAGACAGCTTGAAAAGAGAACTCTCACCCTAAAGGATCCAAAAGAAAGATTGGAGGCAATATTGGCTAGAGCTCAGATTGGTACTAAGAAGGAGAAAAGGCCTAGAATCAGATCAAAGGTAACGATGGATGCCTCCAGATCCAAGGCTATACAAATAGTTACACCGGTGGTTGGAGAACAAGGAATAAGCTACAAATTTTCCACCATTAACTTGGGAGTGGCCACCAAAGAGCAGAGGGTCGACCATCTCTAGGAATCAGTCGCCATAGTGGTGCACCTCATTACATAGGATAAGGTTTTGAAGGAGGAACTTAAGGCAGAGGTGGCTGATTTGACAACCTATATTCAAAAATGGTCATCCCCGGAGGAACAAACCACCACATCATCAATCCCACAACATTTGCTATCCAAGGAACAAATTAACAAGATGGAAAGGAGAAGGAACTTGGATAAGACCACAAAAAACTGGTTCTAGTAGGTCTTGGATATTGGGAATACGGGCATCAATTTGGTTGTTCGAACAATGAACAAGTTCTTAGAAGTACAAACATCTCTTGAAGGTACGAGGTGAATCTGCATTGAGCTCCCAAAGAAGTATGAAACTTCCTACTTGAAAATTGAGGCTATCCTCACACTACCAAGTGAGGTTTGGGAAAAGGAGTTTTCCTTCAAAGGTGATGACCATTGGTTAATGGATGTGTGGAAGTGAGACTTCAATCATCGAAAATAGAGGCTGGAACAAATCCTTGAGTGAGTAACTTCGGATATTGAATGGGCCAAGGAGGCTTGGGGGGACTGTTTCCAATACCTGAAGTTGATGATGGGGTATGAGGTGCTCGCTGTCAAGATCAATCCAGAAAGCATAAAACCTCACTTCCAAAAGAATATGGAGGATGGGATGTTAGCCAAGGTTACCGCAGATTTTATAATCTTTGCTACTCGAGCTTTCGCCAGTCTGAGCTATTCAAAGACCATGTTGCAAAGTATGTCGAGGACTGGGAAAATCTTGTTAACAATTCCAAGGAATGGAGCTACCAGGTGGTGAGATCCACAACATTGAGGTCGACAAGTTCCGGTCGGTGGTCCTGAAATTCATAGAGTATATAGCTTCGAAGAAGCAAGAGGGAAACCCTGTTATTAATGAAGAATTCCTAAAGGAATAGCTATGGCAAAGAGCAATCAACAAAAGGACGAAAATGCTACAGTGCCACCACTAGAAGACAAAACAGGGATATGGACAAAGTGTATTTAAAAAATGTAATATATTTGGGGGTAGGTGAAACCCTGGTGTAAAGTGAATCTTGGCCACACAATGAGGTTAAGTCTTGGCCACTCATTTTACTTTTTGAAAACTATAAATAGGGGTCTCCTCCTCTCATTTTGAGAGAGTTGAGTTATCGTAAAGACATGCTGCATAAATTGCAAAAGAAATACATTGACCTTGGTGCATTTTTGGATTTCTTCTCATGTTTTCATGATTCTTCTCTTATAAGTTAAGATTTTAGTTTGATTTTATTTGTTGTTCTAGTTTCCTTTTAACTATCCTTGGTAGATTTAGTAATGATGCTCTTGGTTGTGAAGATTCCTACTGTGTGTATGCTTTTCTTGTCCACACTTTTAGTCATTTGCTGGTAGTAAATAACTGTGCAAAGTTAGTCTGGACTCTGATTTTATAGCTGCTCTTTAAACTTTATCTTTGTTCACACATATATATGGTGAATGAATGATGAAATATCTGCAGTCCTTAGAAGATAGCATAGATTTCATGGCATTGTGAAATTTTTGATTAAGTGAAATTCTATTTTAAGAAAACTGTCCACAACAGAAACCTCCATGATCACTGTTCATCGGTAGTTGTAGGTCCTAGAACTCTCTCTCTCCCTTGCCCTTTTTCCTTTTTAAAAAAAAAGTGACCTATGCTAAGGTTCATTGCACATTGTAAAGCCAAAACTTAAGACTGAAATAGAGTCCCAGAATGATGTTTGAACCTACAAAAGAAGTGCAATAATTTCCCATCTAAAGAACTCTATTCGCAGATCTAATTCTCCTCCAGCTTTGTCCATGTAAGTCTGCCCTATGATTACCGGCAAAGATCACATCAACATCAACTGAGACATTCCATGCAAGTCAAGACTTGAAACTAGAGACCTTGGGATAGTGTTATGCAATCTGATTGTGGAAGATTGTCTTTCAAGAGAGGTGATGCACCTATGCATCGCTTGTGTTGGGAAGTGCATGAAAAAAACATCAACAATTTTGTTGCAAGAGGATGAAATAATTGATACTTTTCTCAATGTTACTTTACCTTCTCTTCATTCTAATGCACCCTCTTCTAGAGACGTTGAACTAGTGAATGATGAATATTCTCTTCATTCCAATGCACTCTCTTCCAAAGATGATGCTTTATTAGATGATGAAGTTCCTCTCACATCGAATCCTCCAAGGATAGATGTTGAGCATATTTCTTCAAGCAATTCCTCCATTAGTTGTGATGAATCTGTAAATATATATTTATTTCCCTACTACCCCTTAAAGGCATAAGAGACCCATCATTTATCTGACTCCAACTAGTCCTTCTCATAAAATAATTTGTTCTATTAATGGTGTTCCATTTAATAGTGGCTCTCTTGATCTTTCTAAGGCTCCCTCTTATAAAGCACTAGCACATACTTATAATACTAGAAAGAATAAAATAAATATTGGTCAACCTACTTCTTTACCACTTCAACCAAGTCTTCCTTCAACACCTAAAACCATGGCTAAAGCACCTGGTGATTATAATCTTTTGGAGAAACTTTGTGTTACTCTCGCCAAGATCTCACTATGGGACTTGCTTCAGTCTGCTCTAGTTTATCAAGGTATTCTTCAGGAAGCCTTGCAAAAGATCCTCTTGCCTTCTTCCGCTAGGCCAATGGATTTTAATGCATTGATAGCCCATATTCATGTGGATTCACTGAATATTACATTCTATCCACAAGAACTCTCGCCCCCAGAAGTACAAAACAAGCATTCCCTCTAATGATTATAGTTAGCATCAACAATACCAACATTAGACATACTCTCGTTGATGCTGATTCGATGCTTAATATATGTAGCATTGATCTATTACCTAAAACTGAATTTATTTAGCTTCACTTGCAACTTCTTCTCTTATTATTCGTGGGTTCAATAATGTCGGTCAACAAGCTTTAGGCATGATAGTCTTTCCTTTAAGGTTGGGAACCATTATCATACCCACTCTTGTATATGTTATGTCAAAAAAATTACCATACAATCTTCTCCTTGACAGACTGTGGATTCACGCTATGGATGCAGTCTTATCTACCTTACATAAATCTATTAAGCTCATTCATAACAATCAAGTAGTCACAATCAAGGCTGACCTTGATGCCATACACTTATGTGAGATGGTAGTTGCTGGTCAGGCTTCATTTGTGCCTACTCTTGTCCCTTAAGTGTCTTCCAATGTGTTGATGTCTACTCTAGCAACACCTGTTACAAAGGATACTCTTAAGGTAGATGTTCTTGAAGAAGATCCTTCTGAAGAAAGAATTCCTAAGTCTACTCCTTCTTCCCAAGAGAATGCATGTCTTAGTGACGACTGGGAATCCTTGCACTTAATTAAATCCTTTATAGGGGAGTAAAAGGTAAACACGATCCACTTAGACCTTTCGATAACATCATCCAAACTTGCTATCAAAGATGATTATTATTCTACATTGTGGGATAATGCGAACACAAATTGTAATGTTCTTAATGTTGATCCTCCCCCTTTTGAGGAAGATGATCATGCCTCTATTGAAGAGGCTAATGTTGAAAATCCTCTCAAGAAGGTTGATGATGATCCCATAGAGGAGTATAATCCCCATTTCTGGAATAATGCTCTCTATGAAGATCCTCCTCCTTATAAAGATTTACAAACATGTTATGGCCTTGGCTTTAAACTTGGCTCTAAATATTGTTATGGGAATAATGAACAAGAGATTTAGGTCCCTATAAAATGTACACCTCGTAAGCATAATTTTTGGCTTGGTTGCACGTATGAATAGTCTAAATGGAAACCATGGTTGAATGTCGACATGATTTCTGCTCAACCTCATTCTCTTGAATTGATTCATTCTCTAATATCTTCTTCTTCAGAGCAATCAAACTCTTCTTCACAAGAGAAAGGGTTGCTTCCTACTCCTCATCCTCTAACTGAGCATGAGTGTATCTTATTGAGGCTTCTCAAAGCCTATTTGATTACTCTTCCTCCTCCTAGACAATAAATTTCATAAACATGATAAAATAAGCATTCTTTCTGTGCGTACCATTGAGTGCTTGGCGATTCGACTAGTGAATGTAAGGCCTTGAAGGATAAAATACAACTTCTTGATTCTGGTGTCATCACTCTTCCAACCATTGATGCACCTATCTCTTCATCGCATGACAAGTGATATCAAAGTCTACCTCTATCTTGTCCTTTCTAAGCATCTTATCATGAGGTTCTTACACCTCACCTCTATTGTGTTACTTCCCATTATGTGGTAGTTGTAGCTTTCCTTTCTCATTGTCATTCATGGTCATACACTATTGAGTGGAATCATGCTCTTTTTGTTGTATCAACACAATAGTATCTTGCATGGTTCTCCTCCCCTGCATGTTGGGGGTAGTGATAAATTGTTCTAGAAATATGTGCCCTTCTTAAAGATCCCCTCTCCTTTTTATATTTCAATTGGAGCATTCCTTTGAATGGGTACTTTGGTGTCTTGAATGATTCCTTGCTAAAGGAACCCCCTTTGAAATATTTTTTCTCAAATGAATTCTTGGTGTCTAGCTTGGGGGTAGCTTGAATATACATTTTTTTCCTATGATTTTCTTGCAATGCAGCTTGCAATAGCCACAACCTTATCTGATAATTCTTCCTCCTTTGCATCAAGCTTGCCTTACAAGATTGAGAACCTGTAAGGGCCTTACACATAAAATCTTCAGGACTGAGCACCTAGGGAGTCTTTTTACATCAGGTCTCATGGGATCAATAACCTGTGGTTCCCCCCTTCGTAGGACCAAGAACTTGTGAAGTATTTTCTCTTTGCAAGGCCGACCACCTATAGAGCCTTTATTCATCTTCTACGGGACCGAGCACTCGTGGAGCCAATTCTATAGGACTGAGCACCTGTAGAGCCTTTTTTCACTTTCCATAGGACCAAGTACCTATAGAGACATCTCTCTCTTCTCTTCACATCTGGGTATATACTAGATTGAAGACCTGCATCTTCTTCATCATTTGTATATACTTCTTTCTCTCTTCGACATTGATTGCTTCCTCATCTTTTGTATGTATTCTTATTTTGAAGCAATCAATCCTTACATTCTTCTCTCCATTTAGGAATTCCTTTATGTGTTATTTCTTAAGTTGGGGACAATGGATCGTACTGAGACAACCTTCTACATCGAGGTCTCTTTCACTTTGCTGAATCAAATCCTCTAGTTTTTTGTGTGCTTGTGTGTATGTGTTTTTATGTTCTAACCTTGTGATGTAATAAATTTTTATGTTCTAACCTTATTGTCTTGTGCAGATATTTCTTGTCTAATACGTTTGTTTTGTAGGTCATCAGCCAAGGGACATGCTTCCTTGGTTTGAAGAACTATCTACTTCCTCTACAATATTCTTTTGGTATCATGATGTTATTTATGTTTAGTAGATTTCCTTTAGTGTGCATATTAGTGTAGATTCATATGCCTGCTAAAGTGGGGGAAGTAATGTTGTAAAATTGCACCCCTTACAATTTCACATACATTCTTGCATCCACTTTAGTGTCCACTCCCTTAGAATTTGTGTAGGCTCATTTTAGCCCTTGCATCAAACTTTTCCCCTCTTAGGATGCTTAGGACCCCTTTTCAAAAGCTACCCTTGTGCATTATCTTTACCTCAAACCTTGTGCTTTTTCTATTCTTATCATTTTGTAGCATGATGTGTTTGGATACTAGCATGTTGCACGTACATCCATGTGCCATGCTAGAGTCCCATGAAATTTTGATGTTCAAACAACCATTATTGAGTGTCTTGCTACTTGTCAGATACTTTTGTCAGTGTTAACGACCTGAGATGCCTTGTAACGGCTCAGGAACCTTCTTTTCCCTCTCATTCTCTCTTTTAAAGCCATCTTTTCAATCCATTTGGCCTTCTTCTTGGTCTTTCTCTCTTGGAGACACTCTCTTCTCTCTTGCTCTCTTGCTTGCAAAACTCTCTTGCTTGCTACAGTAGCCTCAAGCTCTCAAGTTCTTATAACACTCTTTAACTTTCTTGGCTCTCACATCTTTGTCTCTCTCCTTGGCTTCCTTAAGCCTGACAGGTGATATCTATCTTGTGCCTTGTATCTTTTAGCATCTTGAGATTTCTCAAATCCCCTATCTATTGCATCTCTATTTCATGATACAAGTTCTTCTCCTTGAGCGAGTTTTGCTTTTATCACTCTTGCATTCATTTCTTTTTTGCTTATTATTTCTCTCTATCTATCTAGTTAGCTATGGAGGTGGGAACATCGAAACGGGGGTTTGATGGAGGCAAGTCCCTAAACAACCCCAACATCTTTCCCTTGGTCCTATGTGTGCAGGTGTTGAAGATATCTACTTAATGGAGGATTCATTTCATCACTTGGGATGTTGTAAGTATTTACTTTCTTCCCCTTAGTTTTATTATTTACTTTTACTTAGTTTACTTTATTTTATTTCAGCTTTGCTATTCTCTAATACTTTCTTGCATTCCAAGATTTTCTAGCAATCAGAGCAGAAGTAGTCACTTTGTGTTTCTGTGGAATTCTTAGTTTTTAGTCCATATGAGATGCCAATGTGCCTTTGGGACTCTAGTGCATCTTATTGATTTCCATGTGCCATGCTAATGTCCTTTGGTCGAAAGCTTGCTAGTTTGTCCCGAAAACCTATGTGACTTGCTCTTTCTGATTTTGTAACTCTTGCCTTTTTACCTTGTCACTTCAACATTATCCCTTGAGGTAGTTTAGGGTAGTTCATTCCCTTGGACTCTCTTGAGAATAAAGAGACTCATGAGTAGCCAATCCCCCTTCTCTATATTTTGGTGAACCTGATGTGAATGCCCCTTCCACTAAAAAAAGGGAGAAATCAAAGATTTTCCCTTCTATGAAATAATTTTTTGAGGCACTGCCTCAAACCCCATTCTCTATCATCAAAGTAGAAGTAATGTGTCGGTCTTCAACCAACTTGTTTATTCATTTGTATTATATTTAGCTTACTATTTTCAAAATGCATTTTCTATCTTCTTTTATTAGTTCAGTTTCTAATTTTCATGAAAGCGTTAATGATGTTCCATTCCATGCATGTGATGGTGACTTGGCTTTACCCATGCCACTCAATATCTTTGATCCTTCTCATGAAATTCATTTTGCTTTAGAGGATATTTTGTTGCAAGAGGATGAAATCATTGATACTTTTATCAATGTTACTTTACCTTCTATTCATTCCAATGCACCCTCTTCTACAAACGTTGCACTAGCGAATGATGAATATTCTCTTCATTCCAATGCACTCTCCTCTAGATATGATGCATTAGTGGATGATGAAGTTCCTCTCACATGGAATCCTCGAAGGATAGATGTCGAGCATATTTCTTCAAGTAATTCCTCCATTAGTTGTGAAAAATTTGTAAATGTAATATATGTCTCTATTGCCCCTTAAAGGCGTAAGAGACCCATCATTTATCTGACTTTGGATAGTCCTTCTCATAATTTTTTTTTTCTCTTAATGGTGTTCCATTTAATAGTGACTCTCTTGATCTTTTTAAGGCTCCCTCTTATAGAGCAATAACCATACTTATAATAATAGAAATAATAAATTAAATGTTGATCAACCTACTTCTTTACAACCTTCTCAACCAAGTATTCCTTCAACACCTAAACCCACGGCTAAAGCACTTGGTGATTATGATCTTGTGGAGAAACTTCGTGTTACTCTCGCCAATATATCACACTTGGACTTTCTTCAATCTACTTTGGTTTATCAAGGTATGCTTCAGGAAGACTTGCAAAAGATCCTCTTGCCTTCTTCCGCTAGGTTGATGGATGTTAATGTGTTGATAGCCCATATTCATGTGGATTCGTTGAATATTATGTTCTATCTATAAGAACTCCCTCCCCTAGAAGTACATAAGAAAGCATAACCTCTAATGATTATAGTCAACATCAATGATATCAACATTAGACATACTCTCATTGACGTCATTTTGACGCTCAATGTATGTAGCATTGATCTATTGCCTAAAATTGAAATTGATTCAACTTCACTTGTAGCTTCTTCTCTTATTATTCGTGGGTTTGATAATATCGATCGACAAGCTTTAGGCATGATAGTCTTGCCTTTAAGGTTGGGACCCATTACCATACCCACCCTTGTATATGTTATGTCAGAAAAATTACCATATAATCTTCTCCTCGGTAGATAGTAGATTCATGCTATGGGTGCAGTCTCATCTACCTTACATAAATCTATTAAGTTCATTCATAAAAATCAAGTAGTCACAATTAGGGCTGACCCTGATGTCGTACACTTATGTGAGATGGTAGTTTCTAGTTATGCTTCAGTTATGCCTACTTTTTTCCCTTTAGTTTCTTTCAATGTGTTGATGTCTACTCCAACAGTACCCATTAAAATGATACTCTTGAGGTAGATGTCCCTGAAGAAGATCCTTATGAAGCAATAATTCCTAAGTCTACTCCTTCTTCCCAAGAGAATGCATGCCTTGGTGACAATTGGGGATCCTTTCATTTCATTAAATCCTTTATTGGGGAGTACAAGATAAACCCAATCCACTTAGACCTTTTGATAACATCATCCAAAATCACTATCAAAGATTATTATTCTTCTGCATTGCAGGATAATGTGAATTTTTTTTGTAATGCTCTTAATGTTGATCCTCACCCTTTTGACGAAGATGATCATGCCTCTATTGAAGAGGATAATGTTGAAAATCTTGTCAATAAGGATGATGGCGATCCCGTAGAGTACAATCCCCATTACTGGAATAATGCTCTCTATGAAGATCCTCCTCCTTCTCAAGATTTTCAAACATGTTATGGCCCTAGCTTTAAACTTGTCTCCAAACATGGTTATGGGTGTAACAAACAAGGCATTTAGGTCCCTCTAAAATGTGCAGATCGTAAGTATAAATAACTGTGACTTGGTGCTTAACTTGATGGTTCTCGACCACTGTAAAGACTCTGTGGGATTTTCCCACATCACCCACTATCTTCTTAGAGCTTGCTACATGTTGCCCTCCAATTGCTAAATCTTGAAAAGCCTCTCTAGCTAAGTGCCCAACCACACCACATACATAGCATGGTCCTCATTTATACCTATTTTCATTGATTCCTTCTAATCGTTGTCCATTAGTCCTACGAAAACCATTGTGTCCTCCATGGAAAGGCTGATGTGAGCGTGCTAGGATAATATTTTGTACTTGAGGATGTTGATCTTTATGAGGACCCTGTGTTTTCCATGGCCTAGAGTGGCCACCCTAAAAAAAATGTTGAGGTTTGGCTCTGACTATGTTGTTGTTGATGTTATGGAATCCTAGATGGTCATATAGGGGGTCTAAATATTCCTTCAAAGGAAGGGGAGTTCGATGAAATCCTTGTACCTATGTACCCTAATTACAATTTTGGAATGAATCTCGTATGTCATGAGCTTTCCCTTGAATATCCTCAACAATGAGGTCCTTCATAACAAACCAAAGATTCTTTGAACCAACCATATGAATGAGTCCTAATATGCCTACATTTAGTCCCATAATGAAATTATTGACGAGAAGCTTCTCATATTATAGGTAGACCACATACTAGAATAGCTCTAAAAATTGGCTCTCATAGTGTGCTACTGATAGTCCCATTTGATGGAGATCATGAAACTTGTCAATACGACGCTACCTGAAGTCCTCAAATAACTAACGTGCTCTGAATCACTTAAGGAAGGTATTCCAAGTGATGGTGTAGATATAGAGATGATGCTTGCACTCCTCTTGATGCCACCATGTAGAGGCTATACCCTGAAGCAAGTGCACTCATGGTTTTATATTGCTTGCACATAAAACTTAAATTCACCTTATGGGAAAATAGAACTAGTATCAAAGCAACCATAGGGACTTCACCTTACCAATTGGTCTACGACCAAAACTCTATTTCTCGATCAACCTCCAAATCCTAGTCTTCCAATTTATGAAATATTTTTCATGGATGATGATAAGATAGAGACCAGGCTCATGAACTTGTTGAGCCTAGAAGAGAAAATAGATGTTGCCTTGTATAAATTCTCTAAAAACTAGGCCATCATTAAATGTTGGTTTGAAAAGAGAGCCAAGTTTAAATATTTAAGAATATATTATATCATGCTCTTGTGGGATAAAGATAAAGAGAAGAAGGGTGATCACCAAAATTTTGATAAACTCTGGTTGGGACCATACCAAATTGTAGAAATCCTTGGAGAGAATGCCTTTCAGCTCAATATGTTAACAGGGGAACTTGTGCCATTTCCCATCAATAGATAGTTCCTGAAACATTATTTTGGCTTGTGAAGGCTCAATACTCTCCCTTGTATATTAGTAGCGTAGTTTTTTTTTTTCCTCCACTTTCTCGCATTATTGTTGTTGTTTCCTTGCTTTCTCATTTTCTTGATCTTGTTGTGTTATGTTTTCTTTTTTGCCCCCTTTTCTCTGTTTCATATTTTTGGGATGCCTATTTTGACCCATTGAGAATATCAGGTGGTTGTGAAGGGCGTGCTTAGGGTTACTATAATTGGTAGTTTGATTTATGTATTTTTGGAATACTTTGGCCATTCTTTCATTTTGGAATTTTTGTTTTATGGTTGTTTCAATGTCAATATGAAAATTTATGCAACATGAGAACATTTAAAGTGGCCTTGTGAATAAAAACTAAATCTAGCACTCAAAGAAATGAATCATTAAAACTCACAAGGTATAGCTTTCCTCAAAGTGATTATACCTTTGTTTTGAGTGAAAAATACAGAGTCATAGTGTTGACACAATGTCCACAGTGGTTTCAAACCTATTCCTTAAAATTATTTTCAAGAACTGAGAATAGCGTATAAGAAATATCAATGAAAGTATCAAAGTTGAAAAGGAAAAGAAAATAAAAAGAAAATCTAAAATGGATGATCTAGTATCTCTATTGAGGCTATGGATGCCCAGTTGGCAATAGAGCTATGTTTGGAAGAAACCAGAGATATCTCCATTGGGGCTATGGATGTCTAGTCAGTAGCTGAGCAATGCCTAGGACATCATTGCACGATGATAGTGTGAACCACTTCACATAGTTTGAGTACTAGTATAGTTAGTTTGGTGACAACCACATCTTTGGGGGAGGGAATTAATCAAATGCACACACATGGATTTGAATTTTTCATCAAAACCCTATATGAGATTTCAACTCACTCTCATTGTACATAGTTTAATCATACTAAGTTGGGATGGTCATAAACTAGGGATTCTAGGGTGATTGAATGCTTCAGTATCTTGAAAATTATAAACCATTTTCCCAACCCAATCACCATTTTTTATGCCATGCATGCCTACCCCCATTTTATTTTTGGTCTAAAATGGGTCCCCCTCTTGGTTTTCGTTGTTTTCTCTTTATTTTTGCCTTTTTTATTTCCTTGTGTTGTTTTCCCTTTGCTTTGGTCCTAGGAATTTCTTCTTTCTCGAGCCCCTTTCCTTTTTACCTTGTCTTTTGTTTTGGTTTTGAGAGTGTTTTCTCTTTCAGGCCCCATTTTTCTTGTTTGTGCTTGGTGGGTTTCAGGTCCCAAAACAGACTTCGAACCTTTTTCAGAATGGTATGGGTCTGGTTTGGTTTTTTGACCCCGCCCCATTGCTTAAATTTTTGAGATTCAGGTCCCGAATTGGACTTCACAGCTTTGTCAAAAGGTTCAGATCTAATTTGGACCCGCAATCCCGGTCCATGTTCTATCATGTAAGGATTTGGGTCCCAAATTGGACTTTCGACCTTTGTCAAAATGTCCGAGTCCATTTCAGATTCTCGATCCCACTTTGTTCTTTTCATCGGCATGGAAATTCAAGATCATATTCATACCTTGTATAGTTTGGTCCAAGTCCATTTATTACTCCCACCTCACTTTGCTTTCTTTGTTTTTCCTGCCCAGGATCGTTTAGGGATTGAAGTACCAATTGGATATTTTGACTTTGGGTCCTAATCCTGACATCCATTCTGATCCCGCCTTCTGATCCCAACATCAATGGAAATCTGATTCTCAAATGCTTACATCGTTTAAAAGAAGATTTATACTAGAAAATTGGTCACAATTACTACTAATTGATAAAGTTTAAGGCCAAGAGAGTGTGGGCGAATGGACTTGAAGTGGTGGAGGCATCGTGTGGACAATTCATTGTGGATTCTTCCTTATACATTTTCTAGGTTGGTTCTTATTATTTGTTTTTCTTATTTTCTCCTTTTGCTTGTTTGTTGTGTTTGTGTTTGTTTGGATTTTGTTTTTGCTGGTTTTTCTTATCCTTTTCCTTTGTGTTTTGCATATTTTTTTCTATTTGGACTCATTTGGTTTTTTCCCTTGTTTGAGGGTTTCTTATTTTGGGCTATGGATTGAGTTCCCCCCATTTTATCAGTTGAGATTCTTCATCCTGACGTGATCTTAGACTTTGAGGCTCTTGATCTCCGCCATGCCCTAAGTTTCACTTAGGGTTTTAATAAATATTGCCTAAATTGACCTCTAATCAAAACATCCTCATAGGGATCATGACCCCAACCATCCCCTTTTTCAAGTGATCTGGGTCCAATTTTCATCTCGATCATAATCTCTTCCTCATAAAATTCTATTAACTAGTTTTAAGAACCACCTTTGGTCCTCGTGGGATTCACAGTCCTGGGGATATATTTTGTCTATTGGGTCCAAGTCCTTCATTTGATCTTTCTCCCTACTTTTGACAAGCACTTTGTAAACTTAACATGCCATAGTCTTGATGGAACCCCTCAAAATATTTTGTGTTCCACTCATATTATTGTTGAATTTGGCTATCTTTCTTGGTTTGGAATGGGTCCAAAGGCTTAGGGTTTCAATTTTTTCTTATGTTCTAGGGTCTATGTATGCCTTAAACCCTCTTAAAAACCCTAAGTATCAATCCTTTTGCATGCATTCTAATTCGTTGTTGACTGGTTTCTACTTATTCCCAGTCCCTTTAGTCATATCTTAAGCCATTGAATCCGTTAAGTTATCGACCCCTTGAGCCTATTATTCCTAGTTGTTACCCATTGATTCATTATAAATATTGCTTTATATTATGCAGGTTCAAAATATTTTAATATTTTCCCTTGTTCCTAAGTCTGATTTTTAATATTTCATAATTGTCTAGAGTCTTGGCCTAAGGTTTACGTCCCTATCACTCGTTGACCTAGTCGAACCCCTTTTTAAGTTGCTAACATTGTGCATGTGTAGATTAAAGCTTTTAATGGTGGTTATTTGATCATTTGATTTGATCTCAACCATTCCCCGCTCCACCATTGTGTTTTAATATTCATTAAAATATTCCAATGGGCTAGTGGGCGGGTGATGCGTGTCCTTTTAGTTAGCGGGGCCCATCATCCTTTGAAGGTAGCAAACATCAAGCTTTAAGTAATGAACGGTTGAGATGAAATGGCTTGGGTTAATCCTTACTTTACTAGCCTGTGAGGGACCCACCAACATCTCCTGTCCCTCAGAGGGGAAGTAGGGGGGTGCCATGTGGAATGATCTGAGTTGTCAAGGAACAAATAATAAAGTATGAAGTATTTTGGAAATATTTCAGCCCGAGGTTGAAAAGTATTAACACCCACATTACTAAAGGGTTCTTTTGAGCACATGGTAAATTGCAAGAATGGATGTTTTAATCCTAGCCGTTCGTCAAGTCTAAAGGTTATGCACTAAGGCAAATGGTTTGAAAGATAAAGGTGTGTAAGTTAAATATTCCATATTTAATCTGGGCCATTCCCCTCCTCCCTATTTCCCTAAGCTGCACACGACTTAAAACTAGAGGGAAAGTGGGGAGGTTGACACAGCCATTTTTTATGCTTGTAGAGATGGTGGAGCCTACGAGATGACTTGGAGACGAATCCATATGGTGTATTTTGATTGGTGGATGGTAATAGTTATCTATGGTTATATTTTCAAATATGTTTGACTTAATCTGAGTTGTTTGTCAAGTCATCTCACTATAGAATCGACAACTGAAATTTAAAGTTCATGATTGAGGCCAAATGAGTCATTTTGGTTCATGCAAGCGAACAGTAATGGCAGATATGACACCGAACTACTAATTTGATGTGTTTTAAATCCATAAAAGCCCATTTTAAAGCATAATATCAATTCATTATAGCATTCAACACATCTAAGGATTTATTGCTGAAAATTTAAAGCTTGTTTGGTGTCTGAAGATTAGGGTTTTTCAAGCGTCTACAAAACCGTACGTGAAATCAACACCTTTCCTTTCAATTGCTTGAAACCTCTTGAAAGTATTATATTTCTCATTCAATCATATCTTCAATAGATTTTCAAGTTTTCTTGCATTTATTTTAAGGTTTGATATTCAATTCAAACAATAATTCTGTTAAGTCTTGTGTCGTTGCATCAAACCTGTGCCCTAGCTGCAAGCTTATAGTTTCTCTGCAAAATAAACCCTAGTTCGCACAAAACCCTAATACCATGACACCTCCACTAGCCAAAAATTTTGAAGAGAAGAAAATACCTCTCCCAAGCCCTCATGGATCAATTAAAACCCTCAACATCTGATAAACCCAAGAGTCAACTATTATTCTGAGGTACTCAAATTGTGGATGGGCTCATTGATAAATAATCTACTATCAAAGATGCCACATTACCTAACAGTGGATGGGTATAGTTTAACTATTGGTTTGGAAACTAAAACTATGACATCCCTATTGTCAACCTTTGGATATTAGACATGGGAAAATTGGTGGTACCAATTATTTATATGGACGTTGACCTAATAAGGGCAGAAGCAACAAACTATGACCCAATTTCAAGAATTTTGAGAACCTACAATGGCATAGAAATGGTAAAGGTTACCAGGGGAGATATTTTTGAGGTCTTCAATTTGATTGAGTGGAGTGAAGATATGGTAAATATTGATGAGAAGGTACTCAGAGCCGAATGAGAAAGTAAGGCATACTTTAAAGATCTCAATATTGCAGAATTTCTTGGCATTTGTTAAGGGATAGGGGAAGATCATTCTAGGTCCATCAGATAAAGAGTTGTTCCCCATCAATTGCTTTGTGACATAATTCCAAAGAACATACTATTATTTATGTTATATCTTGGGGTATGATCCAGTCATAGGCATGACAATGTCTAAAATGTATATGGCTGCCCATATCCAACACCCCATTTGCAATAGACTATGATTTGGGATCATAATTGGCTGAAAAGATACATGAGGGCCCGGTTGCACTAAAAAATGGTGAATATGGGGTAAGCTTCTATTGGTATTCTTTGTTCACACATAAGTTGTTGTATAAGACCGAGAAGGTTATTTTAGAAAAAGGATATGGCATTAGACAAGAAGGAGGGTGATATCAATCTACCTGTCCAATGTTGGACCACACTCCTTGACATGAATGATAGAAAATCCAATTTTGTGGTGTTTGAAAATATACCTACACAATTTTGAGGGTGTATGACACAAGTGTTTCACCCCACATACTACCAAGAGATGTGCCCGTAAGAGTTGGTTTTCTAGAGGTGATGTGGAAACTAAGAGATATAGAGGATAATCATTTGAAGCATCAAAGGAAGGGAAATATTTTCCCTACCTACACTATCTTCTCTAAATTTTTCATGAAAGAAGGAGGATGGAGAAATATTATTGATGTCCTCAAGCCATATGAGATGAAGAAAGGAGAAAGGACAAGGTGAAGGAAAATCAAGCAATGCCCACCTCTTCTCAATAAGAAGAACCATGGATCCCTTCATCGACACATAAAATGACATCATTGTCTCCCCTAAGGTCAAATGGTCTTGTGATTATTGAGGTTGATTCACCATAAAGGGTGTCATCACCACCGAGGTAGCCACCTCCTAAGAGACAAAAGGTAGAATCAAGTGGCTTGGTGGATTATGCTGAAGACTTTGAGGATGAAATACTTGTTACTGAGGAAGAAATGCAATAGGGTATGCCTTCTCCCCCTAGGGAGATGGTACCACAATAAGTGAGCCTTATACTAAGCAAGGTAGACATCACTAGCATGAATAACATAGATGATGTCAGGAAAGAGGCTTACAAGTAGTTTATGGATGATGACTCATTTGTCAAGTCCTCTAATTTCATGGAATTTTCTTGCAAAGCTAAGAAGGATGAGTATATTAATGATATTGCCAAGAAGAGGAGCCTAAACCTAGAACTACCTGATAAGGTTATACATTCTAAAGTTATGAAAGAAATCTTACAAGGCATAATGATACAAGAGTGTAGAGAATTATTAGAAAAAGTGGTCTCCTCTTGCTTCCAGAATGGGACCTAGCCCCTGCTATAGATTTTGACATAGTAAGGAGGTATGAAAGGCCTTTATACAACTCTAAGGAGGAAACAACAATTGCACTGCAAGGGTCTACCTTTAGTGAGTAGTGGGACCCTTTGGCTATTTGGGTTCTATCCCCAAACACAAAGAAGCCAAAAGTTGTAGAGCCTTCTGTAGCTTATAGGGGAGGGCTGATCATCAAAAGGGTATCAAATAATTCTAGAATTGAAGCAACCACCATGTCTATAAATGTTACCCAATTCACAAAGACAACAATAGAGTCAGTAATTGCAGAAAGAGAAAAGTTTAGAAAGATGTACAATGATTTTCTGGTTGAATATGGCAAAGGCCAACAAAAGATTTTGGAGCTACAAATAGAAATGACACTATTAAAAGAGAAGATGCAAAATATGCAATCTAGTGTGCCCATGCAAAAAGACTATACCTCTCCTTCTTCGCCACAAGTAAAAACACCTTCTGCCCCTACTCCTCCCACAAATACTTCATTGGCAATTATGCCTTATAACATGGTAAATGTTCCTATCTTAGTTGAAGAACCAAGTACATCAGAGGCACAACAAACAAAGGAAATCAACAAGGAAGATTCGCTTGAGGAGCTGAAAACATATGAAGAAAGATGTAAATAGTGACGAGGTAAAAATAACCTCATCATAATAACATAATAAAGTCCTATTTCATATATGCAAAATCCTTATCATCTGCCAATTAATTAAACTTTAGAAGAAATAATTGCTTGTCTTTTAAGGAAAATTGTACAAACTTTATTTCTTGTGATTTATTGAACTATCTTGCCAATGCAGATTTAATGGGTTGTTTTGAGTATTTTGTAGGATAATAATCAGTCATCAAGCTGCAGTTAAAGAATTCAACCAACACGCACTCCAAAAAAGATTAAAGATGTGCGCTAGAAACATGCTCTAGAACTTTAGGATGATGGACCGAAGTTATAGTTGTTAGTTTAATTTCTGTTATGTTTTAAAAAAGATTAAAGACTTCATGGCTCGACTCGAGCCTCTTTAATATCTATGTAATAGGCATTTAAAGACATAAAGTTTGTTTGTAATCTGTTATAGACTTTTTCAATGGTAATCTAAGCCATCTAAAATATAGGACTTAGTTAGGATTTTCCTATAAATATGTAATCTCCAGAAGTAGAAGATAACACAAAATAGTAATGTTATGCTATCGACATGTTTCCTGATTATATATGAATAAAGATATTATTATATATCAATTTATGAGTTGTTAAATTATGGATGAAAATTATTTTTAATGGAAGAATTTTCAAATCAGTTGTGTATGTGACCTGAAGATGAACGTAGTAACCCGCGAGTTGGCCACTCGAGGGAGAGTAGATTAAATAGATGAGTACTTTCTTTTTTGTTGTTTTTATTGCATGCATAATAATTATGAGTATAGTCATTTGCACCTAGTAATCTTGTAGAAGTCATTAACAACATTGTTGTAGAGTCTGAAGTTCCAAAGCACTCACTATCTGTTATTTCTATAGTATGCTAATTATTGTGAACCATTTATTTATTGTATTCAATTAGATGTTTCATAGTTTGTTTACAAGTTTTGATACTTCTATAGTTCATACACTTTTTAGTTTAATTGTTTCTATGCTTTCTTATTTAGTTATCATGTTTTCTAGATTAGTCATTTTACGCTTTCTAGTTTAATATACTCTCAACTTTCTTTAAGATAAACTATTTTCCAGTTAGATAGTTAGGTGGCCTTAGGTTAGAAATTAACGTTATCTGCTCTAAAAAGTTAGAAAATCTAGGGGAGATAGTCAAGTATTCTTCTATTGCAAATTGCCTTGGACACTGCCCAGTCGATATATTGAAATTTTATCTTCTAAAGTAATGGGACCTAACGACAACCTATCACTTTTTGGCACCATTTCCGGGGATAGCTTTCTTGCTTGAGTGTTAATAGGAGACACCTCAAATACCTCTTTTTAGGCCAAATACCCCCTCTGGCTTCCTTTTCTGCATGGTTAGGAAAAGAGGCCCTCACAAAATATTTATAACAAAGATCCCCCCAAAATACGTTCCGATCATACATAGGGAGGCCCAAGGCTCAGAGGACCACTCGGTTGATGAAATACTTGAGTCTAACCCACCTGAGGCTTTCCATTATCTTCTCAAAGATCATCCAGTAGAACAATCTATCATAGAAAAAATTATCTTAGAGGAACGTATTCCTGTGAACATCATGGGCGATCGTAGCACTGAGCCTAACTGAAATAATGCCAACCATAATAAAAATGATCCTCCACCACCTCAAACATTCACTTATCATATTACTCTGGATGCAAATGATGATACCACGATGAAAAATATCTCTCTAGCTTTCCTGCCAACCTTTCATGGTTTTTCCTCAGAAGACCCAGATCAGTTCCTTTTTAAATTCAAGGTCCTCTATCAAACCTATGACTATAAAAATGATAAGTAGAAACTGAAGTTGTTTCCTTCTACTTTGAAGGATATGGCCATGCATTGGTTTATGGGGTTATCTTCAAGATCTATTATGTCTTGGGAGGACATGGAGAACACTTTCCTGCATAAATACTAGAGTTATTGTAGGGTGAGTGATCGAAAGGAGGAGTTGTTTAAAATTAGACAAAATGAGGATGAGATTTTGGAGGAATACCTAGACAAGTTTCTTTTCTTGTCTAAACGATGTGGAAAAGAGACCATTAGTGACGATTCTCAAGACCATATTTCTTAAAGGACTCAATGACGATGCAAGGTGAAGTCTTGATTTAATGGGAAAAGGAGACGTGTCTCAGATGGCCCTTGAAGAAATATGTAAGTTGTGTCAGAATTTCTCGTGTACCTGTGGAGGAATTCGCAAAACTACTCTTTTTAAAGGGTCCAACGACATAGGAAATCTTCGGGAGGAAATAACAAACCTTAAAATAAAAATACTCATTAAATTTTACACTACACTGGATGGCATACAAGCTAAGACACGTAATCCCGAGACCTTGTCCATTTACTGTCCTAAATGCCGAAATAAACATCTGTTATGAGAATGTCCTTTAGACAAGATTAATTTTTGTCAACTTTGAGAACAAAATCATCCTACAAACCAGTGTGATCTCCTTACTAATCTCAAGAATTCTAAGAAAGGGATTGCACATGTTGAGGAAGAAATCAATGTGGTAAATCAATGCCAAGGAGGGAACTTTTCTTATGGAAAAAATTCTAATCCTGCTTGGAAACCTCAAAATAAATGGGTTGGTAATCAATGGACCCCATCATGGCCTCAAACACCACCTCAACAACCTAATTGGGGAACTCCCTATTGGGGACCCCCTGAATGGGCGAACCAATCATGGGGAACTCAACAGTGGCCAACCCAAACTCAACAGCAGTGGTATCCACAACATACTACTCCTCAATAAAATTAGGGGTAGAATCAGTTCTATATTGGGCCTTGTAGGAACCAACATCAAAATTTGTTACCTCCACCTCATAATCCTCCTTAGAGTGAATAGATAAATCAGCCTCAACTCCCAACACAGACACTTCCCAATCCCAAGAACAATCAACATAATACTCTGGTATACACTACTAAACAAGATAATGTTACCGAAATTAATGCCATACATTGTGGAAATGTTCAGTTGTGCTTGGGTCGAACGATTCAACCACCAACCATTGAAGAAATTATGGCTAATCCTAACCCTAAAACTCCTGAGAAGGATACTCCACCCAACCACATTGTTCTCGCAAATAATACAATACCTCCTTCAACAACAGGAGCTGTTGACTTACCTCAGGAGGAGGAGGAAGGTCAGTCTCCGACTGAAATTAGAAAGGATACGTCTCCAAAAGAAAAAGCCCAAGAACCATTTCTGGATCATTTAAAATTGACCACTTCGAAAGATACTCCAGAAATGTCTTTGACTTCTGAAACTGCATTAATCCAGGAAATCAAACAATTGCGAATAGAGGTTCCTTTGCTGCAAGCCATAAAGGAAATTCTTGAGTTGAATCAGTTGATCAAACAACTGTGTATTAAAACCCCAGGGAGTAAACCAAAGAAAATAAATACTATGCACATTGATGGCTATTTAGCTCAATTTTTGTCTGGAAAGACTATCGCTCTGAAATATGATGATCCTGGTAGTCCACTTATAATTGTCACGATTAATGAGCTAGCAATACCTAATGCATTAGTGGATTTAGGAGCAGCCATTAACGTAATAATTGTGGATGTGATGGAAAAATTAGGTCTTACTGATTTACATCCCACAACTACAATCTTACAAATGGAAAATCAGTCCATAGCCATTCTAAAGGGTGTTATTGAAAACGTCCTTGTCAAAGTTGATGGATGGGAATATCTAGTTGACTTTCAGGTCATCCAGTCGCTTACACCCAAAGATAACTATCCAATAATTCTCAAAAGACCATGGTTAGCCACTGTCGTAGCTAAAATTGATTTCAGAGAGGGAGGAATGACCATTTCACATGGTCTAGACAGTAAACGTTTATTCTTGTAACCTTCAGCTAAGCCCACCAAATATAACAAAGTCTGGGTTGATGAACCAAAAGATGTTAATAGCCAAGATAGTTTGGCCTCATTAGCCATGGTAGTCATTAAACAACGTGGAGAAGAATTAGAGGATGAGTTAGTAAGTGATGTAGCGCATATTTCCATAGGATCAAGTGATGAGGAAATGGTTTATGCTCCAAAAATTCTAGGGCAACCAATCAATGTACATGGGATGGAACAAAATTATACTACTATGGGAATACCTTGTCCTTTGGCCAACATGATTCCCAGAACTAGATATTTTTTTGAGGATATTACTAGATTTCATCGACTAATACCTCATAGTTGTCCTCTCAACACCTTGTTGCGACCAATTCATACTGTCACTTCAGCCCATCTAGGGACCAAATCAATTATGTTACTACCGGGAAAAACCTTGAACATCAATAGTTGGCTAATAAAATCAAAAGAGGATAGATTATTTAATGTGTTAGTGAAGAGGTCTAAAGCTTTTTTGCTTGGGACTATATAGACATGAGGGGAATCCATTCAAGTTTTTGTATGCATCACATTTATATTGATCCTAACATAAGACCTATAAGTCAGCCACAAATGAGACTCAATCCTGCATTAAAGGATCCTGTAAAAATTGAAATTAAGAAACTCCTCTGTGCAGGATTTATTTATCCTATCTTCGATAGTAAGTGGGTGTCACCTATGGTTGTTCTGCCAAAGAAAAATGGGAACTGGAGAATATGTGTAGATTATAGATAACTTAATAAAGCCACTCATTGAGATTATTTTCCCTTACCATTTGTTGACTAGGTTCTGGATAATTTGGGTGGGAGGAAATATTTCTCCTTTTTGGATGGATTTAATGGTTACAACCAAATTTAGGTAGCACCAGAAGACCAAGATAAGATAATGTTTACTTGTCCATGGGGCACATTTGCATATTGTGTTCTTCCCTTTGGACTCTCTAATGCTCCTGTAACTTTCCAAAGAGCCATTTTGGCTATATTTTTTGAGCTTGTCAATGACTGTGTAGAAGTTTATATAGATGACTTCACTGTCTATGGTTCAACCTATGATGAAGCCCTTCAGAACTTGGATAAATTTTTAAAGGTTTACAAGGATCATCGACTTTCCCTTAGCCACATAAAGGTGTTTAATAATGGTGGAACAAGGAATAGTCTTAGGTCATCATATATCCTCAAAGGGAATAAAGGTTGATCCTAATAAGATTGAGGTCATTTAACAACTGACTACTCATACGCAAATGGAAATTAGAAGTTTTCTTGGGCATGTTGGATATTATCAAAGGTTTATAGAAGCCTTCAGTAAAATAACTGCCCCTATGTTTTCCCTTCTCTAGAAATATGTAGATTTTAACTGGACACCTAAGTGTCAAATATCATTCGAAACCATAAAGGAGAAGCTTGTCTCTACTCTTGTCATGCGTGGGCCAAATTGGAATCTTCCATTCTATATCTATGTCGATGCTTTAGATGATGCAATTGGTGCAGTATTGGGGCAAGAAGATGAGAATGGGGGTAAATATGTGATATACTTTATTAGTAAAAATCTAACATCCGCTGAGAAAAACTACACGACAACGAAAAAAAATTTTTGGTTGTGGTTGATGCCATTAAAAAATTCTGCCATTATATTATAGGATATAAAGTTACAGTATATATTAATCACTTAGCTGTAAAATATTTAATGAATAAACCTATAGTTAATGGTCGAATAATGAGGTGGTTACTACTCCTTCAGGAGTTCAATGTATCAATACTTGACAAGCCATGGAGATTTAATGTAGTGGCAGACTTTCTATCTCGAATTAAACAAGAAGATGGTGATTATGCGCTGGTGCAAGATGAGTTTGCAGATGAATTTTTTTTTCCATTTCTATAAAGACACCTTGGTTCGCTGATATTGCCAACTATTTAGCCGCTTTCGAAGTACCACCTATTTTTACATCAAAATAAAGGAAGAGACTTATTAGAGAGAGTGCACCATTTGAATGGATTAATGGGATTTTATTCCATTGTGGACCTGATATGGTCTTGAGAAGATGTGTCAGGGCTGATGAAACTTATAGTATTCTAAGGGCCTATCATGATGATCCTTGTGGGGGTCATTACTCCGCAAAAAGAACTTCTCATAAAATTTTGGGTGATGGATATTATTGGCCTTTAATGCATAAAGACGTTAAAAAGTATATTCATCATTGTGATGAATGTCAAAGAGTAGGAAGACCAACCACTTTTGCATAAATGCCCTTGCAACCGTAGGTTGTCCTTGAACCATTTGAAAAATGGGGATTGGATTTCATTGGTCCCATAGACCTTTCCTCCCAAGGGAAAGAATATATCCTTGTCTACACCGATTACCTAACTAAATGGGCAGAAGTCCAGGCCCTACATGTTGCTAGAGAGGAACAAGTTGCTGGCTTCCTCTATAATAAGATTTCTCCTAGATTTGGAGCCCCCAAACCATTGTTACAGATCAAGGACCCCAATTCATGTCTAAAGTTCTTTTGGAATTTACGAACCATTTTCAAGTGAGTCATAAGAAGTATTATCTCTATCACCCTCAAGTAAATGGCCAAGTAGAAGTGACTAATAGGGAGTTACAAAACATATTGACAAAAATGGTTTCTTCAAGAAGAAGAGATTGGGATAGAAAATTGCTTGAAGCTGTCTGGGCATACAACACAACATGGAAATCCACAACTAGATTCAGCCCCTATGATCTTGTTTTTGGGAAGAAACCTCTTTTTCCCATTGAGTGTGAACTCCAAACTCTACGAACAACTATGGAGTTGGGTCTAGATCTAAAATGAGCCCAAGTAGAATGATTTTTACAGTTAAGTGAATTGGATGAGCTTCGTTTATAAGTTGTCCATCAAACCGAGCTGGTTCAACACCAACAAAAAATTTGGCATGAAAAACACATTAAAGAGAGAGAGTTCCATAACAGTGACTAGGCCTTGCTATTCGATTCCAGATATAAAGATCACAAAGGGAAACTTAGGACTCATTGGGTGGGGCCATATGAAAATTTTGAAGTCTTCTTGAATGGCACAGTTCAGTTGAAACCCATTGATGGTGATACATGAACTCTCTTAGTCAATGGTCATCGCCTGCGTATCTACCATAAGCCTGTCCATAAAGAAGAATTTACAAAATTGGTAGAAATGCATTGAGAAATCCAATGCATTGACTCTACAAGGCAGATTCCATCTAACCTTGATATCTAAAAAGGAAAAAAACCATGAAAATTTGTAATAAAAAGATATGTACTCCAATTTGTTTCAAAGCATTTTTTATTAGTTCTTATTTTCAGACTTAACTACATGTTGTCCCCATTTTGCAAGACTTCTCATAAAAGATAGATACAACTTTTGGAGCACCTATCCAAGATGCTTGAGAACTTGATAGTCCAAATGCCTAGTACTCTGGAACTTACCTCTTGTCAAGACGAAGCTCTGGAACGTATGAACTTTGTTGCGAAGGTGCTCCGGAACTTGTGGACTTTGATGTCTAGATGCTCCAAAATTTGCATCTCAACTCATCGTGTCATACAGTTGTTCTTGTAGAATGGTGATTGGTAGAGAAAAGCTCTTGAAGTTCAAGTTCATTCATATATAGCCATTTTTCTTCTTTTTGGCTGCATCTTTTGATGATGCTCTGGAATCTTCCTTCGGTTGCTGCTCCGAGTGCATCTTTCGATGATGCTCCAAAATCTTCCTTCGATTGCTGCTCTGGCTGCATCTTTTGATGATGCTCTAGAATCTTCTTCGATTGCTGATATGGCTACATCTTTCAGTGATTCTCTAGAACTTATTCATCTTCTAGGTTTTGAATGCATGCCACCAAGTGTGCTCCAAAACTTAATCATTGGTTTCGAGCACTATGTTCAAAAGCATTCTCCAGAACTTATCCATCTTCATTTTACCTGCCTCTTTCCATAAAATTTGAAATCTCCTCGATTCTTTGATTATCACACCTCGGTACACACACCTTCTTTCTTTTTAATGTTTTCTCCATCATAAATAAAAGCCCCCATGACAACCTTTCCTCATTGATGACTCTGTCAACCAATACCATTCCATCATCCTGTTAAATCTGTAAAGGTATGAAATCTTCAGGCAATCATAGAATGTAAGTAAGTACAATTTTTTGCTTAAAGTAAGTAGTTATTTTTGAATAAGGTGTAATTAATTGGCACGAGTTATCCCTTCCTAATTTAGTAACTTGAGCCACTTGGCGATTAACTGCTAGTACGACACTCTTTTCACACTCCTCCATGTAAATTAACATCATTGCACAATAAGCTCCGAGCAAAGAAAAAATAAATAATCACTTTTTGATTATATTTTCAAAAATAATTGTGCACAAGCTTCTCGCACTGTTGAATTTTTTGGTAGAGTGATAGATTGGAGACAAAAAATGGGGGGTGCAAAGAAGAAATGAGAGTTGGCTTTAGCAAAAAAATTACTGGGATTGAGCAACATTTTCATTTTGTTTGAGGAAGTGGGATGGTTGGATTTCATTAAAAATTTTGAGGGATACAATGAGAAGTTGGTGAATGCATTTGTAGAGAATTACTCTAATGTTCAGGTAACACTTCATGGGAAGAGATTTAAGGTAATTCCAAAAATCATCTCTCGCCTCTTGGGGTTAGATAATTATGGCATTAAATTATTTAAAAAATCTCAAGTTACATATAAAAAATTATTAGAATTATTCCTTAGAGAGGGAGACCCTCAACGCATGATAGTTATCAATACTAGGGGACATAATAAAGGGTTTCAATGAACCTCTATATTAGAGCCCTGGGGAATAGCGATTGCATGGATTATAAAATATTTTACCTATGAAGGCCAACTCACTATTGTGGTAGGACCTACATTTCGTATGCTAATACATTTGCGTCATGGGAAAGAAAACCCTTCCCTTAGGGTTAATTTGTCTAACTTTTTGAGTGACTCTGTTAATTCCTCCATAGAAAGATATAAGACTGGTTCAGGGCCACTGAAGCACCATGGGTTAATTCAGTTAATTTGAAAATATCATTTTTGAAAGAAACCTGAAAGCAATTGGGAGAAATTTCTATGGAAATTTGAAAAGTCTCTGCGTAAAAGAAAATTAGAACTAGGGGAATCCTCTAAACAAGTTGCTTCACCTTCCAGAGAAACTTACCCCAAGGCCTCTAAAGCTCCTGAAGCCCAAATTCCCTTAACCCCTGGTGAGGAAGTGCCAAAATCTTTAAACAAAGAATTGAAAACTCCGGATCAGCCAAAAGATGTTGAAATTATTCATCCAAGTGTAGACAACATTCCCCTTAGGAAGAGGAAAAGAAGAATAACTATCACTTTCCAGAACACTCCTCTCTTGAGGAGAAGAAAGAGATTGTCCTCTGAGTCCACAGAAACCCTAGTGCAGAGTATAGGAAGTGGTTCAAAGAAAAATAAGTCCAAGAAGTAGAAAAATCCCATAGAAACCATTGATCTTGTTGATGACGTAGAAATGAGGGAAACAGGGAAACAAATTCATCAGTCTCTAGATAAAGAAACCCCTATTGAAGAAATGCCTTCCCATCTAGAGTATGAAGAAGAAACCCTTGCTGAGGAAATTCAGGAAGTAGAAAAGGAGCAATATCCACCTTCCATGGAGGTTGAGGACAACATTTTAGGAAATTTGTCCCTCATAAATAAAGTTATTGAAACATTGAAAATGTAAGTGCTAATGCAGAATTAGAAAAGCTGAAATTAGAAATTGATGAACTAAAAAATCAATTGCAAAGAAATAAGGAACATTTTGTATAGAAACAAGAGGAAATCATAGTACATACTACTGTAATAGGAAAAGGAGATCAGGAAATTCAAAATTTGAAACTGCAGATAGAAGAAAAGGATACATTCATTAATGAATTGCTGAGACAAGTTCAAAAGTTGAATCAAGAGAACAGTACATACAATGCTAATATGTATGTTAAAGATAAAGAAATTGAAAGTTTGAAAAAGAATTTTATGCACATGTTTTCAACTTTTGAAGAGGAAAAGAAAATACTAAATGAAGAACTGAATGCTTCTCTTAGTAAGATTGTGGAACTAGAGTAGGATTTTCAGGAAAGCAACAATAAGCCAATGGTGGAATCAAAAGGAATTCAAACCGAACCAAATATAACCGAGTGATTCCAAGTTTGAATTCCTCCATTATTAATGAAGTGTATGGAACGGTACTATTTCCTAAGAAACTCCAAGATTTAAAATTATAGGTTGGAAAAGGAGATGGTACTATTGAAAGAGTCATTTCATAAGGCCTATAGGGCAAAGCAGGATGCATGCCAAATAGTAGAATTTCTATTATCATGTAGAATACCATCGAGGCTATATTCAATGCTTTTAAATGAATAATGGTTAAGATGGAATCTGCTAAGAATTTATAACGATCAACCATATGATCCTGATGACAAAGAATTTGTTAAAGTGTTTACAAAATCAACTCCTGAACAACAAGATATGCTATGTGAATTCTTTGTTCACGATCTTCTATTAGAAAAGCATACTGATTTGTTTATTAACCTCTTTTTTGGAGAGGTGCAATTGAGGTCTTTGTTATCTACCATGCGTAATTAGATTCATTGGCAAGAGCGCAATAGGGAATATGCTCAAGTAGAGAAAATGGTGGGTCTTCTAATGATATCCCCCAATAGTAGACCTATAGATTTTAAAGCTACCCTTTTAGCTCTTATAGTGGATGAAAAAAATGAAAGAAATATATGATGGAATAATTTGACTTTGTTATAACCATTTCATGGAACACGGGCATAAATTGATCGGTAAAGTCTGACACGCCAGTGAAGAGAGATACACTCCATTACCAGCATATCTAAAGAAAAGAGAGGTGATCTCCCCTCTTAACATCAAATGGTCCTTCAGAAGAGCAGATGCCTTAGCTAAAATCTTGGAAGACCTCAAAACAAATTGGATAGGGATGAGGTATAGATCTCCCTTGTTGCTCTGTCCACCCCTTTATTTTCATATTAATATAGATCAAGATGATTAAATATTCAATGAGTGGAAAGAGGGAGTTAATTTTTATAGAGGCTTCCTCCATACACCTATAGATTTTGATAAAACAACAAATGATTTGTATGATATTAGTGCTAAGTAGGAAGAATGGAACAAAAATGGAGGACATGGCCACAACAAAGGGGTAGGAGGACTTTCCAGGAATTAGAAAGGGGAGGAAATGATGAGGTAAAATAACCCCATCATAATAACATAATAAAGACCTATTTCATATTTGCAAAATCCTTATCCTCTACCTATTAATTAAACTTTAGGATAAATAATTGCTTATCTTTTAAGGAAAATTGTACAAACTTTATTTCTTGTGATTTATTGAAGCATCTTGCCAATGTAGATTTAATGGGTTGTTTTGAGTATTTTGTAGGATAATAATCGGTCATCAAGTTGCAGTTAAAAGAATTCAACCAGCATGTGCTCCAGAAAAGATTAAAGATGTGCACTGGAAACATGCTCCGAAACTTTAGGATGATGGACCGAAGTTATAGTTGTTGTTAGTTTAATTTCTATTATGTTTTAAAAAAGATTAAAGACTTCATGGCTTGACTCGAGCCTCTTTAATATCTATGTAATAGGCATTTAAAGATATAAAGTTTGTTTGTAATCTATTATAGACTATTTCAATGGTAATCTAAGCCATCTAAAATATAGGACTTAGTTAGGAGTTTCCTATAAATATGTAATCTCCAGAAGAATAAGATAACACAAAATAGTAATGTTATGCTATTGACATAGTTCCTAAATATATATGAATAAAGAGATTATTACATATCAATTTATGAGTTGTTGAGTTATGGATGGAAATTCTTTTTAATGGAATAATTTTCAAATCAGTTGTGTATGTGACCTGAAGATGAATGTAGTAACCCGTGAGCTGGCCACTCGAGGGAGAGTAGATTAAATAGATGAGTACTTTCTTTTCTGTTGTTTTTATTGCAAGCATAATAATTATGAGTATAGTAATTTGCACCTAGTAATCTTGTAGAAGTCATTAACAACATTGTTGTAGAATCTAAAGTTCCAGAGCACTCACTGTCTATTATTTTTGTAGTATGCTAATTGTTGTGAATTGTTTATTTGTTGTATTCAATTAGATGTTTCATAGTTTGTTTACAAGTTTTGCTACTTATGTAGTTCATACGATTTTTAGTTTAATTGTTTCTATGCTTTCTTATTTAGTTATCATGTTTTCTAGATTAGTCAATTTATGCTTTCTAGTTTAATATACTCTCAACTTTCTTTAAGATAAACTGTTTTCCAGTTAGATAGTTATGTGGCCTTAGGTTAGAAATTAACATTAGCTGCTCTAAAAATTTAGAAAATCTAGGTGAGATAGTCAAGTCTTATTCTATTGCAAATTGCCTTGGACACTGCACGATCAACATATTGAAATTTTATCATCTAAAGTAATGGGACCTAATGACAGCCTATCAAATAGCATGACAAATTGATCTTTGTCAAGAATTTAAAGATTGTGACAACAGTGTTGGAGCATCTAAACAATAAGATTGATAAGAGATTGATTAGCATCCATGATAATTATTCCTCTATGTTTGAGGCTATGAGAAATTTTGATAGGGACAAGGAAGTAGCCATCCCACTTATAGAGAAATGAATTTCTCGACTCTAGGACTTAAGGCTAATGGTCGTGGGATCTAAGCATAATATAAAAAATCCTGAAAACATCCTACCTATCCTTAAACTTGTGAGTGGAAGTCAAGAATTCCAAGGAAAGATTGAGCCTTTTGAGGAAAAAATAAGGGAGTTGGTTAGAAGGTTTGATGAGTTGAATTTTGGTCTCCTCCCTAACATCTTGAAGGAAAATGGTGAGATCAAATGCTTTTAGGATTGGAAAGAGCAAGAAAATGATGTAATTGCAAAGCAAGCAATCCTAATTTGTGAAGGGGCTGACATGCGAATGCTGAGAAAAATATGGATATGCTTTCCCAAGCGGGGATTGCTTTGGAGGAGTTCTATAAGGAGTAAAATCAGGTTGTGACCAAATATGCTCCATATAGGGAAAAGGTTGATAGTGTCATTGCATTCAACTGGCCCTTAGAGGAGGAGTTTTAGTCATGGAAAGACAAATATCTTGATGTATTGGAGGATTAGGCAGCTATTGTGGCAGATGTTTAATGCAATTTTGGTTTTAAGTCTCCTACAATGGAGAGTAATAGTAGGGAGAATAAAATACATGGCCTAGAACTAATATAGATTAGGCCTTTGATAAAGTAATGTTTGAATATTGTATTCTCTCTAGTTTGAAAATTGATGACAAGGATGCAAACGTAGAGGTACTTTTTTCTTGTCCTCTTTATTTATTTTATGCTTTTCTTCCTTCAATCTTGGAGTATGTGGATAGAATTTTGGAAGCACATGGATAAACTACCGCAACAACTAAAAGGTTCCTTTTGGAAGGCGAGACAAATCTTCATTGAAAAATGTAAATGGTTTTTGTCCCACGTGATATTTCCCTCCTTTGTGTTGCAAATATAACTACATTGGGAATATTTGTATCGGTCAAATATAAATTAGACATGTGTACATTTTGGCCCAAATCTTGTTTGCTCGTTCATTTCTATAAGAAGGAATTCACGGTCAAATGTACAGGTTGTCGATTGATCACATAAAATTTGGTAATGAGAATACATAGTATAGTTTAGAGTTTTTTTCTTAGGTTTTGAGTCTAGTTGATATGCAAATGTAATTTTTGATAATAGTACTAGCAATTGAATATAGAAATGTTTCGAATTTAAAGCCATTTCTCTCCCGGTGTATTCGTTACCTGAGTTATTAATAAAATGATCAAGGATTATTTTATTGGTCTTCATTATGTTCGAATGATGTGTGGTTGTTGTTTTGGTTTTAATTCAAATAATTAACTAAATTACCTGGATAGAGCTATAGGTTCATGTGATTTGATTATAATGATCTTTATAAGAAGTTGTGGCTTAGGATATAATGATGTGATGCTCTAATACAGCGTTTTTAAAGCTTTGTGATGCTAAGTATTAATCTGTTATCCATTTATATCTATGTTGAGATTGACTGTGTTTCCTAAGTTAAGGAACTGGTCTAGGCTTTGCATTCATGATACATCTTCTTGATCATTCAACAAAAAAAAAAATTCATAATCAAACTTCCATTGATTTGTAATTGCTATTATTTCATGTCAAGTTTTTCATTCTCATGCTCTAAATGTTGAATGTTGTAAAGGAGTAGCTGACCTCTTAAAATATTCCATTTATTGAGCTATTATATTCATAGGTACATTGTGGGATCACCCTCCTAGGTTTTGCAGAGCCCAAAGTGCAGGAGGAAAGAACTGTTGATTTCACTTGTTCGTTGGCCAATCCCTCATAATTATTAATCATTGAATCTGGTAAATTCATAGATAATTGGTGATATCAGCTTGGTTTATTAAAAAAACCAACTGATTGGTGACTCCACTAGGGAATATTTATGAAAATGTTCATGTCCTAGTATGCTCTTTCCAAGAATTACAATTAGAGTCATATACATTCATAAATAGGGTATCAAATTTTGCAAGTATCTATCAAAATATCTCATTATTTATCATCCTAAGGTCACTTGCATAAAATTTATGTCAATTAATTGTGTTTCCTTGAAAATCTTCCACTTAGAGTGTTGAGGGTTGTGTTAGGATTTCTTTGTGTTTCCAAATTCTTGCAATTCTCTGAAAGATCCATACAATTGTTATCATTATTTTTAATTCCCAATAATTTTGGGTGGTGACTCTAAAGTCTCAGCACCAGTGTGTATTATTTGAAGAAATCAAGAAGGTATTAAAGAAGAAGAATTACGAATGAAGGATGAGGAAAACCATAGCTCACATGAAGAAGCATCTGAAAGAAAAGCTAGAGGGCGAGATTGAAAAGACTCCCAAGCAATCATGTATATAGAAGGATGCAAATACAAGTGTACTCGACATCTTGTCCTTGAAACTAAAATTCCTTCAAGAATTTCTAGTAGTCATGAAAGCCAAAATAAATTGTTAGGGTTAGACTATGAGGATGAAGGATGAAGAAGATTGCACAAATAAGAATGTTGTAAATATCCATGTCTAGACCTAGACAATCAAGAAGTAGAAGTAGGAGCCTCCATCATAATGTTGCTACTACCAATGTTGTTCTTGGTGGAATTCTCCCTCCTACATCCAATGAATACTCTTCTTTGCCACTTGACCTACTAACTAGATCCACCAATGATACCCAAAACCTTGTAGATCTGGTAGAATCCTTAGATTATGAGATTAATCTCCAAGATCCTGAGGAAGTTTTTGGAGATATTTATGCTCTCAAAAGAGAGGTTAAAATACAGGTTGAGATAAGAAGGAACAAGGAAAAGGAAAGAGAGAAAAATATTAGGAATGCCATGATTGAAAGAGAAACTAATAAGACAATTGGACCATATGAGACTCCTTAACCAGGCTGAACCTGAACTAATTATCACTAGTCCTATTGTATTTGAGGTCCTTGATAAGAAAATTCAACTTGACCCTGTGAAAGATACTAGTATCACCACCCGAACCAAATCTATAGTCAATATTACTATTGCTCCACACCCTATTGTAAATGCTTCCAACCCACTAATTGATAAGGGTAAGTAGCCTATGAAAAATCCACATTTAAAAATCCCCCTATTCCCCCTAAATCCAAATCTGAAGAATTTCAATTAAGGAAGGAGAATGAGGAGCTAAAAAAATAATTAGAAAAGATGTAGATTATGGCAACTAATGTTGAGATCAAGAGAAATATTGATTTCTTGAAGACTTCATGCTTAGCAGATGGTTGCATAGCATCTAGTTCACAAGATCCTTCTCATTCCATAGTAAAGCCTACACCCACAATCGATGGGAAGAATTCTAGTCATATAGATCAATCCACCCACAAATCCAAATCTTTGAACACAAGTAGTAATGATTGTACCCACAATCAATTTACTAATAGAAATATGGACCATAAGAGAGGAGGTAGAGAAGCTAGCATAAATAATGAGGACAGAGAAAATCAATTTCATAGGCAACCTATGCAATTGGAAAGGTATAGGCAATTGTGCTTTGATGGGATTCCTGGATTCCCAAATCCCATTGACAATGATATCAGGGTTGTGTTGAGCAAGTTTACTAGAGATAATGCAATATCTAGGGATGATCAGTTAAGGGCCTTTCTTAATATGCTCGATGATTATGAAGTAGAGCATGAGGATGTGGTTATGAAATTATTCATGCAGTCATTGATAAAAGATGTCAAGGATTGGTATAGAGGTTTACCAGATGGTAGCATTGGCTCATGGGATGAATTTGAGATGGTTTTTAGAGAGCAATATGGAGATAAAACTAATCCTAGTTTTATGCTCAATGAATTCAATAATATCACTAAAGGGAAAAATGAGATGGTGTTTTATTTTAACATCAGGTTTTAGAAGGCTATGAATAGATTGCCACCAAACTTGAGGTTGAATGACCCAATATGCCTTGTCACCTATTATAAAGCATTTGATGCTAAAATGGCTTACCACATGAGAGATAAAGACTCTCAAACTTTGATGGATGCATTCAAAATTTCTCTGCACATTGAAAGTAATAGAAGAGCTTCAGGCAAGGTGGGAAGAAGAGATGATGTTAAAATTCTAAAGAATCCCAAAGATAGATAAGAAAAATCCTTTGGCTCAAATCCTACCTATGATGAAAAATGGGATAAGGTGATGAGTAATCTCAAATATATTAAATATATTGTTGCAAAAAATGAAAATGGGCTTGGTAATGACAAGCGACACTTCCAAAAAAATGAAAATCCCCCAAGGCTCCAAGATCACCCTTACAAAACCAATTGGTAGAACGGAAAGCCAGTTCCCATTAATAAGAAAAACAAACAAGATCAGGTCACACTCGATCCTTTGCAAAATCACTTTGAAAATTTCACTGATGAAGCCCCTTGGTGTATGGTTTGCCAGTTGCCCCACTCTCCTCACCAATGTGCAATTACACAATTGGTGGAAGTGGATTAAGCTATACTAGATGATTATGATCAGTCTCATGATGATGATGTTGAAGTTAATGTGATTATGAGTAGGTTTGAATTTTCTAATGATGATTTTTCATCCGATAAGGAGTCCCATAAAATTGATGTAGATAGTCAAAGGAAAAGAGTAAATACATATCACCAAAAATTTCTCCCTAATGAAGACAATGATGATGATCATGAAGTGTGTACATTGGAGACAATTGAAGATGATGTGTCTATAAGGAGACCTTTAGATGAGTAAATTGCAAAGTTGACAGTAGCCTTGGCCGCATAGAAAAGAGGCTCCTACCGCCTGAGAAACAAAATGGTGGGTGGAGATCATGGCAAGGCTAGTAGTCTCTTCATCAAAGAGAAAAATGGAAAAGGTAAAGAACCAAAGGTTGATACTAAAGTGGATGGGGATAAATACAAAGAAGGAAAGGGAGACAAAATTTGGGAAAAGAAGGCTAAGAAACTAAAGGTTGATGGAGAAGTCAATTCTCCTACTATGAAGGTGAAAACACACAAGCAAAATTTTGAGCCTAAGAAGAAGGAATCCAGGCCTAAAGTTGAAACAAAAGGTGAGAAGAAGAAGGAGATCAACATTGAACAAGGTATGATACCAATTGATCTACCTAAATATACTCTTTTTGATATGTTTCAATTACTTTATCAAGTAAATTTTTTTGTCCCCTTGCTTGAAATGATGAGAATTGATTAGCATAAACAAAAGGCAGTAGCCCTTATCAATGGTGCTGCTATAGCCTGTAATGAATTAGTGGTGTCTACTCCACCCAAAGTGAGTGGGAAAGAAAGGAAAGAAAATGAGGTTGAGGGAAAAATCACTGAAATCCCTCACATTTATGAAGGAAATTCAATAACATCCTGTCCTGGAAATATTGACCCATTTTTTGTAACTCTAATTGTTGATGGAATTTTTTTGAAGAACTATATGATTGAATCAAGAGTATCTAATAATATTATGCCAATTAAGATTATGGAAGAAATGGGATTAAAAATTGATAGTGCCCATGGAGAATTCTATGCTATGGATTCTAAGGAAGTCCTTGTGATTGATGTGATCAATGAACTCCCATATAGACTAGCTGTATTTCCAGAAAATGAATTTAGAATGAGCGTGGTAGTGGTAGAAATTCCACCAAATTATGGAATTTTGTTGTCAAGAAAATGGAGTGCCTCCATGGGGGTAGTATGTAGTGTGATATGTCTTTTTCCACCTTCTCAATTGATGGAAAATATGTCAAACTGGTTAAAAAATCAAAGGTCCCACACATGACTAAACATGTTCCGAAGATGATACAGTCCACTTTGTTGATACTGATCTTAGTGATTTCAAGGTAGAAGAGTTACCAAGAGAAATAGACAGGCAACCTACACCTATTGAAAATGATACGATTGAATTGTCTAATAATAATGATCTTTGGACCATGTATTTTGATGGTGCAAGCTCCAAAGAAGGGTCTAGTGCAAGGATATTATTGGTTTCACCTAGTGGAAATACATTAAAATTTTCTTTCACGTTGTCATTTGTTTATACAAATAATGTGGCTGAGTATGAGGCCTTGTTGTTGGGGTTAAAGTTAGTAGAAAAACACGGGATAAAGAAGCTAAAAGTAATTGGTGATTCAGAATTAGTGATATCCCAGGTTAGATCTAGATTTGCACCAAAGAATAAGAGATTGAAGCAATACAAGAATGGAGTTTGGGATTCCATTGAACAATTTAATTTATTTGGAATTGATTAGATGGAAAGAGGTCAAAATAGAGTGGCAAATTTCCTAAAAAATATTGCACTTAGGCTTGATGATATAAATTTTGTTGGTATCTCCAAAGTGAAGGTACAAACAAGGCCTTCAGTCCCTGACAATATATAAAATAGGAAAGTCTTCAATGATGATGAAGATATTTTGAGATTCTTGAAATGTGTAGATAAGTATGAAGGTTAGGAGATTTATTTCAGAGCCTTTGTTGAAACAGTGGATGGAAAGTACACAATATTTGGTAATGAAGTTATTCAGTTAAAGACCAAAAAGATTCCTAAAGAACTTATAGCCTTGGAAATGGTTTTTACAGCCAATATAAAAGCAATGCCAAGACAAACTACAACCCATCCAAAAGATTTGGAAGAAGTGAAATTAGGAACTGAGAATGCTCGTGAGAAATTTTATGCGAGCAAGCAAATGAAGCCCAAGATCGAATCAATGTTGATTGCTTTGTTAAGGAATTATAGTCATTTATTTGCTTGGTTCTATGATGACCTGAAGGTGTATAGAGAGGAATTTTTTTAGCATGAGATTCCTCTAAAGGTTGATGCAAATCCTTTCAGACAAAAGCAAAGACCTATAAATCCCACCTTAGCACCAAAGATGCAAGAAGAGATAGTGAAGCTAAGGGATGCTGGCATAATTAAGACAATTAGGCACTCATCTTGGGTGTTTAATCTAGTGCCAGTCAAAAAAAAGAATGAGGACATCAAATTATGCGTTGACTTTAGGAATCTCAATGTATCCTCATTGAAGGATAACTATCCATTGCCTAACATGGAGACCATGTTGCAGAAGGTGGCTGGCTACAAGCTTTTGTCCATGATGGATGGTTTTTCTGGCTATAATTAGGTTAAAGTGAAGGAGTCTAAGCAATACAAGATTGCATTTACTACTCCGTGGGGCACCTATGTCTATGTCAGAATTCCATTTGGCTTAACTAATGTAGGTGCAACTTTTTAGAGGGCTATGGATGTAGCCTTTTATGATTTTATTGATTTTTTTTTGGCAATATACTAAGATGATCTAACTGCATATTTCAAAAAGGAAGAAGAGCATTGTATGCACTTGGAGAAATTTTTGATCAGGCCATTGAATATGGAATCTCACTAAACCCAAAGAAATGTGCATTTGGGGTCATTGAAGGTGAGTTGTTGGGACACATTGTGTCAAAGGAAGGAGTGAGAATTGACCTTGAAACGGTAGATGCCATTGCAAAATTCCATAGCCAAATAATGTGAAAGGAATTCAATCATTCTTTGGACATATTAACTTTTTAAGAAGGTTTGTTACAAAATTTTCAAAAATCACTCGCCCCATATTAAATATGTTAAAGAAGAGTGAGAAAGTGGAGTGGATTGAAGAGCCAAGTAATGATTTTCAAGAAATTAAATAGGAAATCAAGGAGGCTCTAGTTCTAAGGACCCCTAATTTTTCCAAGCCACTACAAATTTTCTCATTTGCATCATTCCACACCATTGCTACAGTTTTGCTACAAAAGAATCAAGAGTGTTTTGAACAACCCATTGCATTTTTTAGCAAGTCTCTTCAAGTTGCAGAGTTGAAATATGACTTGATTGAGAAACAAGCATATGTGCTGGTTAAAGTTGTGAAAAATTTAGAACTTATCTTATCGGAGCTATAGTTATTGCGTACATTCCCAATGTTGTTGTCAAAGAGATCTTCACCCAACAGAAAGTTACAGGTAGAAGATGTAGGTGGATAAACAAAATACAAGAGTTTAAACTTGACATCTAGATCACTAAGTTGGTCAGAGGTCAAGGGTTAGCCAAGCTAATGGCTGAAGCAAATTTGGATGCCAATCAGATAAATCAAGAAGATTATTTTGATAGGTCACATATTTGTGACATGCAAGATTGTGATTGGTATAAGAATGTTATCTATTACTTGCAAAAGATGTAATGTCCTAAAGGATTGATAGATAATGATAAAAGGAATATCAAGCTATAGGCCATCAAATATGTGGTCATAAATGGTGAATTGTGGTGCGGAAATCTGGATGGTGTTATGTTAAAATGTAATGATAATGCTAAAGCTTATGAGATGCTAATTGAAATACATAGTGGAGTGTGTGGTGGACATTATATGGCTAAAACCATCACTCAAAAGGTCTTAAGAGCTATATTTTGGTGGCCAACAGTATTCAAGGATGCTCACAAACTTGTGAGAACATGTGATGCATGTCAAAGGTTCTCTGGGAAGCTTAAGTTCTTAGGTAATCTACCACTTAGACCAGTTGTAGTCCAGACACCATTCCAACAACAGGGCATTGATTTCATTGGAGAGATATATGACAAGTCCAATGGGGGTCACTCTTGGATCCTTGTTGCTACATATTAATTTACTAAATGGGTGGAATCAATTCCAATAAAAAGAGAAACAAGTAAAGTAGTAATTGATTTCTTGATGGATAACACACTCACCAAATGTGGAGTACCTGAAAAAATTGTTTCAAACAATGCTATGTGCATTAGGTCTGATTAATTTACCAGCTTTGGTTATAGGGATGGCATTTAGGTATCCTATTCTTCACCATATCACCTAATGGGTAATGGTCAGGCATAATCAAGCAATAAGAGCTTGATGAAGATCATCAAGAGGATCATTGAGAAAAAGAAATGAGCTTGGGATTCCAAGTTGAAACTAGCTTTGTGGGCATACCGGGTGACAGTCAAGAAAGCCAATGGTTATGCTCCATTTGATTTAGTCTATGGCATTGCAGAAAGGTTACCTCTGAATAATCTTATGAAGATGTACAAGTTTATCCAGGAGTATAGTGAAGATGTGTGATGAAATGCAACACAAAATTGATTCCATGATGGAGGTGAATTAGATGAGAAGAAATGCCCAAAAGAAGAATGCTAAAGTACAATTACAAGTCAATAACTTGTATGATAAGAAATCATCTCTAAGAAAGTGTTAAGTAGGAGACATGGTGTTGATATGGAATACCGGGTCTGAAGATAAGTGCAAACATGAGAAGTTTGATGCACTGTGGTTAGGCCCTTATCTGATCAATAATACCAATGGTGAGGATTCCTGCTCCTTACAAGATTTAATTGGTGAACTTCTTGAACTACCAGTACATGGATAGTTCTTGAAGCCATATTTGTCTTGAAATATATTCTTTTCCATGTACATTGTAATTTTTGTATGTAGGTTTGGTTTTCTTTGGTTGGATATGGTTTGATTTGACTACCTTATCTGGGTAGTTTCCTTGTTTTGGTTCTTTGTATTGATCTTCTCTAGCACAAGATGTTTGAGATCTCACCATGCCTGTTGTGAGGCATGCATCCCCAACTAGAGCCACTGATGCAACCCCTCAAAATAATTTACATTCCACTGATATTATTATTGAATTTGGTTGCCTTTCTTGGTTTGGAATGGGTCCTAAGGCTTAGGGTTTCAATTTTTCTTATGTTCTAGGGTCTATGTGTTCCTTAAACCCTCTTAAAAACCCTAAGTGTTAATCCTTTTTCCTACGTTCTAATTCGTTGTTGACTCGTTTCTACCTGTTCCTGATCTCTTTAGTCATATCTCAAGCCATTGAATCCGTCTGGTTACTGACCCCTTGAGCCTAGTATTCCTAGTTGTTATTGATTCATTATAAATATTGCTTCATATTATGCGGGTTCAAAATATTTTAATATTTTCCCTTGTTCCTAAGTCTAAGTTTTAATATTTCATTGTCAATCTAAATTTTTGGCCTAAGGTTTACGTTCTTGTCTCTCGTTGACCTAGCTGAGCCCCTTTTTAAGCTGCTAACATTGTGCACGTGCATATTAAAGCTTTTAATGGTGGTGGTCCGATCATTTGATTTGATCCTAACCACTTCCCGCTCCCTCATTGTGTTTTAATATTCATTAAAATATTCCAACAAGTTGGTGAGTAGGTGACGTATGTACTTTTAATCAGCGGGGCCCATCATCCTTTGAAGGCAATGAACATCAAGATTTAATTAATCAATGATTGAGATGAGATGGATTGGGTTGATCTTGACCATCCACTGCTAGCTCGTGGGGACCCACCTACATCTCTCGTCCCTTAGATGGGAAGTGGGGAGGCACCATGTGGAATGATCTAAGTCATCAAGAAACAAATAAAAAAGTATGAATTATTTCAAAATATTTCATCCTGAGGTTGAAAAGTATTAATGATTGCGTTACTAAAGGGTTCTTTTGAGCACATGGTAAATTGCAAGAATGGATGTTTTAATCCTGGCCATTTGTTAGGTCCAAAGGTTATGCATTGAGGAAAATGGTTTGAAAGATAAAGGCATGCAAAATAAAGATTCCATATTTAATCTAGGTCATTCCACACCTCCTCATTTCCCTAAGCTGCACACAACTTAAAACCAGAGGGGAAGTAGGGAGGCTAACACGTAGCCATTTTTGACGCTTGTGGAGATGGTGGAGCTCGTAGAATGACTTGGAGACAAATCCTCATGATTTATTTTGATTGGTGGATGGTAATAGTTATCTATGGACATATTTTCAAATCTATTTGACTTAATTTGAGTCATTTGTCAAGCCATCTCACTGCAAAATCGATGATTGAAATTCAAAGTTCATGATTGAGGCCAAATGAGTCATTCTGGTTCATGCGAGCGAATAGTAATGGTGGATATGACGTCAAACTACCACTTAGATGTTTTCTAAAGCCATAACAGCCCATTTTAAATAATAATTGCAATTCATTATAGTATTCAATGTGTATAAGGATTTCTTGCTGCAAATTTTAAGCTCGTTTGGCGTCTGGAGATTAGGATTTTTGAAGCATTTGCAAAATTGTAAGTGAAATTGATACCTTTCCTTTCAATTTATTTAAATCCTCTTGAAAGTATTAGCTTTCTCATTCAGTCGCATCTTCAATAGATTTTATGGTTTTCTTGCATTTCTTTTAAGGTTTGACGTTCAATTCGAACAATAATTTTGTTAAGCCTTGTGTCGTAGTGTCAAACATGTGCCCTAGCTTCAAGCTAATAGTTTCTTTGAAAAGTAAACCCTAGTTTGCACAAAACCCTAATACCATGACACCTTCATGACCCCAAAATTCTGAAGAGAAGAAAAAACCTCTTGCCTAAGACCTCATGGATCAATTAAAACCCTCAACATCCAATAAACAGAAGGGTTAGTTATTATTTCGAGGTGCTCAAATTGTGGATGGACTCATTGATAAAAATGCACTATCAAATATTCCACATTACCCTACACTTGATGGGCATAGTTTAACTATTGTTTTGGAAATAAAAATTGTGGCATCCCTATTGGCAACCCCTAGGGATTAGACATGGGGAAAATGGTGGTACCAAATGTTTATATGGACATTGACCTTTAAGAGTAGTAGCAACAAACTATGACCCAATTTCAAGAATTGTGAGAACCTATGATGGCATAGAAATGGTAAAGGTTACCAGGGGAGAGATTTTTGAGGTCTTCAATTTGATTGAGTGGAGTGAAGATATGGTAAATATTGATGAGAAGGTACTTAGAGCCGAGTATGAGAAAGTAAGACATACTTTTAAGATCTTAGTATTGCAGAATTTCTTGGCATCTATTAAGGGATAGGGGAAGATCATTTTGGGTCCATCAGATAAAGAGTCATTCCCCATAAATTACTTTGTGACATACTTCCAAAGAAATATTCTTTATGTTATATCTTGGGGTATGATCCAGTCATAGGCATGCCAATGGCCAAAATGTATATGGTTGCCCATATCCAACACCCCACTTGCAATACACTATGATTTTAGATCATACTTGGCTTAAAAGATACATGAGGGCCTGGTTGCACTGAAAAATGGTGAATATGGGGTAAGGTTCTATTGGTATTCTTTTTGTTAGTGTTTCTTAGATCAGATTAAATAATGAAAGCACTTAATAATATTGCAACATATAAGACAATGAACACAACAAGATACCTTGGGAAAACCCTCCTCTTGAGGGAGAAAAACCCAGCAAATGAATCTCTTATATAAAGTAGAACAAGAGCAAAAATATTCTTACAACTTAGGCCCAACAATGGCCAATACTTGATACAAAGAAATCACCTTTCTTCTAGATGAAAACTATGTAATGAATATGATATCTTCCTTGAATCAAATATGCTGCTATAAAAGTGTGAATTCTGCTCTGCTCTTAATTGCGAACTTGCTTGAATTGAATGGATAATCAAATGACAAATAAGACCTTGTATAAATACAAGAGAGGCGCCTCTTCAAGTTAGGTCGGCCCTCTTAGGAAAAACATAAATAAAGATAAATACAATTAGGGTCGGCACATGCAACAAATAGTAAATGCAAATCATATAGGGTCGGCCCTCTCCATTTAATAAAAGTTGTAGTCATGAATTAAATAGTCAAAGGATACTTATTTAATTCATGATCTTCTCCTTGGAATTTGTGCAAAGGAAGTGTAGCCCATAGCTACTATAACATCAACACTCCCTCTTAGCTAGGGATGAACTTCAACCTGCACAAGGCACATCATATCAAAATGAAAACAAAATAGAATATCACCTCATCGTGATATCAACCATTATGGCTACCTCCATAGATGGTATGAACAAGTGCTCATCACTTAATGTGATGTTGTCACCTCAATGTGACTTTCACCATGGCTCTCCCAGAGGGTGATACACAAGCATGAATAAATCATCATGGATTCCCTCATGTGCTGCTGTCATGGAGTCACACACATGTTATCCACCATGGCTCTCCTAGAGGGTGGAAACAAGGGCTTTCACCTCAAATCTCAAAGAGAAATGCATTAAAAAATTATCACGGATTCCCTCACGTGATGTTGTCATGGAGTCACACACATGACATCCACCATGGCTCTCCCAGAGGGTGGAAACAAGGGCTTTCACCTCAAATCTCTCTCAATAGAGAAATGCATTATCAATCAAGGATCACTGATACTGAGACTCTTTCTCAATTAAGGCTGCATTCTCAACCATACCAAGCTTTTCTCAAAAGTATACAAACTTGATCCTGGAGAGAGGTTTGGTGAGAATGTCTGCCGTTTGCTCTTCAGTGTTGATATACCTCAACTGTATAGCTTTCCTTTGTACCATATCTCTAATATAGTGGTACTTGATCTCAACATTCTTTGTTCTATCATGAAACACGAGATTGACAAAAAGCTTTACACAACTCTGATTATCACAGTGTATAATGGTAGGCTCCATTGATTGTCCAAACAATCCTGCAAGGAGCTTACGAAGCCACACTGCCTCACGAGCTGCCACACAAGCTGCTATGTACTCTGCCTTGGTTGTACTCAAGGCCACTAAAGACTGTTTCCTGCTACACCAAGAAATCATAGCAGTCCCCAAACTGAAGCAACAACCAGAGGTACTCTTCTGATCTGAGACACGTCCTGCCCAATCAAAATCAGTAAAACCATGCAGCTCTAAATCCACACCTGAAGAGTATTTCAATCCATATCCAATTGTGCCACATAAATATCTCAGGATATGTTTAGTTGCTACAAGATGTATTTGCCTTGGTTCACACATAAACTGGCTAAGTGCACTCACTGCATAGCAGATGTCAGGTCTAGTGTTAACTAGATACATCAATGAACTAATCAACTGTCTATACATTGTAGAATCCACTGATTCTGAACTAGCTGTAGCCTCTTTCAACTTATCTAGATTAGTCTCCAGAGGTGTAGACATGGGTTTGCAATCAATCATACCAAACCTTTTGAGAATGTCAATGGTATACTTGCCTTGACTTAGAATCATCTCATCTGGATTTTTCCAAACTTCTAAACCAAGGAAGTAATGCATGAGACCTAGATTCTTCATCTCAAACTCTGAAGCTAACTCTTTCTTGCATTTTAGAATTATATGTTCTTCACCAGTGATAATCAGATCATCAACATATAAAACCAGAATCAAAGCTTCACCCTTTACTACCTTAAAGTAGAGGTTAGAATCTGCATCATTCTTTGAGAAACCTAGGCTTGATAGATACTGATCAATCCTTTCGTACCAAGCACGAGGAGCTTGCTTAAGACCATACAAGGCCTTCTTCAGCTTACAAACATAAGACTCCTTCCCATGTACCTCAAATCCTTCAGGTTGCTCAATGTAAACCTCTTATTCTATTACACCATTTAGAAAAGTTGTCTTTACATCCATTTGGTGAATCTTCCATCCTCTAGATGTGGCAATAGCAATGATGGTTCTGACAGACATATATCGAGCCACAGGAGCAAAAGTTTCTTCATAGTCAACTCCCTCTTTTTGTGAGAACCCTCTAGCCACGAATCTTGCTTTGTGCTTCTCAATGCTCCCATCAGTTGCATGCTTGATCTTGAAGAGCCACGTAGAAGACACCACAAATTTGCATTTGGGTCTAGGAACTATATCCCAAACATTGTTCTTAAGTATGGACTGATATTCCTCAGACATGGCATCTTTCCATACTTGTTGACTAGAAGCTTCTTCGACACTTGAAGGCTCTGACTCAATAATCTGACTCATCAAGGTGACATAACTAGAGAACTTGTGAGGTCTCTTGCTTTCTCTGAAGGCTCCTCTTGGGGCTGCAAAACTTTCTGCCTCCTGCATTGTCCTACGAGCCCAAAGAGGTCTTTTCTTTCCAATCACAATATCTAGAGGCCCATCAGTAGAATCCAAGGGTTCAACTGGATCAACATCTTCTTTAGGTTTTGAAGCCTCCTTTAGGTTCTCTGGAATATGGTCAGCTTCCATATCGAGGTTCTTCTTCATCGATCTCCATAGGAGTGCCCTTGGACCTTCTGAATGCAACATCTTCCTCAAATGTGACATCTCTACTAATCTCAATGGATTTCTGTCCTGGTATGTATATCCTATAGGCTTTTGATGTCTCACTATAACCAACAAGAATTCCTTTCTTCCCAGAAGCTTCTAGCTTTGTTCTCTTTTCCTTTGGAATATGAACATAGACTGGACAACCAAAGATTCTCAAATGACTAACTTCTGGTTTCACCCCTGAGAATGCTTCTTCAGGAGTTTTATTCTCCAAGATCCTGTGGGGACTCTTGTTTTGAACATAGACGACTATCCTTGATGCCTCAGCCCAAAGAGAAATTTGCAGATCTTGATCATGGATCATAGATTTTACTGCTTCCACAATAGACCTATTCTTCCTTTCAGCAATACCATTTTGTTGTGGATTATAGGGAACACTGAACTCCCTCTTAATCCCTGCTTCAATACAAAAATCTTGAAAGGTGCCAGAGGTGTATTCTCCACCATTATCAGATCTCAAAACCTTGATCCTTTTCCCAGACAGGTTTTCAACCTACGCCTTGAATTCTCTAAATCTTTCTAATACTTCTTTAGATTCTTTAGATCTCAAGAAATAAATCCAAGTCTTTCTAGAGTAATCATCAATAAAAATAATATAACACAAGAAACCACTAGAAGATACAATAGACATTGGACCACACAAATCAGAATGAATGAATTCAAGAATACATTTAGATCTACTTTCACTAGAATGAAACATACCTTTTGTGTTCTTGCCTAGGGCCCATCCCCTGCATGTACCTTCGTGTTCTTGATTGAATTTTGGAAGACCGGTGACCATCTTCTCCATGATAGGTAGAGCACGAAAGTGAATGTGAGCCAATCTTTGATGCCATAGATTGCACATGCTAGAGCTGTTATGCACAAGTGCTTGAGGGGGACGAGTGCATAACCTGTAGAGACATTCATGTCTAACACCAATTACTTGAGTAGTTTTGAAGTTGGAGTTCTTTGCCCATATAAGAACTTTTCCTTTAGAAAAGGCAGCTTGATAACCCTTGTCTTCTAATGCTGAAATTGAGACAAGGTTCCTCTTTATCCCTAGAACAAACAGTACATCATTCAACTCCAATGAAATCCCAGAATTCAAGTGTAGAGTGGAGTTTCCAATTCCTTTCACAGAATATCTAGCATCATCTCCAATAATGAGTTGATCACTAGAGTTTCTCTCCACTAAGTTTGAAAGGTGACCCCTAAAACCGGTGATGTGCCTAGAAGCACCACTATCAATCAGCCAAGTGTTGGCGTCGGTAGATACATTGCTTGACAAAGCTGAATAGAACAGATAATCACTGGAGTCCTTTTGTGGAGCGATTTCTTCAACATTTGTAGTGGCAACTTGTTGCTTAGGTCTTTGAGGACAATCCTTCACAAAGTGACCATACTTATCACAACGAAAACATTGAATCTTGGACATGTCTCATTTCCTTTTGAAGGCAGGAGCACCATCATTTACGTTTTCTCGATTCCTCTTGAAGAACCCTTTCTTAAAGCCTTTTCCTTTCTTTGACAAATGAGAGGCAAGAACTTGTAATTCTTCATTCTTTGAACTTTGACCAATGCCCCTAGCTGTTAGTCTCGACTCCTCTTGGATACAGTCAATTCTCAATTGATCAAACTTGGGAAGTTTAGATCTTGCACTGATTCCTTGAATAAATGATTCCCATGAAAGCGGAAGACCATTGAGAGCAAGCATAATCAAATCTTTGTCATCAATCATGTGACCAATTGTAGAGAGCTGTTCTCTTATCTCTGAAATCCTCATGAAGTATGTAATAACAGATTCTCCTTTTGCCATTTTCACATGATGAAGTTGTTGCTTCAGTGCAAGAGCTCGACTAGTGTTGTTGATTTCATACATCTCTTCCAAGGTTGTAAACATCTCTCTTGTCGTATCCAACTTGAAGACAATCGGTACAACATGATCCTTGATGGAATCAATCGACACTTTCTTTTCCCTAGTATCTTTCTTCCTCCACTGCAACTTCTCTTCTTCCTCCTCAGGTTCAGGAACTTTTGTTTTCACAAACTCAGCCAAATCATTCTCTTCCAATGTGAGCATGATCCTGAACCTCCATGATGTGTAGCTCAAAATTCCTTCGAGTCTATCCTTGATTTTCAGACCGTTCACCATCTTGAGAAATTTAGAAGATAGACTGAAAAATAATAAGGTGAGTGTTGCAAACTAAAATTTGATCACGATCTTTTTCACACTCGCTCTGATACCATCTTAGTGTTTCTCAGATCAGATTAAAAAATGAAAGCACTTAATAATATTGCAACATATAAGACAATGAACACAACAAGATACCCTAGGAAAACCCTCCTCTTGAGGGAGAAAAACCCAGCAAATGAATCTCTTATATAAAGTAGAACAAGAGCAGAAATCTGCTTACAACTTAGGCCCAACAATGGCTAATACTTGATACAAAGAAATCGCCTTTCTTCTAGATGCAAACTATGTAATGAATAGTTTAAGAAATCGGCCCTCTCCATTTAATAAAAGTTGTAGTCATGAATTAAATAGCCGAAGGCTACTTATTTAATTCATGATCTTCTCCTTGGAATTTGTGCAAAGGAAGTGCAGCCCATAGCTGCTATAACATCAACAATTTTTTCATGCATATGTTGCTATATAATCATGTAAATAGCATGATAGATTGATCCTTGTGAGCAATCTAAAGATTGCGATAGTGGTGTTGGAACATCTAAACAATGGGATTGATTAGCATTCATGTTAATTATTCCTCTATGTTTGAGGTTGCGAGGAATTTTGACAGGGACAAGGAATTAGCCATCCCACTTATGGAGAAATGGATTCCTAGGTCATGGGATCTAAGCATGATATAAACAAGCCAGAAAAAATATAACCCACCCTAAACTTGTGAGTGGAATTCAAGAATTCCAAGGAAAGATTGAGCCTTTGGAGGAAAAAATAAGGGAGTTGGTTAGAAGGTTTGATGAGTTGAATTTTGGTCTCCTTCTTGACATCTTGAAGGAAAACGGTGAGATAAAATCCTTGCAAGATTGGAAAGAGCAAGCAAATGATGTAATTGCAAAGCAATCAGCCCTAATTTGTGAAGGGGCTAACATGCAAATGCTAAATAAGAATATGAATATTCTTTCCCAAGAGTGGATTGCCTTGGAGGATTTTGATAAGGAGGTAAATCAGGTTGTGACCAAATATGCTCCATACAAGGCAAAGGTTGACAATGTCATTGCATTCAATTGGCCCTTAGAGGAGGAGTTTCTGCCATGGAAAGACAAATATCTTGATAACTTGGAGGATTAAGCAGTTGTTATGGGGCATGGCTAGTGCAATTTTGGTTTTAAGTCTGCTACAATGGAGAGTAACAATAGGGAGAATACAATACATGGCCTAAAATTAATACAGATTAGGCCTTTGATAAAGTAATGTTTAAATATTATACTATATCCAATTTGAAAATTGATGATAGGGATGCAGACGTGGAGGTATTTTTTCCTTTTCCTCTTTCTTCATTTTATGCTTTTCTTCCTTCAATCTTGGAGTACGTGGATACAATTTTGGAAGAACATAGATAAACCGCTGCAACAACTAAAAGGTACCTTTTGGAAGGCAGTACAAATCTTCATCAATAAATGCAAATGGTTTTTTCCCATGTGATATTTCCCTCCTTTGTGTTGTAAATATAACTGCGTTGGGGAATATTTTGTATCGGTCAAATAGAAATTGGACATGTGTACATTCTAGCCTGAAGCTTGTTTGCTCCTTCATTTCTATAAGAAGGAATTCACAACCAAATGTACAGGTTGTTGATTGATCACAAAGAAAATTTTGTAATGAGAATATAGAGAACGGTTTAGAGTGTTTGTCTTAGGTTGAGTCTAGTTGATATGCAAATGTAATTTTCAATAATAGTATTAGCAATTGAATATAGAAATGATGTAAACTCAAAACCATTTCTCTCCTAGTGTATTCGTTACCAGAGTTATTAATAAAATAATCGGGGATTGTTTTATTAGTATTCATTATGTTCCAATGATGTGTGGTTGTTGTCTTGGTTTTAATTCAAAGAATTATCTAAAGTACCTGGATAGAGCTATAGGTTCATGTGATTTGAGTATAAGGATGTTTATAAGAAGTTATGGCTTAGGATATAATGATGTGATGTTGTAATGCAATGTTTTCAAAGTTTTATGATGCTAAGTATTAATCTGTTTTCCATTTATATATGTGTTGATATTGACTATGTTTCCTAGGTTAAGGAATTGGCCTAGGCTTTACATTCATGATACATATTGATCATTCAACATCAAATCAAATTCATAATCAAACTTCCATTGATTTGTAATTGCTATTATTTCATGTTAATTTTTTTATTCTCATGCTCTAAATGTTGAATGTTGTAAGTGAGTAGCCAACCTCTTAAAATATTTCATTTATTGATCTATTATATGAGAATTCATCTATTATTTATAATGTATTCAATTATTAGATGTGTAAATTAATGGGTACATTTTGGGATCACCCTCTTGAGTTTTGTAGAGCCAAAAGTGCAGGAGGAAAGAATTGTTGCTTTCACTCATTCGTTGTCCAATCCATCCTAATTATTAATCATTGAATCTAGAAAATTCATAGATAATTGGTGAGATCAGATTGGTTTATTAAAAACACCAACAAGTCCATCGGGTTTGCATAAACCCGAAGGCACCTATCACAAAGTTTGTTTGGGACTCTAAGTTCCAATCAAACACAAAGAGCTAATGTCAAGGTCTTGATTCTATCTTTGACCTCAACCCTTGAAAAGGTCTAAGTTCGATCAGGATTGTGAATCCTGATCAAACTTCATAAAAAAGGGTCCAGGTCTTGATTCCATCTCTGCCCCCGATTCTTTCCAATCAAAAGATAAATTCCATCAAAATTTCAAGTCTTGATTGGAATTTTATTAAAGAAGTGCCCTAAGTCCAAAGTTGATCCTAATTCTCACCAAAGGTTTGAAACCACCTAATAAAAGAGGTATCTATAGGGTTCAAAAACATGATAGGACAGAACATCAAATTACCTTTTTAAGAAAAATTCTATCAATGATTTTTAGGAATCCTTACAAAATCAATTTTCTTTCTCTTATGTTTCATAAATTTTTGACTCTAGTGGGAAATCTCGTCCTGAGGGTGCACAGAGGAAACTAAAAACCAAGACAACCAAAGTAGACAAACTTCCCCTCACAATGAAGTACAAATTTCAACGAGTCCCTGTTGCTTCCAAGTTTACATCACAAGTCATGAAGATCACTGACACGTAGTTGGGGCACATAGAAATTGACACATTTAAGGAAAACACCTTCTTAGTTGATGCCACCCCAAGATCACAAAAGATAGTTGCCTCAGGGTTGGATTATGTGGCATCTTTCCTAGTGGAAGTGCAATGCCCCAAATCCATCCTAGCAGTAGCAGCAAAATACAATCTTGTACAGAGAAAGTGCTATGAAGATTATTGATCTTACTCTAGGAATTATTAGAATGATGTTTGACTTACCTCCATATGCACATTTGAAAACAATAACAAAAGTGGAGGTAGTTTACAAATATGAGAAATATTTGAGTAGACACTTAAGATATCTTAATAAGAAGTGGTTGAAAATAGAAAGGAAATCAATTACAAAACTTCCTACAAAGTTCAAAAGGTTAGACTTCTATTCAGAGATAGGAGACATCATCACATTATTATGCAGAGCATTTGGGAAGGAAGTATCTAGTACATATGAAAATTGGATGTTCCATTTTGTCAATGTGATTCTAAAGGGCGAGGTGTTCTTGAACTAGGGAAAAATTATCTTTGATACTATTCATGCTCAATTAATGATAGTAAAGGACACTAAGCAATTTTTTATGTCCTCTTATGTAATCTACTACACAATAAGACTTGGTAACTTTGCAAGGTTGATTACCACAAGTGTTAGAGGAGAAGAGCAAGGAGATTTTTTTTTTAGGAATATTACGCACAAATGGAGTACAAGGAAGCAGAGAGGCACTTCAAAAGAGTTAATGATGCCTTCTTGTACCTAGTAATCAACTAGATCATGAGGTATGCAGGCTTAAAAATGACAAAGGAATCCATGAATTTAGTAGGAGAATGGGGACATTGATTCATATAATTCCCGAAGTCTACAAATATCTGAGTCTTTAGATATGACAAAGCACCATTCCTTCTTCCAAGACATTGTAGTGATAGGTTGATGTTGATTGTGTTCTCGAAACAAATGATGGATGTCAAATTGAAATTTTTAGGTAACCATAAAGTAGGGGGTTTGAAATACCCCATTCAACTTGGTTATTATTCATGTCTGTTGGTTGTACCTACCAAAACAAGTACCGAGGAGTTGCAAGCAATTAACTTGAAATAATATATTGAAAGGGATAATTTTTACCCCAAGGGAAAAATGAATAACCTCTATGCATCACTATTCCCACACCACGAGCCAAACATTAAAGAATTTTTGGCTCATTTGTAAGATGATTTTGAGGTACAAAAGAAGAGCTATGATAGGTTGGCAATCCATCAAATGAGAAATTTCAAAATAAGGGATGATATCCTAGAGGGATTGTCTCATGATGGTTAAACACTAGACCCCTTTTATGATATATAGAGCGTTGGTACTAAGTTATTGGATTCAATCAATTGGATGGAAAAATAAGAATTCTTAATTGATGATGTTTCAACAATAGTTGTGGATAGGAGAATTTCATGGGTGGATCTTTGAATAAAGAATTATAAAGGAAAAGGAGCCCTTGAAAAGAAAAGAAAGGGAAAAAATACAAAACCTTCCTCGAGGAAAACCACCAAAGAATACAAGAAGATTAAGAAGAAAGAGAAAACACCACCTTGGGCTATCGAGGAAGAGGGGCCTTTGATTGAAAAAGTGGTAGAGGCATTTTAAATGGCCTCAACTACATATATTGTTGCATCAACAGGAGTGATTTTTGGGTTGGGAGTAATGCTTATCTCTCAAATACATCCCATAGAGGAGACCATTGCAGTAGAGGTTTCTCCCATTGTTTCCCAAGTGACTGCATCTACAAAATAGATTTGGAAAGAAACACCAATAAATGATGTAACAGAGTCTCATCCCCTCATAGATACAAGAGAAGACCTTCTAGAGCAAGAACAGGAGCAAGGTGATCAGGTGGATATATCACTTGAATCCCCTAAAGGAGAACCATTAGAAGAGCATAAACTTACATAGGACAATTATTTTGAAGAGAAAGAGCATCAAGATGAGTACACCCAAGTGTTTCATGGGGAGTTGTTGGATATTGAGGTTGATACGGGAGAAGGCATTCAACATGCGCTCACAAAGAAGGGGCAACAAGAGTTAATTGAAAGTATATAGAGGTAGGCTGAGTAGGATAAAATGGAACAAAATAAAGCTTAACAAGTAAAGATAGAGAAGGAAAAATTCTCTTCTTCAGGAAGAATGGAAATGGATAATCCCTTTGAGGAACAACCAAAGGAAATTTTGAGAGCGAAGCGATAGGTGTCTACATCTACAGGGGCTTTGACTTGGCTAAAATTGAACTTGGAAAAAAGATAGCAAGTAGTAGTACAACCACTAACCTGGAAAGACATGGTAGTGGAAGTGGAGAAGGACGATCTAAGAAGAAATCTAGAACTCTCCACTCTAGGAGGCTAAATGAGATGGGGGAGTTGATTACAAAAATAGCTACCCCATAGTGGATAAAGATGACATGGAGTTGCAAGTAGCAGATTATCCATTGAAAACTATCAATTTGGATAAATAGACTTGAGGGAAAATATTGCATCCTTGGATCTCATGGTTAATTTTGCAAAGGTTGGGATGATCAAAGATAAGCAGAGTAAAGACGAGTTGAAAGCTCAGTTGGAAAAAATAAAGATATTTTTAAGAGATCTTTCCTCTTCAGCTTCTAAGCAACCATCATCATCGAAGGCTTCGATTTTGATGAGTAGAAAGGAGGTTGACAACCTCACTGAAATGAAGAGGTCTCACCTTTTCGATTGGTGGATTGAGAAATTCAAGGAAAAGATGGATGAAATTTTGGTGTCAGGGTATAAGGAATACGAGGGTGCTTACTCGTTGGAGGAGCAATTAAGTAATTATACTAACAATTTGAGAGATGAGGAGGAAAATTATAGAATAAATATAAATCAACTGAAAGAACTGAGCAAAATGAGTGTAGAAGAACTAGGAAAATCTATAATTTTGGGCGACGAAGACATAAGTTTTATGAATAAATACATCAAAATGATATTATTTAGGATGGAACTAATTATTGAGCCCAAGATAATACTACTAAAATTACAGAATGATTTCTATGATGAATTGTCATGTTTTCAAAGTTTCATAGTAACCATAATTGATTCAGATATTTTGTTACTAGGTACACGTAGGTTTGACACTTTGCAAGCAATCAAGAAATCTTGGAATAACAAATTGGAAGCAGAGGTCAATTTTGAAAATGGAGAAGAGGAAATAGTTCTAGACAAATTGATGAAAAAAAGAGCTAATGTGCAATGGGTGAAGAATGATATTCACCTGATGAAGAATGGTGTTGTTGCTACAACAACTAGTTTTGAGAAAACAAAATTTAGACTAGAATGGGTAGATGGACTTGACATGGATGTGCTAACCCAAGTGTTAGCCAATTTTGAAGAATACAAGCAACAAAAGGGAAATTGAATTTTAAATTTTAAAAAAGGAATATGTTATTTTCATCAAGTCTGATGAAAAATATTTTGATTTGGAACTAATCCTACAAAATAGGATGGTGCAACAGTTTAACTGGGGTCATTTGATTGTTTGAATGGAAACTGGCGCCCATCTGTGGGAAAATCAGTGTCAACAAAAGTCATCTACAATTCAGTCCAATGTTTCCTATTATTATGAATCTACATGTTGGGTGCTCAGATTTTTGGTTACATGTCTCTCATTTTTGGAGGGAATTTCAATGTTATAATTCTACACAATGTAAAAAATCTCTCATTGTAAGGGTCCTAGAATTGAAGTCAGATTTGAGGTCCATAGGCTAGACATAATTTCTAGATTTTCTAAACTTTGCATTTTTTGCATTAGATTTAGAAGGTGAATTTGAAGAAAATGGTTTTCCATACACCAGTGCAAATTGTTCGATTATAATTGCTACTGATTTGTTTCAACGCAATAGAAGCAATCGGATTCAAAACAATCTTTGAGTTTCACTTTGAATCATATTTTTTTGTTTACTATTTGATCTATAATTCTTCAAAAGAATAATTTAAAGTTTATTTGTTATGAGTTTAAACGATGGTGAAACAAATGAAATATGATATTAATTTTGCACTGTGGATGGATTTAATTGTGTAATCATTGCAAATTTTCTCATTAATCAGTTTATTTCAAAATTTTCTTTTGAAGAATTGCATGTCCAGTTAATGGAATAATATATGTTCATCTTTTCTTGCATGCTTTAAAATATCTTTTTCTATTTATTTTAAATCTATTGTTAGTTTATTTTCATATTCAGAATACCCTTAGTTTGTAATAAAAACTAGCAGGCCCCTTGCATATTGCAGTTGTATTGAACACTTAGTTAACCTTCATAGTTGTGACCCAACTCCCGGGACCTTAGAAGGTGATCTATTTCATGATCGATCGTCTTTTTTAGGAGAGGTAAGGTGATCTCATCTTGGGCTTGTGTTGCATGTGTCGATTTGGCCATCAACAATAGGTTTAAATCAAGTATTAAAATTTTTCCTATAAAATAAAGTACTTTAACCTTATTATTCCATATTCTATCACATGCATATTTTCTAACATAAATTTTAAGGATATTTTTTAAACTAGTATATTCATAAATTTTATTTGAAACATGATACATATTACCTTGGGAACTAAAATAATCCATTGAATTTCTAGTAGCATATATATTATCCACTAAGCAAAATATGCAGTTTCCTTTAAAATACTACTAGATACATAAGAAAAATAACTATTACAACCCATAAGGAAATAGTTACATTGATCACATTTTTATTACATTTTTCACCCAACCAAATGAAAATCAACTTCTTCCTTCAAACTGCAATTTTCTCCAACATGTCAACCTATATATCAAACACACTGATTCCAAGACCAATGGGGTGCTCACCACCCAACCATTGATTGGAAAGCTAGCCACACCTGAGCTAGGAGGTCTTCATAGGAAGCAGTGAACACTCAAAAACATTCCATACAACAAAAAATTGAGTCAAAAACACATAGATCCAATCACCCAAGCCTAAGGATTGACTCACACACAAAGAATCTTCACAAGATTCATAAGGGGTAGATGAGGTGACATCTCTACCCAATGGGAAATACATAGAAAGTTCATAAATAGATTTTAATGCCTCTCTTCATATATATCATTTCTCATTGCATATAAAATTCACATCCCAAACACCATGCTCCAATAACAAGTTGGTTACTCATACCTAAGCTCCACCTTCTCAAAGGATGGAGTTTTCCACATGGGAGGTTGTTCCTCTCTCAACCCCACACTTGGGGAGCTCTCATTAAATGAGAGAGAAATCCCCATAAAAACCCATTCTAAATTTAAAAAAACACAACAAGAACAAAAACCATTCCAAGAAAATACACAACAATCATTACAACCATTTAACCAATTTCATATAAAAATACAAATAAAGAGCTTCAATCCTACCTTTCAAGCTTTCGAAGGTGTAGAGAAGGGGGATTCGCTACTCATGAGATTTCTTCACTCAGAGAGCCTTATGGGGCGAACTACCCTAAACTACCTCAAGGAACAACAATGAGAGTTCTTGAATTGGAAAGAGCAAGTCACAAAGATTTTCTAGACAAACTAAAAAGCTCTCGGCCAAAGGACGTCAACGTAGAATACAGATGATAGCGCGGTGTGATGGAATCCCTGAGGCGTGTTGGTGTCTCATACAAACCAAAGAATGAGAATATCGCAGAAAATAGCTTAGTGACTACTAGCAATCTAATTACTAAGAACTTTGAGAATGTAGGAAAATGATAGAATGCGATAAAGCTGAAATAAAGTGAAATAAATACATAGAATAAGAAGTACGAAAAGAATAATTACAACCGTGCAAGTGATGAAACCTCTAGCACGTGAATGTCTTTAATACCTTCATGTAGAATATCTGGAGAAATTGTTGGGCCTGTATAAGGGTTTTCCTCAGTCAAACCCCCATTTTGGTGTTCCCACCTCCACGGACAGCCAAATAGAAAGAGAGAGTGTAACCGAAAATGGACAAAGTGCGTGCTGAAAGAAAAACCCGCTCAAGAGTAGAACCCACACCACCAAGTAAGAGTGATAAAAGAAAACCCCTCTGAAGGAGGAGAGCCCGTATCATAAAAGAGGTGATAAAAGCAATCCCCGCTCGAGGAGGAGAACCCGTACCATGAAGTAAGTATATAGTAGATAGAGGATATGGAATCCTAGGATGCTCACAAGTGCAAGGAAAGAGAGATAGAGTTGCAAAGAGTACTGAAAAGAGATCTTGAGAGAGCTTTAAGCTACTGTAACAAAATATATGGAGTTGTGTAAGAAAGAGTTGGAGTAAAGCTAGAGGCTAGAATGAAGCTAGAGAAGTGCTAGCAAGACTTTGAAGAAGCAATAGAATGGAAAAGATTTCATTTAAGGAGAGAAGAGAAGCAAGATGAAGCTTCCCAGGTGGTTAGAAGGTATCTCGATCTGTTACCACTGACCAAAGGAGGTGATAAGTGGAAAACATGCACGAAAGTGGTTGTTTGAACATTGAAACATTGCAGGATGCTAGCGCGGTGCGCATACATCCGTGCGGCGCGCTAGTGTTCAAACACGTCATGCTACAAATGACATGAATAGGAAGAGAACAAAGTTTGATGCCAAGTAGATGCACAAGGGTAGCTGCTAAAAAGGGGTGCTGGAGCATCCTAAGAAGGGAAAAAGGCTTATGCAAGGTTTAAAGTGAGCCTACACAAGATGCTAAGGAAGTGGACACTAAAGTAGACACAAGAATGTATGTGAAATTGCAAGGGGTGCAATTTTATGACTATATATATTTTCCCCTACTTTAGCAAGCATATGAATCTACACTAATATGCACGCTAAAGGAAATCTACTAAACATAAATAAAATCATATGCCAAAATGATATTGTAGAGGAAGCATACAACTCTTTGAACCATGGAAGCATGCCCTTAGGATGAAGACCTGCAAAACAAATGCATTAGACAAGAAAAACCTGCACCAGACAACAATGTTAGAACATAAGAAGCGAAAGGATTCGAGTCAAAAAAGTGAAAGAGACCTTGATGTAGAAGGTTGTCTCAATACTATGTATCATCCCCAAATAAAAAGCAACACAGAGAAGAATTCTAAAATGAAGAGAGGAAGGGCATATACTCAGGATGAAGAAGATGCAGATCTTCGATCTGGTATATATTATTTGAGAAGAGAGATAAAAATGAATGCAAGAGTGATAAAAGCAATCCCCGCTCGAGGAGGAAAACCTATATCACCGAGCAAAAGTGATAAAAGAAATCCGCACTCGAGGAGGAAAACCTGTATCATAGAGTAAAGGATGCAAAGGAGCTCTACAGGTTCTTGGTCCTACAGAGCAAGATAAATCAAAGAAGCTTGTGTGGTACAAGCTGCATTGCGGGATAGTCATAGAAGAGAAGGGTCTAGTCAGGTTTCCCCCAAGCTAGATGTGAAAGAATCCATTTGAGATAAATAATTTCAAAGGGGGTCCCTCGGGAACCCTTCAAAAGAGAAAAGGCATCTTCTCAAGGGACGCTTTATTTGAAAGACATAGAGAAGAGAGGGTGTCCTTAAGAAGGACACACATCTCCAAAACAAGTTATCACTGCCCCTAACATACAGGGGAGGAGAACCATGAAAGATACTTAGAACATGCAGGATAGAGGTAAACCTTGATATCACTTGTTATTTTGAAGAAGAGGCAGGTGCATCAGTAGACACCTGAATCACGAAGCTGTTGTATTTTATTCTTCAAGGCCTTACATTCACTAGTGGAATGGTCAGGCACTCAATGGTATGCACATAAAGAATGTTTTACTTTATCATGTTTGTGAGGTCTCTTAGGATGAGGAAGAGTAATCAAGAGGGATCTAAGAAGCCACAACAAAATATTCTCTTGCTCAAACAAAGAGTGAGGAATAGGAAGCGACCCTTTCTCTTGTGGAGAAAAGTTTGACTCCTCACAAAAAGAATATACGAAGATAAAAGACAAAGGAGGAGGATCTTCATGGAGAGTATTATTTCGGAAATGGGGATCATACTCCTCTACGAGATTTCCATCATCCTCTTTGACAAGACTACCAACATTAACCTCCTTAACAAAAGTGTGATCATCTTCCTCAAAAGTAGGATCAACACCAAGAACATTATAATTTACATTCACCTTACCCTGCGATACAAAAGAGTAACCATCTTCAACAGTGTGTTTGGATGATGTCATCAAAAGGTTTAAGTGGATTGGGGTGACTTTATATTCCTGAATGAAGGAATCTATAAAGTCTAAAGACCCCCAATCATCACCAAGACATGCGTTTTCTTGAGAAGAAGGAGCGGACTTAAGATTCTTGCTTCAAAAGGATCTTCTTCAGGGACATCTATCTCAAGAGTATCCTAGTAGGTATTGTAGAAGACACTGAAGGAATAAGAGTAGGCACAACTGAAACCTGACCAGCAGTTGCATAGCTTCAGGGCCAACCTTAACTCTGACTACTCGATTATTACAAATGAACTTAATAGATTTATGCAAGGTAGATGAGACTTCACCCATAGCATGAATCCATGGTCTACCAAGAAGAAGGTTATAAGGTAATTTTCCTAACATAACATATACTAGGGTACGTATAGTAACGGGTCCAAGTTGCAAAGGTAATATTATTGTACCTAGAGTTTGTCGGCCAACGTTATCGAACCCACAAATGTCAATGAAAGAAGCATTAAGAGAAGATGGATCAATATTAATTTTAGGCAATAGATCAATGCTACATACATTGAGTGTTGAACCAACGTCAATGACAGTACATCTAATGTTGATTTTATTAATGTTAACTATAATCATTAGAGGGCCTGCTTGCTTTTGTACTTTTGGAGGCAAGATTTCCTATGGATAGAGTGTAATATTTAAAAAATCCACATGAATATGAGCTATCAACGCATCAACATCTGTCGGCCTAGAGGAAGAAGGCAATAGGATCTTTTGCAAGGATTCTTGAAGCATGCCTTGATAAACCCAAGCAGACTAAAGCAAGTCCCACAATGAGATCTTAGCCGGAGTAACCCAAGGTTGCTCGACAAGATCATCGTCATTGGGTGCTTTAGTTGTGTTGGACTCAAGGGAACACTAAGAGGGAGGGGGTGAATCAGTGTTCAACAAATCTTAACTTTATTAATCTGAAACTCAAACCATACATTAAAAGAAAGATGCAATCATTCAAAGTAATCATTCACAACACCATAACACAAGGATTTTGCGTGGAAACCCTGTTAGGGGAAAAACCACAGTGGAGGTTAATCCACAATTTGAGTACTCAAATAAAGTTTTACAAAAGAGAATGCACTTGCATTTAGGTACACTGCCTAGAGCTCACTGCTCAAAAGGGAAGGCTCACTGCCTTACAAAATTTTAGATTAAAACCATCTAAAGGATGAACTGAGATAGTAGCATATATTCATGTCAGGTTACAGTTCCGGTGAAGCTCATAGATTTGATTCTGGATCTTCTTTCTGACTCTACACTACTCTGCTCTTTTCTGCTCTTCGCATGACACATAGACAAATTCGCACTGTTACTCTGTTGAATTTTGCATCATACATTTGCTATGTTCATTATCCCACACTCTTCTTCTATATTCTATTCCATACTTATATCAAAATGACAAAACCGATCTCATATATATATATATATATATATATATATATATATATATATATCCGCTATCAGGGATTTGAACATTCTTATGTCAGCTTGATAAAACATTAAGTTCTTTACAACTGTCGGCTAGATCCACCACTAATTATTTATGTGCATCCTCCAAAGTCGGTTAAGAAAAAGAGAGGACCCAAAAAACATAATCAAACATGAAAAAATTTAATTAATTACTCCTTATACATCTGTGATTACTATATTCGCCAGGTCGGCCTTCAAGCATAAATAATCAATAGATTAATGTACCAAATCTCCTAAATAACATACTAGTGAATGCGCATCGGTATACTTCTCAAATAAGGTGATACAAACATCAACAAACCTTCCTCAGAGATCCACAACCCAAAATAATAGTTCGGTGAGGTATTCAAATCAACTTTTATGCCTATAACCGGATGCCCCATTCTTCACTCTCTTCTGTCGGTGTAAACCAAAACTATATTGTAGATCAGATGCATGACTTAGGTTGTCATCAATGAAAACACTTACAAGCCATATGCCAACAATCTCCCCCTTTGGAATTGATGGCAACACTTAGTGAAAAATGACTAAGTGTCATAATCATTTTAAGAACATTGCCAAATTGCTCTCTCTCCCTATGCTTCAAAAAGATTTCAAAACACAACTCCCCTTAGGATTGATGAGAAATTTTTCACTTCACTCTCTCCCCCTTTGACATCAATGAAAAAGCATAGAAACCATATGCCAAAAAGACAAAACATGTGTTCAAAATCTCCAAAACTTCAGAATATATATGCTGACAATTCTCCCCCTTAGATCAAAATTTCAAAAAATTGAGAAGAATTGATTGCTACTTTAGAAAATTATTTTATGATTTTTCTTCATTTCTAGAAGGAATTTCTTCCAAGAATCTATTGTGATCCCAATGATAATGATCAAACTATTGTTCTTGGATGTTTTGTTGACAATTTCAGTTAAAGATTCTAAAATTGTAATTGCTTCTTCCAATTTCTCACCTTTCCTTAGTATCTCCACCATCTGCTCCAATTTGCATTCGGTTAGATCCTTCACCTTCCAAAAAGTATCCACAAGTGTGTTCTTGGTGAATTGAATTTTGGTGTGTTCAGCCTATAGCTCCTGAATTCTTTTCTTGATGGTGCCATCCTGATTCTGAAACATGTCAAAGCTTTTCTCAATGCCATTTAACTCTGATTCAATCTGTTCCAATTTCTATTTGTAATTACTAACAACATGGGGCCAATGGATGCAATAGTTGTAGATGTTATTAGCTGAATTTATGCATTGCCTCAACTCATTCATTTTCTTCTTTAGTTTGGTAAGTGATACTCTAAACCGCTCCTTCAAACGAGAGATAACTTCACCTTTGTCTTTGTCCTTATCCTCAGAGTTCATTGTTTCTTTACTGCATTCAATCATTTCCTCGGGTAGAATGTTCTGCAAACTTTCCAATAAGTTGTTGTAGCTTCTCTTTTGTTAGGTCATCTTCTTCCTCACTATCTTTTTCTAGTTCTAATTCCTTTTTTTGTGGATCCTCAGTTTCTTCATCAGATTCTTCGTCTAGAATATCCATAATTTCCTTTTCTTTTCCTTTTCCCTCAATTTTGGGAACTTTGCATTTCAGAGAGTTGTATTCAACAACTTCTTTTTCTCTTCTCTTCTTTTTATCCATGCCACTGGAAGATGAACCAAATTCAATTGTTCTTACTGGAAGGGAAATATTGACTAAACCACACTTTCCAAGCACATTCTTAAAGAAATTTTCAAATTCTAGATCCCAATCAGCCAAGCTCCTAGAATATGAGTATATTTGTTTGTATACTAGTTCGTTTTCTTTCCACACCACATTGTCGATTTTTTGAAAACAATTCAAGAAATACATTACTAAACATATAATCAAAGTACCAAACCTCAAAGGGTAGCCTATTTCTTTTGTCAGTTGCACATTCTCCATCAGTTGATCCTTTATCAATCCGCATAGGTCAAAGACTTGACCTCCAATTATCATCTTGTGAGAAATGTAGATTGTGCAAGCCGAGGTCGCTTCTTCTCGAAATCTGAAAAAGAGTTTGTAAGAAACTTCGTGCGCAATGTACTTTGTAACAAGATTCTTGATTTTCACAATTATCACTACCCTCTAATCTTTGATTATTTCGGTTAGGGTTTCAACTTCTTTATTTCAGATGGATTTCTTCCTCGGTATATCTTTGACTTTGCATAGTCCAAAAAAATTCTCAATTGATTCCTTCGAGATGATGTAGGATTTGTCCAAAGTTAAAGTATCATCATGCAATCTGCTCAAGATGAATTTTATGAATTTTGCATTCTCAAGGTACGGAAATTCATTCCAAATATCCAAATTCCTATATTTGGCTACACTCAATTGCTTCAATTCATTAGGCAATAAAAAATTCCTCATGGACCTAATCTTTCCACTATTGTATTCGTCCAAAATGATTGAACTTTTGATCTGTTCCATTTTCCTTTTCGTACTTAGGTTTAACAACCACACACCAAATTATATCAATTTTTTGAACACAACTGAAATACCTGATAAATTTTGAGAATTATCAATGAATCGACTTCACTGCTTCAAAATTCTTCTACCAAGTGATCTCCTTCCTTTTTTTTTGATGCAAAGTTGCAAATGATGGTTTCAACTTGACTTTTATAGTTTGCACACTTGCAATAAATGGATTTGTCCTAAGTTTTTTGGGTGCTTTGTTTTCTCAGATAGCGACAGAGAAATTCTTCTATGGACCTATGAATTCTCTGAATTTCCTTGTGAAAGTTCTCAAAAACCTCTGCACATCATATATACACATTCTTGACCATTCTTTGCGTTCTGGTACCATCCATAGATAAGGGAGGAAAGATTTTCTTGAAAAACTCCCCCTCGACTAGTGGCCTAAAATTAATTACTGAAAGAATTATCGGAAGCAAGTTCGGGTATAGAACCATTTCTAGCATCAGAATCATTCTTCCTTACCCATGTCTTATTCATCTCATCTCTTATCTCATCTTTAGTCACTTTTCCTTTTTCATCTTCCTGTATGTTTTTGCTTTTGTATACCAGACCTCTTCTATCCACATTTTTGTTTTTGCAGAATCTTGCAATGTGACCAAGCTTATTTCAATTGTAGCACATAGTACTTCCTTGTCTAGACCAATCATTCCATTGATTTCTTCTTGATTTGCATTGATTAGCTATATGTCCAAATCTTCCACATGTGTAACATTCAACATTCTTTCTATTGAAAGATTAGTTTGACATATTTCTACATTCATTTGATTTATGACCAAACTTTTTGCATTTGAAACACTGACCAGAAAAATGATGAGTCTCTTGACTTCATATTATTTCTACACTGAATAGCCATATGTCCAAACTTATTGCAAGCAAAACAATATCCATTAAATTTTTGAGTGTTAGGTTGTCTTATCAAATAACTTCCACCTTTGTTCATCTAGTTGCCTTGTTTGAAATTCTTTTGTCCTGATCTGAAAATTTCTCTGTTTTCATATCCAAGACCTCTCTTATCATTTCCACTCTTTTTTCCTTGATTTAGCTCATCAAGCTTCACTGAACTGATCTTAAAATTCTCCTTGCATTCATTTGCAGTAGTAAGTTCATTTCTAAGAATAACAATATGCTTACCAAGTTATTCCTCATTGTTTCTAGATCGTTGTAGTTCACTTTCCAACTGAGTGAATTCTTCATTTATTCTTTTGTGTTTATCAGATTTCTCCTTTAAGGATTGAGCAAGATTCTCCTCATTCTTCTTCCTTTCTTTAATCTCTTTAGTCAGCTTCATCACCATAGATTCCATCTCATGCTTTAGGGTAGCATTTTCTCTGGCAAGCTTTTCACATTCTTCAGTTATTTCCTTCAGGGTTTGATTCAGGTGAGCATCATGCATGATTTCACTCTATTGTTGCTTGATCTGATCATAGGTATCATTCCCTTTCTCCTTAGATTAAACAATCTGATCCTTCAATGATTGAATGAATTTCTTAGCATCCCTAAGATTTGCTTTTAATTAATGGACTTCTTCTTTAGACTGATCAAGGTCATCAAGTGCCACCAAAAGCTTCTGTTGAAGACTACCAGAGTCCATCACATTCCAAGATCCACCTCAAGTTGTTAAAATTCTTCCAAGGAACCAAATGCTCTAATACCAATTGTTGGACTCAAGGGAACACTGAGAGGGGGGGTGAATCAGTGTTCAACAAATCTTAACTTTATTAATCTGAAACTCAAACCATACATTAAAAGAAAGATGCAAGCATTCAAAGTAATCATTCACAACACTATAACACAAGGATTTTTCCTAGAAACCCTGTTATTGGAAAAACCACAATGGAGGTTAATCCATAATTTTAGTACTCAAATATTTTTTTACAAAAGAGAATGCACTTGCATTCAGGCACACTTCCTAGAGCTCACTGCTCAAAAGGGAAGGCTCACTGCCTTACCAAATTTCAGATTAAAACCATATGAAGGATGAACTAAGATAGTAGCATCTATTCATGCCAGGTTATAGTTCCAGTGAAGCTCATAGATTTGATTTTGTATCTTCTTTTTGACTTTGCACTTCACTCTGCTCTGCTCTGCTCTTTTATGCTCTTTGCATCACACATAGACAAATTTTCACTGTTACTCTGCTGAATTTCACATCATACATTTGCTATTTTCATTATCCCACACTCTTCTTCTATATTCTATTCCATACTTGTATCAAAATGATAAAATCGATCTCATATATATATCCACTATCAGGGATTTGAACATTCTTATGTCGGCTTGATAAAACATTAAGTTCTTTACAATTGTCGGCCAGATCCACCACTAATTATTTATGTGCATCCTCCAAATTCGGTTAAAATAAAGAGAGTACCCAAACAAATATAATTGAGCATGAAAACATTTAATTAATTACTCCTTATACATCTGTGATTACTATATTCGTTGGGTCGGCCTTCAAGCACATATAATCAATAGATTAATGTATCGGATCTCCTAAATTGCATAACGGTGAATGTGCATCAGTATAATTCTCGAATAAGGTGATACAAACATCAAAAAACCTTCCTTAGAGATCCATAACCAAAATAATAGTCCGGTGAGGTATTTAGATCAGCTTTTATGCCTATAACCAGATGCCTTGTTCTTCACTATATTCTGCCGATGTAAACCAAAACTATATTGTAGATCGGATGCATGACTTAGGTTACCATCAATGACAACACTTACAAGACATATGCCAATAATTTGTAGGTTTAGGTGCTTGAAGAAGACTTGGTTGTTTATTCATTCTATTTTCATAAGTATGGGCTACCGCTCTGTAATAGGGAGCCTTAGAAAGATTAGGAGAATCACTATAAAATGGAATACCATCAATAGAACAAATATTTTTAGGAGAAGGACTAGCTGGAGTCACATAAATGACCAATATCTTAGGCATTTGAGGGGTAGTAGAGACATATATTAGAATTATAGAATCATAACAACTAGTAGAACAATTATTTGAATACATATTCTCAACATCGATCCAAACAAGATCAAATGTGGAAGGAGATTCATCATGTACTAATGCATCATCTCTAAAGGAGAGTGCATTAGAATAGATAAGAGATTCATCATTCACAAATGCAATGTCTCTAGAAGAGAGTGCATTAGAATGAAAGAAAGATTCATTATTCACGAATGCATCATCTCCGAAAGAGAGTGCATTGGAATGAAGAGAAGGTAGAGTAATGTTAAGAAAGGTATCAATGATTTCATCTTCTTGCAACAAAATATCCTCTAAAGAAAGAGGAATTTCGTGAGAAGGATCAAAGACACCAAGTGACATGGATAAAGCCAAATCACCATCACATGCATGAAATGGAATATCATTAATATTTTGAACAAAATTGGTTACTGATCTAATAAAAGAAGATATAAAATTCATTAAGATTTTTTTAGTATTTTTTATGTTCTAGTAATTTGCATTTTCGGAGGTCTTCGGAGCAAAATTTGAGGTTGGAACTTGCGTCAGTCCTTAAAATTCAACTATCGAAGGCACTATTATTCTAGGTTATGAACTAGTTCTCTAGGAGACCTTTCCAATGGTGCAAATGGTTCTGAATTCCAAGCATCGAGTCAAAAGTTATGACCCCACCAAGTAGGGGTAAATAAATTCCTAGTTTTTCAGAAGATTTTCTCTTCACGTCGGGTCACCAAATGTAGAGAAGGGGGATTCACTACTCACAAGTTTTCTTCACTCAAAGAGCCTCATAAGGTGAACTTCCCTAAACTACCTCAAGGAACAATAACGAGAATTCTTGAATCGAAAAGAGCAGGTCACAAATATTCTCTAGACAAAATGACAAGCTCTTGGCCAAAGGATGTCAGCGCAAAATACAGACAACAGCATGGTGCGCTGGCATCCTCGAGGTGCGTTGGCATCTCGTACAGACTAGAGAATGATAATATCACATAAAATAGCTTAGTGACTACTAGTAGTGTAATTACTAGTAACTTCGAGAATGTAGGAAAATGACAAAATGTGATAAAGCTGAAATAAAGCAAAATAGATAAAGAGAATAAGAAGTAAGAAAGAAATACTTACAACCACGCAAGTGATGAAACCTCCAACATGTGAATGTCTTAAATATCTGCATGTGGAATATTTGGAGAAATTGTTGGGGTTGTATAGGGGTTTGCCTCAATCAAACTCTCATTTTGGTGTCCCCACCTCCACAGACAACTAGATAGAAAGAGAGAGTGTAACCAAAAATGGACAAAGCATGTGGTGAAAGAAAAACCCACTTAGGAGTAATACCCGCAGCACCATGTAAGAGTGATAAAATAAAACCCTGCTCAAGGAGAGCCTGTACCACAAAAGAGGTGATAAAAGCAATCCCTGCTTGAGGAGGAGAACCGTATCATGAAGTAAGGATGTAGTAGATAGAGGATATGGAGTCCCAGGATGCTCATAAGCACAAGGCAAGAGAGATAGAGATGAAAATAGTATTGCAAAGAGAGATTGAGAGAGCTTGAAGTTGTTGTAACAAGCTATATGGAGTTGTGTAAGCAAGAGTTGGAGTAAAGCTAGAGGATGGAATGAAGCTAGAGAAGTGCTAGCAAGACTCTGAAGAAGCAATAGAATGGAAAAGATAGCATTTAAGGAGAGAAGAGAAGCAATAAGAAGCTTCTTGGGTGGTTACAAGGTATCTCGAGCCATTACCACTGACCAAAGGAGGTGACAAGTGGAAAACATGCATGAAAGCTATTGTTTGAACATTGAAACGTCACAGGATGCTAGTATCGCACACACAAATTTGTGCGGTGTACTAGTGTCCAGACATGTCACGCTATAAAACGACATGAACAAGAAGAGAACAAAGTTCAATTCCAAGCAGACGCACAAGGGTAGCTACTGAAAAGGGGTGTTGGAGCATCCTGAGAAGGGAAAAAGGCTTGTGTAAGGTTTAAAGTGAGCCTACACAAGATGGTAAGGAAGTGGATACTAAAACAGATGCAAAAATGTATGTGAAATTGTAAGGGGTGCAATTTTACGACTATACAAAAGGAAGAGATTTGAAGAAGAGCTCCAAGCCTTCCAACTCCTTTCAAATCCTTTACACATCACTCCTTTAAGAAAAACCCCAAAATGCAATAATGAAAAAGAACACCCAAAATACCAAAAAGGAAAAGATAAATATAGTCCCAATTGTGATTTTCACCAATGGGGAGGTGACACATGTCACCTTCCCATGCCTACAACACACCCCTTATAGTTCTCATTTTAGTGGAAAACATTGAAGGAAATAAGAAGTCTCTTCCACTCCTTCCTAAAAAGACTCAAATAAATAATTAAGAAAGAAGAGTCCACTTGAGAACTCCTTCCCCAAAAATATCCATCCATTAAGGAAATTGGATAAAAATGGGGATGTGATTGGAATAAGTCCATCCACTCCCCATAACACTCAAAAGTTCTCACCCCTCTTAATAAGTAATTAAGAGGAGTCATATCTTGGATTTAGTTCAAGATATAGGTTCAGTTAAGTACCCAACCCTTGGGTTAACACCCTAGGGGTTTAAAATGATAAAAATACACAAAATAAGTCCTTTTTCACCCCTTTAAAGACCCCAACAAATTAAAATTCGAAATTTCCCTCAAAGATACAATTAAAAAATTAAAGCTCAAACTTAAGGACTATAAGACCTCACAATCACATACATTCATGTCTCAAAAAATATCATATAAGTCACATTAAGTTAAGACTATAGTCCCTTCATATGGAATATAGTTGGCATTAGGAGTTTTGTCACATTGGGTTCCTTGAAGACCTATGATTCCATTGGACATGGAATAATATACCTGTACACTCAATTTCACACATTAATACATCCAATAAGATTGTATAGTTGAAGAAACCGAAACAAAACACATATATTCACATTATAAATATCATAGAGCTTTTCAAATCACACAAAAATACTAATTCCCAATTATCATGGTCTTAGATATTCATAATCATTGAATTCACATAAGAAAATTCATTCAATTTTTACAAGGTAAGAAATAATTTTTATTTCATAATTTCATTTAAAACTCAATAATTTTACTCATCACAATATTGAAATTAGCATTTGTATCACAATCAACAATTCACCATCGCACATATAATTATCTAACTATAATTTGTTAATCCTGAACTTTCATTTTTAATCATCAACAAAAATAAAATAAGGAGTTAGGTATCTCAATTATTATAACACGAAAAACTTCATAAAGTATTGGTATAACTAGAAGCAATATAGCATAATATCTAGTGATCAACAAGTGGCCTCACACATACCCATCCATTGAACTAGCTCTAACAATAAGGGAGACACTTGTGCCATGCATAAACTCCTACATTCAACACCTTTCCTTGATTTGTAACATTCGCTTGACAAAAGAAACTAAATCTATAACTTTAATGAATAGCCTAGAATAGGCTTGATCGATAATGGAGAACACCTCTATAACAAGGCAATTCCTAGATATTTTTGACCACACAACAATAAAAAATTGTCATCTATCAATCATGTATATGCATATATCATTACAATTTCACTATTAAAGTGTTTGTGCATTGTCCATGTCTATCTGCATAACCTTCATATGGTCATGTATATCTAGTCATCTCTATTTGTATTACTTTTAACTAGAATAGGCAAGTGCATAGTCAACCACCTTTACTAAATTTAATACATCATCTACCTAAGTAGATACATACATAAGTAAGTATATCCTAAGGTAAAGATTTATGCAATAAAAATAAACTAAAATTCATAAATGATGAAATATACAAACACCTCATAAGAATAACCCATGTGGGTAGAAATGGGTCTTAAAAATGTATCCATTTTATATACACATATCCAAAATGATCCCCATCAAAGAAGAGAATGAGAAAACCCCATAAAAGATTAAAAAACATCCCTCTAAAAGGAGAAAGAAAAGAGAATAGCTAGGTGAACCCCCTTTAACGGAATAGCCCCTTGAAACCCTAATAATTCTTCTATATTATAAAACTTTATCTTTGTGAAGGGTTTGGTGAAGATAAAATGACCTAATTTTAAGTGGGATAAAACTATAAATCAATGGCATACTACTAAACTATCTCCCAAATGTAGTACATGTAGATCTTGATGTGTTTGGTTCATTGATGATGGATTATGTTCTTTGAAATATGAATAATACTCTTACTATCACAATATGTGTAAATGCCTCTAAAAATGTGTAAAATTTATCGAGGTTGTTCTAAAGTTAAATGACCTTTATGGGAACATTCATGGTTCCTTGATACTCAACTCTAGTAGATTAAAGAGAAATAACATGTTTCTTCTTGCTTCATGAACAAATGAAACTGAAACCGATATGAAATTTGTATCCAAAACTGACCTTGTGATAATTAAAATAAGTTTCCAAATCAGAATGTGTATCCACCCAAGTCTAGACCAATACTTAATAAATAATCAATTTTAAACATGTGTGTGCCCTAAAATATAGTTTAGTATGCATTTGGAAACTTTTTAATGAATTTCATATGCTTCTACACAAAGTGTGAAATCATGCCAACCTCATATGAGATTATTAAATGAGTTTGATTTAGATAGATGATACTACCAATGAATAAAATGACACCAACCATTGGAATGGAACACTTAGCCTTAGTCCTAACTCCAAGAAAAATGGAGTTCATGTCTAGGCTTATAATTAATCTTATGAAATTAGGAAACAAGATCGAGATCATACTTGGGTTATGAAATAATAATCCTATAAGGGGGTTGTGTAATCTCAATCCTTTAAAAATAATATAAAAAAAAAAAAGCCACTCATCAAAAACCTATCCTAAAGAGAAAATTTAACTTTTCAAATGAAAGTTGAAGAACTTCTTGTGATGATTAGAATGTAAACATAGAAAACCAATAGTAAAGTGCATCATCTAGTGAAATGTATATATATACATTAGAATGAAATTAGAGAATCTAACCAACAAAAGAAAGGAATTCATCTTGGCATACTAAGTCAAAGGGGCTTGTCGAGTGCATAGATGGGCTTCACAAGTCTACAAACAAATGAAGAACCCTAAACAAATACATATGGGTACTCCATATAAATATCCCCGTACAGATCCTCATGAATCAATTCATTCTTTACATTCATTTTATGTACAACACAACCATGATTTGTGGTGAAGGAAAGTGTTAAGAAAATCAAGTTCATCTTGGCAATTAATAAAATGTTATTTCTGTAATCAATGTCAAGTACTTAAGAGATTAGTTTTTCTATAACACATGGATTTAACTTATTAATTTTAGTATATACAACATATTATTCATAATAGATACAAGTGCATAGAACCAATTTCCTTTCCTTAGGATGTGTGTAATACCCTTCTATTTTGCTCTTTTGTTGTGATGGTAATTTATTCAGATGTTATTATTGTGACATGCTTTAGATTAGCATTGTGAATATTTGAATTAATGATGTTTTATGTTTGGATAATATTGTAGATGTTAGATTCGTCAGTTGGTAATACTGTATTGGTGAAGGGGACGGGATTGCATCACTCGCTTGCGAGCGCCCTGCGATTCCATGATTCCCTCTTCACGGTGTGTTCTCTATGATGCAAATATACATGTGTGATATTCTATTGTTCGCAGGTTAACAGGTACAGGACATCGACTCCACCTGATTTCACGGGGTTGAGTGTGTCCATTGCCAACGGCATTTGATTGGGAGATAGTAGCTAGGTTTTTCGTGTCAAGTCATTACCCTAGTCTTAAGTGTGTCGTTGGTTGTAGTCTGTTCCAGTTGTTTTAATCTGGTTCGGTATGCTTTGATTTTATTTAATTGCAAGTTGAAAAGGGTAATTAAATGGCTTTATGTTTTTAAGTTGTTGATTGAATGAATATGGTTATAATGTTAGAAATGTTATTTTATTTATTGATTAATTTAATTTAATTAATAAAATAGTTTAATTTAATCTTGGATTAGATTTATTTATTTAATTAATTAAATTGATTGTGTTGAAATGCAATTAGTTATTCATTTTGAAATTAATAGATATTTTGTTGAAATTGGAAAATTGGAAAAATGTTTCAATTTGCAATTATTTTGAGAAAAACTGAATGAAAAATAAATTTGAGATATTTTTTGTTTTGTTTTGGAAAATTGATGATGGTGGTTGAAAATGAGATATTTTGCAATTTTCCTTATTATTGGGTATTTTCATGAATTTTGGGGAGGATGAGAAAATTGGAAAATGGAGGAGGAATGAAAGAACATGATTTTGGTTGTGTGAACTTGTTGGAAGGAGTTTGGATCTGAGGAGAAGGCTTGCACCATTTTTGCCAACCTCTCAACTTCTGGAATTAGGTTTTCTATTGGTTAATTTAGTTTCAAATTTGAAAAGGTTCATGTGTTTGGTTGTGTTGCTTGCAAAACCATTGATTGAAAACTCAAATGATTGTGTAAAAAAAAGATAAACCCATGCTCAAACTTTCAAAAATCTCTGTTGAAAATGAATTTCTTCAAAGTAAATTTGTGTTCTTGGCTGGAAATGTTTATTTTTTTTTATTTATTGTTTGCCCAATTAATTTTGCAAACCTTAGTTGGGGGTGTTTAAATAGGTATATATCTTAATATATTGAAATATATATATGCATATATTGTTATATATATTTCTTTAAAAAAAAAGTTGTTTAAAAAAAAAAAGGGAAGGAACCAATGTTTAATTCGGATTTTTTGAAAATCCGCTGGTAAATTTGTTTTTATAAAATAAAAATTTATGAAAAAAAATTTTAATTGGAGGGTTTGTGGGGGCTGGGGGGGGGCTTGACCCACAGTTGCCCATGGGAGGCGCTGTGGGGAGTCGCGCCCCACGCATCTCCCATACTCTGTCACCACCGCTCCACAGCCCCCTCCCCACTCCACACCCCACTCCCTTCCCCGTTGTCGCCGACTACATCCCTTACCTAAGGGCTTGGTTGTGTGTAACACAACCGGCGCCCTTTAGGGGGAGCCGACTGTGTTACCCACAGTCAGCCCAGGGTAGGGTCGACTGTGCGTCCGCCACCCTGTGCAAGGAAAAAATGTGGGCACCGCCCAAAAAGAAAATGTGTTGCCGCCCTTGCCCTAACTCATGACGCGGTTTCCAATGGAAACGCGGTTGGGCTTTAGGGTCATTCTTTTAATATATTAAAATATATTTTAATATTAATATTATATTCTATAATATTTAAATATTAATATATATATATAATGATAAAATATATATATTAATGTTTAATATTATATTTATATAATAATAAAATATTAATATATATTATTTTATATATATAGTTGTGTTATTTATTTTAATATATGTATATATATTTTTAAATATATACATATATTAAAATATTTTTTTAAATAATGTTTGATTTAAATGTAATTGTGAAACTTAAATTTATGTACTATAATCCAAATTATTGTTTTGATATTAAAATAATATATTGGAATGGGCAAATATTGGATCTAAGAGTAATATAATTTTTATAACGAGATTAAATGCTTTTAAAATGATTTATTTCGCAAAGGAGTTGTAGATATTTTAAAATGATATATTTTAAATCGAAGGGGTAAAAGTTTATTTTATTATGATTTGCAAACAATTAAGAATTAAATATTTGATTCTAAAATAATAGATGAATTAATGGATTTTAAAGTAATATTTATATTCTGGAAAAAAAAGGAAACGATTATTCATTTTGAAGCGATATTTTCTGAAGGATTGAAATAAATGTCTATTTTATATTAAATTAGAAGCAATTAGGAAATTAAATAATTGGGTTAAATGTCTTCCTTTGTCTGAAAGAGACGTTATCAAATTAGTTTCATTGCGACAATGAACTACTGAGTTATATTAAGGAAGTGGATTTAAGGTATCCAAAATTAGTTTATTCCTCGCAAATGCTTGTGTGATTACTTCTATGTACTCATGTGTGGGTGAATGGGTTAAGTGTCGTTAACTGTAAGTCTTTCAGTGGACCCTAGAGGTTGGGGGTTGTCGCCTTGTGAGGTCAACCATTTGATATTTCCCTTGGTTAGTGCTTGAGGTTGTGTCAGTGTTATTACCTAGTTTCCACGAACGGGGATGTTTTGTGCCTCCTGTGGAAGGAGTGGATTATGTGATTTGTGGCTCCTTGTAAGGAGTGGCGTTGATATCGTTGTTCCCTCCAAAGTTGGAGTGAGTTATTTTATGTTTCCTCCTAGAGATGGAGTGGTCGTGATGTCTTGTTGTACGCAATTGGGTTTCCGTTGTGATGGGTTATGTCTGGTGTGTTGTCAAGTAGAAGAATGACTTCCATTACGGGCCAGAGCCGTGAGAGGTAAACTGGGTAACCTTTGGAGGTAGCTTATTCGAGTGTTAACTAAAACATTGTAATCTATGTCAGTAATGTTTTGTTGTACTTGTGGTTGTATGGTTCGTGTGCTTGGTGGTATCAGTTTATGTTAGCCGGTGTCTAGAGGTAGTTGGTCTTGTCTAGAAATCCTTGTTACTATCTCCTAGCACGGGGGGTGGGCCTTTAGGTTCCACTTGGATGGGTGGCGTGCACCTTACTCCGTTGGGCTTTTCTTCTTGTTCGTGTTGACGAGGTTTCTAGTTGGAGAGCTCGTGGGATCCAGTTATCTATATGCTTTTATTCATTTTAGTTAATCTTGTAATTTATTACCCCTCTTTGTAATCGAGGTGGAAGTTGTAATATGTAATCATGCTTTTGGATTTACCTCATTCGGGGAATGAGAGTTGTAACCTTATTGTTAAAATAGATCTTTGGCATCTTTATTTTCTTTGATGAATTTATCTTGTATGGAATGTATGTGTTCTTAATTTCATAAGTAACTAAATGTTGTGGTTTCAATTCCTTATTGTTGTTGTGGGTTAATAAGTAAGCTTAGTCTCGTAACCTTAGAGGTTGTTGCAATGTGTAGTGAACTTGCATATTATTTATACTAAAAAAAATTAAAAAAAATTTAGTTTATTTGAGTAGTAAATTGTAACTTCCTCTAGGGTTGCGTGGCGGGGCGCTACAATGTGGGTCTAGATCCCATGTGAGATTCCACATTAATGCAGTTGGGGGTAGGGGAAAACTAAATTGATACCTTTCCCTTGTATTTTTATTCAAAAAACACAAGTATATGACTACATAATCTTTTTGAATCATGCAAAAAAAACAAAAATGAATAACACCAATGGTCTAACTTATTTATTAAAAACTTTGAAAACTAGCTCCTCTTGCATGACCCACTCATAAAATTTTGAATTTGATTTTTGTGGAATATAAAATAATATCACATGAAATTTTACAATATTATAATACCTCCCTCATAACCTAACAAATTAATTATTTAAATAATAAATAATTTAGAATTCACTTTCTCTTGAAGTTGTTTATTTTGTTGACAAATTATGAACACTAAACATCAAGAAAACTTCTCTTTTTAATTACACATAAAGAAAAATATTACATTCAAATTCATGGGAGAATTTGGAAATTGTATTCTCTATGAAAAGATATTCTCAACTAATTTACAACCTCCTAATACACATCAAGACTCAAATGCGACAACTATGTAAGTTTGAGTTGAAAAACTAAAATCCCTATCCCACAATTTTTCATGATCTTCGCTTAGCACATCCAAAACCACACCATTGAGATCCAAAACAAAAAATAAGACCTTAAAATGAATTATCCCACCTTACAATCATCAAAAAATAAATGGGAAGTTAACATAAAAATAAAATTAAAAATTAAAAAAAATCACTTCTTTTATAATCTCTCTAAATATGGTGCTTAGCTTGAAGATTCTAGTCAACTAGTCAAGAATTTAACTCTTAAATACTTTCTCTTCATATTGTGAACTATATGCATGGTGGTCAAGGAAAAAATTTAAAGTTTAAAATAATAATCTCCCTCTGTGGTAAACCCCTCAATTTGTGGTGTTGTTCAACCATGAATCAATGCAAGTTAATGGTTAGCTTATAACCCCCACTTAATCATGATACACAATTATGACAGGGAATACATTATTATCTTCAAATATAACTCTATACATGAGTTCCATTTTCAATTTCATTTACATTCAAACTAATATCAAATATGAAATTTAAATATGCAACATACAAGTGGCCCACCATCCCAAACACCCTTGTGAGAAAATATGACACTTTGGCTTTCACTAGGTGTCATAAACAAGCAAAAAGTGGTAAATGGTCCCTATAAAAGAGTCCAACAAAATTTGAACATTCAAAATGAGATATAAAAAAAATAATTTTTTTTTATCATAGATTACCTCTTACACTTGCAATCCAAGATTGTAATAATTTTTTTTTATTTTTTATTTTTTATTTTTTATGTTGGTGGCATTATCATTACGATTTTCCTTAATTAGATGTCATAGATAAGAGTTCTAAGAAATATCAAAAATTATACCGAAGATGTAGAACCATCCTTTTCACCAATGATAAAACTAGAGCATGCTCCACCACTAAATCTATTTGCCTTAGAGGAAACATCTTCCTTCACCTTTTCCAATTTTTGGTTGGCCTATATCTCATCCTCATCCATCAATGTAAACTTCTATAACTCTTGTATATATATGTACCTACCTTAATCAATCCTCACCTACCAAACCCTACCTCACATATATCTTCATGTACTCTTTTGGGTCTTGTCCCAAAGTGTTCGTCCACCAAAATTTATCCTCTCTAAACTCACTCCTCCTACCACCTCATCAACTCCATTAGGTTCAACCTCTCTACACTTGGGTATGTCCTCCTCTGCTACAATAATACCCTTTTCTTCACTACTTAATTCATTTATACATCATGCATATCTTGATGCACCATTTTTCCCTTATTTTCTTTCTTTTTCCCACCCTAATATCCCATGCATCCTTCTCTGTCACAAATACATTTCTTGTTTAGATAATCCTCCTCTAATTATTTGAACTTCTCGGACTTCTTTTATTCTTTTAATTTCATTGGATCCTCCCCTTTTTGTAACCAATTAATGTTTATTGAAAATAATAACCAAATGACATATATTCATATGATTATGTTCTTTTTCCTTCAACAAAATAAAAGCATACCTCATCCCATTTTCTTTACTTTTACAATACTATATTTCTCATTATGCACTAACTTATTATCATTTTCGTTGTTTAATCCTTTGTCCTCTTTGCAAGAGGTTTCTTTGGAGGTGGTGGTGGGGGAGGACAATATCCCTTCTCCTCATTCAATTGAACTAGATGAAAAATTTCTAGGATGGTTGCTCAAAGAAGAGAGGTCTTCCTAAATTCAGTTTCAAATTCACATCCCAAGGCCAAGGGGGGAGCATTGATAGGAAAATGTTAAGAATTTTTTATCTTCATGTTGTTGTTATGTGGCTTGAGGTCTTGAGGTCCCTTATTTTTGTATTTTTGCAAATGGGTTGTATCTTTTTTATGTAAATGGTTTTGGGGCCCCTTCAAAACCTATTTTCCCTCAATAAAAAAGTTATTATCATATTTCCATGGTCATATTATAAAATTATGAGAAGCTTAACAACACATAATACTTTATCTATATAATTTCCAATCTTCACATCAATATCGTACTACCCCTTTATTATCAACTCATAGCCCTGTACTAACCAAGACACTTGGTAAGGCTTGAATGTGGTGTGTAATGTTCCAAACTACACAAATGAAAAAATAGAAGGAATCATAGCGAATTATTTTTTATTTAAAAATTATAACACAATAGTGTAAAATGCACACTCTCACACATGTACTACCATTTCTCATGATAATCAATTCACAAGGTGGAGAATCATAATCACCTAAAACTACTTACAAGTAGCAAACAATACACTAGTGACAAACTTATTTCTCATGGGGCTACTCATCATGAGGCCAATAATGAACACTGACATCCATCAAGCAAGACCAAAGGAACCAAATAGAGGAGTTAAGAGTAGAAGCTAAAATCCCATATAAGGTCCTTGTTGAGAAATGAGGTGAAAATATTACAATAAAATCTTCTACAAGGTGTATGAAAATATGAAATATGTTTATTTGTCTAGGATTCCCATAAAATGATATTATGTAGATGCATAAATCAACGACAATAATTAAAATAATCAGAAAACCATATATGCAAAAAACTTATGTAGAGAAACCCTTTCAAAAGAAAAAAAAACCTCCACTAGAGAAAGAGGAAAAGTATGTATTAATCATCAATGCACATGATACAATATTCACACTCTTAACACTCTACATTTTTATAGCACAAGTGTATTTATAAACAATGATCATGGAACCACCATCTTATACCTCCAAAATATAGGCAAGGAGAGGCCAAAACAAAAATGGTTTTACTAAAATAATGGATATGAAAACCATCATATCATGCAAATACCACATGCCCACATTGGAAAGCATGTTTTGAGAATATTAAATGAATCAAATTACTCCACATGAGTATTGCATAATCTCAATCAATGATTCCCTAGAATAAATAAATATATATAACTTCAAAAGCATCTTGGACCAATAAATCCTTGAAAAATGACATCCTCAAGTCTAGCTCTCCATTTTTTAGTGTGTTAACTCATATGGGCTCCATCTATCATAAAAATATTATCCACTTCTTCCTCTAGAGTATAGGAATGGAAAAGTGCTTTGAATGACCTCAAAGTTAATCATAACCACCATTATTGTGCTCCACCTCCTTCATGAATGCATATGACAACAAATTCCAAGAATCTAGGAGAATAAATATAAATTATTTCTCCAATTACATCCTAGTAATCCATGTACACATTTCAAGAATGTTGGAGATACTAAACTATACATAAGATAGGTAAATGATTCCTTAATCCTAACAATTTTCATAGCTCAAATGAGATCCTCATAGCTCCTAACTTGTAATATAATGGCGAACAATTATTCTACTAAACCATGTGGATTATATAGGTCTACTCCCACCTTGCTAGGAGGTAGGAAACATGGATAATATACACAAACACACCACTCAAGTGAAAAAATAAAATACGCACACTTGGTTTCAATTTTCTCAACACATGTGGAATCACATATGATTCTAAGAAGTATAACAAGAGTATTCTTATACTATCCCAAGCCTAAGTGCATAAGAGAATTAAGAAAAAAGTAAATTCTTATACTATCAAACTAGGTGACAAGGCCCACAAGCACAAAGAAGTATTTGGAAGTCATCTTTTATTCTATCACATTCAAACTAGACTATTAATGGTGTCTTTGATCATACATGGGATAGATAGGTTTCCTACTCGAGCAACAAGGTTCCAATCAAAATAATTTCTAAATAGTGTGCCTAAGTATAAAATGTCACATAGGCCCAAAGATAGGGATTTGAGAATTTAGATGCCTAAGGGATGCATGAAGGATGGGGGAATCAAGAGTTGAGCTCTTATAATTTTGCATGATAATTTTGCACTTGGGGGATGTGGGAACTAATAATCCCACATATACTACTACATGTTACTATTGTCACATATCTCACCTCGCGATTTGGGAAGAATATATGCCACAATAATTCAATGTTTTATTCACTTTTTAGAATATTTTGATCACTAACAAGGCATAACTTAGTTTCTAAACCTTACCAACATTAACAGCTGACACTCAATTACATTTTTTAATTCTCACTATAGATTTTCTAAGTTTGCAATAGCAACACAAAAAATACATGAAACTTGAACCTTGGAGTATCTTGGTAATCAATGCACCGAGTTTTATATCATCACATTTTGGGAGCTTTACCTATACATTTGGCCAGATACACACTTCATTAAGACATTAGAACTTATTCCACCTTGAAACTGATATAGATCTTTCAAAGGCCTTGAGGGTAATATATAAACACCATTCAATAATTTGGAAAGGGGGACGACGGGACAAGGGAGATAAAAAAAAGGTTTGTACTGTAATATCATTCAAATTCTATAATTACATGTATTTGTCATAAAAAAATATTGAGGCCTAACATTATGGAAGCCCAATGTAACAAATTTTAATTCATTTATGGTTGTGAATCAATAAAAACCATATTATTTTGATTTGTTGTATTTTTATACATGGTTGGGTAGTCCATAATTGGATCCCCCATTTATGACTACATCAAAAGTGGTATCAAAGAAAAAATTTGGAATCTTGAGAATATAAAAGTCAAGTTGGTATCCTATAGGTTCTACTTGTGAATAGATCACCAAATTGAGGTAACATGTTGGCCTTGTCCTTGCACCAAAAGATCGACATGTCAATGCCCGATACAAGTGTCAGTTAAGATCCACAGGAGGCGGTTAAACCATGTCGCGAACCCGAAGGGAGATTCTAGTGGTTAGTCCAACAATCCCCCCCTCGGCGTCACTCGAGGGGTTCGAACCCGTGACCGGCTCTGATACCAATTGTTGGCCTTGTCGTTGCACCAAAATATCGACCTATCAATTCCTGATACAAGTGTCAATTAAGATCCACGGGAGGCGGTTAAACCATGTCACAAACCCAAAGGGAGATGTTGGTGGTTAGTCCAACATAACCTACAAAAAATGACAACAAATCACTAATTGAGAGGAAGTTACGGAGAGTGATTGTAGTCCGATAACCAACTTGAGGTTGTTCACACTAGATTTTAGGGAGAGATGCCACCACAAATAGTTCAAGGTGTTGCTAAAATTGATAGAAGAATGGATGAAATATTTGAAATGATGATGGTAATGAAGGTTTGATTGGATGTTGTACAAGAGGATAGAAAAAAAGGTCTAAACACAACAATTAAAGATGAGAATGATGAGGATGAGAATGAAAGAGGAGATGTACAAATTGTTAAAAAGACTGCAAAATTTTAGGCAAAGGGAGAGGATTGTAAAAGAATGCACTAAATAATTTTACAACATGATCATTAGGACTAGACATGATGAAGCAAGTGAAGAAAAGGTCACAATATATCAACGGATTGAGAGGAAGTAGTTGAGAAGAATTGAGTTTGTGAAGGTTGACAACTATAGAGAAAGCATATCCATTTGCAATAAAGATGGAAGAGAGGATAAATAAAATATTTGAGAATAGATTGAACAGATAAAGAAGTAGAAAAGATTTCATAGAAAAAGATCACATTATGGTGATTAAAAACTATATTTGGAAGCAAGGAGGATTGATAATACTTACTGCAATGATAGTAGTACCTACAACAATGAAGGAAGAAGTAGTAATACCTACCATAAAGAAAGGATGATGAAAATTCTTACCACGGTGATAAAATATATGGTTATCAAAGGGTTAGAGGAAGATAAAACATGAATGATGGAAGATATTTCAAAGGTGCACGCTTCAAGTGTGGAGGACATCAAGCATTTGAATGTTATCAAGGGAAAAGAAACACCATTAAGAGGGTAGAAGGTATCACAAGAACCACATGTATAGAGGAAGCTTCTAAGAGATCACTAAATACAAAGGATGAACTAGAATATGGGGAACCATTTACTATGAGAATATTTTTGTTAAAATATGATGGTGAAAATGAACCATTACAAAAAAAAGAACTTGTTTAAGACTAGATGTGATGCTAGAGGTAAGCAGTGAAAGCTTTCTATTAATATTATTAATACAAATACTTAGTATATTAAGGAATGGTTCAAAAATTGAATTTGAAAAGGTTAAAAGATTCAAAACCATATAAAATCACTTGGTTAAAAAAGGAACATAATCTACTGGTCAGTGAATAATGTTTGGTGAAATACAAGATAATAATGTGTCATGATAAAGTCTTGTTTTATATAATTCCAATGAATATATGTCATGTTATTGGAGAGACCATGATGATTTGATAGGAGTACAATACATGATCGAAGAGAAAATAATTATACTATAACAAAGGATAATGGAAGGCATAGGTTGATTTCATTAAAAGATAGAGAAGGTCAAATTTATAACAATACTAGGATTTCTTTGGTAGAAATTCAAATTTTGATTTTCTCGCCAAAATGTAAATTTAAATTTCCTAGGTGATTTTGGCTTGTTGAAGGGTTGGGGTTTGTTCCTTAGCCTTAGTTTTGGGTTTTTTAAGTCCAATAAGTTCTTCAAAGACCATGAAATACCATGTAGGGTCTCTTTACGTGTTTTGTTTTCAATTCTAGGTTGTGAAAAATGGCATATGTTTCAAGTTTGAAACATTAGACATTAGATTTTGAAGGAAAAGACATATGTATTTATTTTATTACTATTTTTTGATGATCATTCACGTGGAAGAAATGAGAAGGAATGTTCCAAGAAGGTATGGAAGGAGGTTTTTATGTAAATACCCTATTTTATTCATAATTTGTATCAATTTTCTGCAGAAACAATCAAAAAATAGTCTTGTACGACCTTGTATGGAACAATGATAGGTCTATGAGTGGATGGAAAGTTAGAGCTTTGTCTGGAGAGTCTAATGCATTTGGTTTTTTGTAATTCCATGATGTTTTGAGTGAGAAACAAGCAAAAACTTGCTAACTACCTTGTCACAGAGCTAGGGTTTCCAGCAAGATGAAAAACCTATAACTTATGTTTGCACCGATGAAAATTCATGAAATTTGGTGAAAACCTTCTTCAGGGTGTTGGTCAGGTGTCTACCAAAGGAAAATGGGAAAATCAATCATATGTGTAAGTTATACAAGTCCTTGTGTGTTCACTATCCAAAAAGATTGTCAAAACCCTAAGTCTTTGAGGGTTTAATGAAAACATATTTGTTTGAGTTCACCATAGCAAAGTGGGCGTTTGATGAGACCTTGTGGAGTGTGTTAAAGGTTTAAAGAGTGAGATTTGATACAACAATCACACAAATTATTTCTTTCTTGAGGGTTTGAGCCTAGAGAGAAAGGCTTGTAAGAAAGCTTGCAAGGTAGGGTTTGAGACACCTTCAAAAGAGTGGATAGAATCTAAGAAATATTTTATCTTATTATTTATTTATCCTTTGCATCAAGAGGTAAGGGCTTAGCTATGTTGATGGCTCTAACAAGAGGTAAGGTAACTAAGTTCTTACCTATAATTTGCAACATGATTGACTGAAGGGTGCCAGGTAAAGGGGTAAATTGTCTACTCCTCTCCCTAAATGGATATGGATTTGTCATTTTTATAGAAGCCACTTGGGAGTTAACATTTTGATTTGTTTGAGATGTGTTTATTTGTTAAAATCCTTTATTTTATTTCTTGAAATGTTGGAAATTGTTATGTGGCACAGCTTCAAATTTCTTAGCCACTTGGGAGTTAACATTTTGATTTGTTTGAGGTGTGTTTATTTGTAAAAATCCTTTATTTTGTTTCTTGAAATGTTGGAAATTGTTATGTAGTAGCCACTTGGGAGTTAACATTTTGATTTTTTTGAGGTGTGTTTATTTGTAAAATTCCTTTATTTTGTTTCTTGAAATGTTGGAAATTGTTATGTGGCACAACTTCAAATTTCTTAAAATTGTTAGAAGGTGTTTTTGCTTCACGATGACTAACCGAATTTTGATAATCACGAAGGGTCATGCATAAGTGTGTAAAGGAGGGAAACTTCAACATTTCCAATCTATCTTGAATATTGGTATGCATGTTAGATGTAAACATTGTTTGAAGGTCAACATTAGGAATCTTAATGTTTATTTGTGAGTAAAGAAATTGGTATTGTGCTATGAAATCAGTGACCTTTTCATCTTTGTTTTGTTTACATTGCATTAAATAAGCTAAGGTCATCTTGGGACCCATGTGCACTTGGAAATGGTTAAGAAAAGCATCAACAAGTTCATTGAATGAACTAATTGAGTTATTTGGTAAGGAACAAAACCACTCCAAGGTAGTTTCTTTTCAAGGATCTAGGGAAAAGTTTAGCCAAGAGTTTATCCTCGAAAATGAAGTCACTACATAAGGTTGTACATGTCAAGACATGGTTACTATGGTCTCCTTTTCCACCATATTTCTCAAATCTAGGAATCTTTATGCCTTGTGGCATTTGTGCTCTTAATATCTCCAAGGACAAAGGGTTTCTTCTGACATATTGTGAAGGTTGGCCATTTTGATTTTTGATTTAATGTAGCAATTTATTGTTTGAGGGATGAAACATTTTGCAAGAGTTGGTTAAGGACGGGATCATTGTTTGTGGTGTGAGATGGAGGTGAGTAAGCTAGAGGTGACAAGTGAATTTTAAGTTTGTGAGGGGAGATGGATTAGGCGATATGAGATTTGAATGCACAAAGCTAAAGGATTCCCAGTAGAAATACCTAAGGTGGTATTGACATTTCTAGTAGGTTGTTTAGTTATTGTAATAGTTGGATTAGTGTATGTCAGAATAGAGGTCATGGTTGTGGAAGGAGGAATTGGATTTCCACCTTGAATTTGAGTTAATCCAAAAGTCTAAGCACAACTAGTCATTGTAGGGACATATTTATCAATGATATGAGATATACTACACACAATCTCTATTCCTTGTTCATTATCAAGAATTTTTCTCATTTTATCTATGACAGGAATTGTAGTACCAATAATGTATTTAGAACTCACAAAGTTTTGTAATTTCTCTAAATCTTCATCCATTTATTTTAGTTCTTCTTGAGGGACATTAGCAACCATTGTGTCAACATCAGTCACATTGTTTGTAGGTAGGGTGGTCATGATAAATGAGGTATCAAAGCTATGGTCCATAGTGGGTTGACTAGTATCAACACTATGAGTGAAAGAGTTGGAAAAATCAAGATCCACAATGAGTGTAGAAGCGTAGGATGGCATGAATCTTGAATTACGTCTCACTATAGTATTGGTAATAGGACACCAGGGTGTGAAGCTCATACAAGTTTCACCAAACCTAAGTGCACCCAAAATGGAGAATAGGCACTAGATAAATGCAATCAAACACCCGAGAATATGAAGTGCAATGTAATTATGTAAAAGAGAGTAATTTTCAAATTTTAAACAAGATAATTATACTATGAAAAAATCTAGAAGTGATGCATTTTAATTCCAATTTTTATTTTCAAATAATGCACTCAATTTGACCAATTAAATCTAATGAAGAAGATGATAGATTTTTTTTATTTTTGAAACTAAAACCCAGATTTAACAGCAGATTAGAATGAAGAAAACAGAGACAAATCACTACCCAAAATTTTGAAGCAACACCTATATAGGGATAAGTTCACCCTAGGGCGAATGGGTCCTAGCACAGGGGTTACAAAAATTTAAGTTTGAGTTTGAAATTCATATCTAGGGTTTCTTGTTTCAGGTTATAAACTGTACTTTCAATGATTGATTTTTTTAGATTTTGATGTTTATATGCAAGTGCAATGGATAAAAAATTATGGACAGTATGACACTTTTTGAAATGTAATTTTCACTTAATTTTTGAATTTGAATGAATGAAAACACACTAATATGCAATTCCTATGCAAAATCAATCTAATATGCATGCAAATTTTTGAATTTTTTAGATTTTAAAGGATGCACCCTAAATGAAATAAAAACCAATGCAAGATAACAACCCTAAATGAGATGCAAATCAATGCAATGCAATGAAAATTAATGCAAATCCTAGATCTAGGGTTTTAATGGACTCCAAATAAATAAATAAAATAGTGCAAGAAGGTCAGGTTCACCAAAATGAAATGGAGGGAAAATGATTCTTTCTATTCAAATGGGGGTTAACCAATAATTTACTATAAATAGAAAGGGAAAATGGCGTATAATGCACCTATCTCCCTCTATCTCATTAGGAAAAGGAGATTCATTAAGCCAAGGTTGACTTTCAGCCCTTAGGCAAGTCAACCTTGAAAGAGATCTTGTTGTTTTCCTTATGATCTAGGATGGGGTAGATCTATTGAAACAAAACTTTTGGGAGAAAGATTAAAAATAGTAAATAAACCCAAAAATGCAAAGTAATACATGAAATCACAAGATTAAACCTTAATCTAATGGAACCTACAACTTTTTGGCAGATCTAAGAAGGTTAAGTATTTTTGTACCTTTCACCAAAATGTTGTTGTTGAGTGTCCTCTAAGACTCATTCTCCCAAGGGCGAATGGGTCCAACTACAAGAGTTGAAAAAATTCTTTCACAGTCCTATGGTCCTATGTCTGCACTCTCGATTCCTTCAGGTTTCATAGTTGGAAGTTCATAAATAAATTCTGAAAGTGAGTTTATGTGGCTTGATGACAACTTTGATGACTTTTGCAACTTTGACTTTTCCAATTTTGCACTTTGATAGACCTTCAATCCTTCTTCAACCTTAGATATGCAAAACACACACAAGAGGGGAAAAAAATTGGTGAATGGGGGTTTGCCTTGGTCAAACCCTGTTTTGGTAATTAAACCTTGAATTGAAACAACGAAACATGAAAGGAATGATCAATGAACAAGTATTATGTTGCAACTCAGCAAACCCTTGATTTGAAACCCTTGAAGGACTACAATTTAGTAAATATCTCCAACTTCTTGATCTTGCATAAAGTGGCTTGATTGATGATGTGATCTTGATGCTTGAATCTTGATTTGAAACTTGAAACCTACATCACAATGTTAGCTCCAAAAACATGCATGATGCTTGATAACTTTGACATGATGCTTGATAACTTTGACATGATGCTTGAGATTTTGAATGTTGCAACAAATGCTTGAGAAATCTGCTCTTTAACACCTTTGACAATAATCTTTGCTTTAGGAATGCTTGCATGAAAACTCTAGATATCTTAGGATTTGAATTTGATAAAAAGGCCTTGCTATTATAGATAATTTTCTAATTTCCCAAAAATTAAACATTACAAGCTAACACTTAAAACTTGAATTTAGGACCTTAAGATGCCACCAAAAACATGTTTAAATTTTGATTTTTTGATCTTAAAGGGGACCCATTCGTCCAAGGGTGAATGGATCTTGACCTAAATTATCAAGACCTATTCATTTTGGGGTGATAAAAATAATAATTACATTAATTAAACCATAATTCCACTTTTGGAAATTGCAATTAATTAGGCTTGTAAATGTAAATTTTAGGCAATTAGAGGCTTAATTAAGTCCAATTTATTAAGGGACCCAAACATAGTGTGAAAATGTAAAGGAGTACATTTTCCAACACTACAATAAGAAATAATTCAAATGGAAAACAAGACCAAATAAGATTTTTGAATTGCTAAAGAAAAAGGTGATAAAGTAGCTAGTGTTAGTTTTACTAGACTTCAACAAGATATTCCAAGTTGATTGTGATGCTAATAGGAATGCAATTAGAGATGTATTCAGCCAAGAATGAAGACCAATATTATATATTGTAATAAAAACTTAAATGATGCAAGCAGAAAATATTCAATCTATGACTAGGAATTTAATGCCATAATTCAAGCATTGAAGAAGTGGAGATATTACTTGTTACTAAAGGAATTTTGTGTTGTACATTAATCATCAAGTTATACAATATTTAAATAGCTAGACACATGAGATGAGTTAATTTTATGCAAAGCTATACATTTTTGTTAAAGCATATGAGTAAAATTAAAGAAGGTTGTTTATACTTTAAGAAAGAGACATAAGTTGCTAATAGAAATGAGATTACAAGTAGTTGGACTTGACTACATCATTTATATGAAGTTGATCCTAATTTTGTGGAAATGTGCCAAGCATGCAAGGAACCTATAAGCATGGATAGAACTAACTAGTTATGATACTTGATCCAAAATGGATTGTTTAAGATAAGTCAATTATGCACACCAAGGAGTTCAACGAGGGAAAATCTTATAAAAAAACATAATGATGGTTTAGTAGGACATTATGGAGTAGACAAGATAATTGCATTGTTGAATGAGACTTATTTTTTACCCCAAATATACAAGGACATTATGAAATTTATTTAAAGTTTTAGATTTATCAAGCTACAAAGGGAGGTACTCAAAATGTAGATTTGTATTAACCATTACTAGTACTAAAGAGACCTTGGGAAAATATGACTATCGATTTTGGGTTGGAACTACAAAGAACACAAAGAGGATATGACTCAATATTTGTAGTTATAGATATATTTTCAAAGATAGCACATTTCATTCCATTTAAAAAAACCAATAATGTGGTAGATAGAGCTTACTTAATTTCCAAGGAAGTTGTGAGGTTGTATGGTATTCCAAAGAGTATAGTTTTAGGTAGACAAAAAATTTTGGATATTTTGAAAGACATTATGGAATAAGATGAAGATAGCTCTCAAATTCAATTTAACATATCATCCATAGACTATTTGATAAAAAAAAGTTGTAAACTATAGTTTAGGTAATAAAAAGAAGTTTAGGTAGATTGTTCATATGTCTAGTAAGAGAAAGGATAGAAAATTGAGATATGATTCTATAGTAAGTAGAATTTGCATACAATAACTCAATAAACCAGTGTATAGGGAAAACACCATTTAAGGTTACATATAGAAATAATCCAAAGAATGTGTCTGAACTAAGAGATATTAGTAAGGAAGAGAAGTGTAGAAGCAAAATAATTTGCAAAACATATGAAAGAAGAGCATGCAAAAGTACATAATCACTGGGAAAAAGATGAATGGTAGACATAAGCAAAAGGCTTATGAGAAATCGACACCAATGGAGTTTGTAGTCAAAGAAGTGATGGTATATCTCAAAAAGGAAATATTCTCAATTTAGGCATATAATAAGTTGAAGATGAAAAGGTTTGGCCCGTGTAGGATTATCAAGAGATTTGATTCAAGAAATGTGTACTAAGTTGAGTTATCAGAAGGATTGTCCATATCTATAATATTTAATGTTTTAGATTTATACCAATATTAGGAAGAGGAGCCAAAAGATGATGATACAATAGTACAATGGAAAATTCAAATACCACTTCAACAAAAGGAGGAGATGGAGGAAATTTTTAGATAGTAGGGTTGAAAGTACCAAGTACAAGCAATATGAGGAATATTTGGTGAAGTGGAAAGGTATGACAAAAGAAGATTCAAGTTGGACTTATAAAGATGAGCTAAACCACCTTGGTTTCCTCCTAGCCACTAGAAAGTGACGGGCTCACTTTTCAAACAACTCTAGGTATCTAATGCAAGAGCATCCTGAGTTGTAAGAGTTATCTTCCATCAACCAAAAGTGTTTTTATTTAACTTTATTGTTTAGGTTTTCAATCATTAGTGAGTCATTGTAGATCCTATCATATTTCAATGCAGTTGCATATCTCACCTCACAATTTGGAAATTATAGTATGTAATGATCCTTCAACATCACATTCACTCTTTAGAATATTATAATCACTCAAAGGGAAAAGCTTGGTCTTTGAACCTTACCAAACTTGGTGACCAACATTTAGTTACATTGTTCAAGTCTTGTCACAACTTTCTAAAGTTTGCAACAACAAATGGACACATCACATGACATATTCAACCCTAGAGTGCCTTTGGTTTTCACTACATCATGTTTTAGATCACCCATTCTAGGAGCTTCATCTACATGTTTGGTTGATTACATGATTCATTAAGACATTGGAATTTGTACCATCTTTTGATTGACAAATACCATTCACAAGGCTTGAGGCTAATATATAAACACCATTCAATCATTTCGAAAGGGGGGAATGGACAAGAAATGGAGAGAAGAAAAGGATTGTCTTATAATATCATTTGAATTCTATAATTGCTTGCTTGTAATCAAAACATTTGATGCCCTGGATGTTCGAAGTCCAATGTGGCATATTGTAATTTATTCATGACTATAAATCAATAAATATCATATTATTTTATTGTGAGCTCCAATGTGTAACTGTGAATTACAACATTTTGTTACATGGTTGGACAATCCTTGATTGGATCCTCTGTCCATGACTATATCACAAGGGGTAGGAACTAGGAAACAAGCAAGAGGAAGAAGGGAGGAAGGATGCTAGGGTTCGGGGATTAAGAAAAAGGAATATCCAATGTTGAAGGAAGAGGAAGCAAGACCAAGGCTAGGAGAAGTTTAATATCGTTGATGCAAAGGAAAAGGGTACACACAAGGGGAACTCTTTGGGGAAAAGGGAATAGAAATGCAAGATGATGCATGATCCTCAAGAATGATGGTTCAAAGAAACTTGAAGACCCTAGCTTGAAAGAAAAAAAAGTAGGTGGGAGGTAAGATCAAGGAAACTATTTATGCAATACTCAGTTAGGTGAATTCTTGAAACTCAAGCCCAAAGGTAAAGATGAAGAGTTAGGTATAAAAATTTAGGGAATGGGAGTTTAGAGATCTACTTGACAAGGTACTCAATTAATGAGAAGTTCAAAAACCTAAAATAGATAAAGGACTTAGAGGAATATGGGACCACAAGGCTTTCAAAAATAGAAAGAAATCATGTTAGCAACAAGGACCTCGAAAAATCCAACAAAAGCCATAAAAAAACATAATAGCCTCAAAATTTGAAAAAAAATGGATCTTTACAACTCGGGCACATGACTAAAGTATAAGGGGAGGTAAAGAATGAAATTAGGCATAAAATTTCCCAAGGGGGTCCATTGAAGTAGATCTTTGGTTAGTTATTAATTATAGGCAAGGTAGGTTATAGTAACAAAGAGGCATAAGACTCATAAGATTTTTTGTCTATTGGGGTAGGTTCTGAAAGGATCTACAACAACATTAATTTTGACAATTGAAATTTATCATGATTCGGGTAAAGAACAAAGCAATAAAATACATTTATCATATTCGTCAAGCTTAATATCAATGTATCCTAGTTGACTCAATATTAGCAACTAAGTCCCTTTTTTATTTTAAATGAGAATTTTTCTTTAAGATACAATTTATTAACAAGACTCTTCCTTTGGTATAGTTTACCTATCTTCCACAAATTGTATGCAATAGTTTTCTCAGAAACATTCAAATCATAGAATTAGAGGAATACAACCTTATGGTTTTGTGTGCTTTCTTATTAAATTTCTTATAGTCTTTATCCAATATATTAGCAAAATTCTATGTCTTTCATAGTTCCCCATTGATATATTTTCTCTAAGAAATCTTTCATTTTTTAGCTTCCATAATTCATAACTAGAGAGAGAATGTTTTGATCTATTTTTGAGAAGTGCTCACCAAAATCTCAACAATTGATGGATCTACAAAACCAATAAATTAAAATGATCAAATTACAAACAAAAAATATCACAACACTCCAAGAAGGCATGACTCTCTGATCAATTTGTACCTATGATATCAAATATTGAAAACGAGGTAACAATGTAATAAAAATAAATAATTTCTACATCCAATTAATCTACATGTGATAAATCATTAAATTGAAATGAAACATGGAGATGCATATAAAAGTTAGTAACACATAAGATTGCACCAATTTTACATAGAGAAAACTCTTTTAGGAAAAATCCTACCACAAAAAGACCCAGAGCTTGTATTAATCTCAACAATATAAGTTCATCAATACAATTCACATATTTCTTCAATTTGATAGTAATTGCACAACATAACAATACCTACAAAATCAAAATAATACCTATTATTTCTCCATTATGTAAGAAACTAGAAAATGGTAACTATAAAAGGTTTTTTAAATACAAGATTCAAAAACTAGGAGCCCAAATCTAGGCACCCAAGTCCTTATGAAAAATTTAAGGCCCCATATTAATGGTCATGTATATTAGAATACTATGTAAATCCTCTTACACCTATTATGTGTCATAAATCTTGTAATAAAAGTCATTATCTCAATCCTAGGCACTCCATGAATGCACTAAATGCTTATCATGACATATATCTTAGAAAAATGCTCCATAGCTCCCAACTTTAACCTTTACATGTCATAGATTCTATCATAACAATCATAAAATTTATTATCCTAATATCAAGTTCTCCATGAGTGCAATAAATTCATGTCATAGGCTCATAACACCTATCTTAGAAAAATACTCTATAACTTCCAACTTTAATCTTTTCATATAACCTCCTTATACATTACCCTCTTACATAATATTTTAAATATCTTGGAGAATAAATAATGTTTGCAACCTCATGAGTGTCTCATTTTACCCACTCCATAGTTTTCAAGATCATACATTATTTATCATCTACATAGATAGCTACAATAATCAAGACATAGGATTTGCAATGTGAGTAGCATACCTAATCATTAAAAAGTATTGTATTGATGATCAAGTTTCACCTTTACAATATAAATTTATATCCAATGCCCCATTACAACAATATTTTCAACTCATCAAAGAAGAAATAAATAATTGCATATGCCTCCACTCTCACATGGGTATTTCATTTTACCCACTCTGTGAACATTGGAAATACATGCTTAATTAACAAACCACAAATAATTAAGTTACAAGAAGATTACAAAGACTTGCAAGGTGAGTAACATGCATCCCAGTGAATCCTAAGATTTCATATATAATATTTTTTACTCAAAAATTCTAATGATTTCACTATACTTTAAATTGCTTTGTTTTCACTAGAATGGTTTTGAATGGAGAATAGGCAAGAAAGTGGTGCAGAAAAAGGAAAAGGGGAGGCTAAATATTTCATCCTAATTTCTAAACAAAAGGAAAATACATATAGAGTTCCTCAAGATGGGGCTCACATAGCTATGGCCCTCACCACATAGGTGGATAGGGAAGGAACCAAGAAGGGAGACAATAATTGAGTGTCAATGGTGGAGACTAAAAGTCAAATTAACCAATGTTCCACTAGCATAACTATTGGGATTCCCCCTAAGGACAATGGTCAATCCTCAGGAGTTCCTTTGGAGGCAAAGTTGGGTCCATCACTTTCTTGGGCTTTGAAGGTTATCTTAGTTGGATCACATTTGCAAGGGAAAAGTGCTTCCTCCCCTATGTCAGTGATTTCAAGATCTCATAGAGGTGTGCTTTCTATTTGTGTTATTGATCCTATTATGGATAGGGGGATCTCTAAAATAGAAATTTCTTTGGTTGGTAATTTTTTGGGCCCTCATATGAACATTGAGTTGTGGTGCAGGGCACCATGTAATTTTTTGTAAATAAGGTCTTATGTCATGTTTTGGGGTGTTTTGAGTCTAAATGTTATGTAATAAGGTCATAATAGACCATTTGCAATGTATTAAGTCATTTTGAGTCAGTCAGAGTTGAAGTTGTTAAGTTTGGGTAAATGTTGCCAATGTTTCTTTAGCAACTTTTACAAATTTTTGTGATGTTTGGAAGACCAACGGTCAAGTAGTTCAAGAATCAGTTGGAACTTATGTGTCTTGATGGGACAAGTTTAAAAAGGGTTTAGAAACTTGATGGGAGGTTCGGTTGAAGATTTTGGGCTGTTGAAGCAATAAAGAGACTTCATTTTCTGCAATTTTCTTGTGTAATCTATTGTTGCAAGCTACAGTGCAGTTTCGTATTGAGTGATTTTGTTCTAAAATGCATTGAATATTATGTTGGCATGAACTAAGAGAGTTTTGGATTTTGTTTGATCTGATTTCATCAAGGTAGAAGAATTCTAGAAGCATTTTTATGAAAATGATCTATAGAACCTTGTTTTGAGAGTTTGAAGGTGTAAAAAATAGCATAAATGACCATTCCATCGATGAAATACTCTGAAAGTTGGTGGAATGGTGTTAGATAGGGTTTTCTTTCATGCTAGAAGGTTATTAGTTGCAAGGAAGGAGGTTTGGGGCTGATTTGGTTATGTCCTAGGGTGAATTATACATGTTTTCAAGCAAAAGAGAGGTATAGATGTTAGGGTTTGTTAAAAGGCTCTTGGGATTGGTCATGTAATGGTGGGAAAAGCTTGTGCAGGGCATAATTAAAGTGTTTGAAGTGTTGTTTTGCAGAGTAGAGGCCTAGAGTATGAAGATTCAATAAACCCTCATCGAACAAGCATAAATTGGCCTAAGGGTTTAATGGTTTGGTGAGTTTATAGTTTTCTCAGTGGACAAAAATCATTGTTTTGGACCTTTTGCAATCTGGTTGAAGTCCTGATATGGAAGTTTGAATATGGGGAAGGGTTTTCCTTGAAGGTGCTTTGGAAAACAGGGCTGATTGAGCCTCTTTTCAGTGTAGCAAACCTAATTTGAAGGATTTGTTACAAAATAACCCTAGTCTCAATTTGGATATATTAGAAAGGAGCCTAATGGGTATCTGAGATGATGAATGGTTTGTAGGCTTGAGGCCTTCTCTAAAAGATATGCTCAATTTTCATTGTTTGATGGGCTCCAAGGGAATAGGAGTGAATTATGAGTTAGATTTCATGTTGGGGTTTTTGTGATTGAAAGATTGTTCTAACCTGATTAGATTGTGATTGTTGGACAACTCCTCCTTGCTTTGCATCAATTGGTATTAGAGCATAGCTTTTGATCTTTTGAAGGTAAAAGGTTGCAATTTGAAGAAGGGAAATTTGAAAATTGAAGGACAAGATGTCTCCTAAAGGTAGTGCAATTATTGCTAGAGAAATAAAGTCATTAAAGGAGTCACAAGAAGCACTTTTAGTCAAATTTGCAACATTAGAGACAAAACAAAGAAGAGGAAAGGCCACCGAAGAGGAATGTGACCGAGAGGAAGAGGGGGAAAGTGAAAACCTTTAAGGAAGAGTCCAAGATGATGAAGAGGAATTAGACCCTAAAGGGAGAAGGATGGTGAAGATGTTGAAAGCTGTTAAGGGAGATGCATCTAATGTGAAAATAGATTTGCCAATGTAAAGTGGAAAGTTAGATGTTGAATAAGTATTGGATTGGATAGATGCATTGGATAATTACTTTGAGTACAAGGAGGTTGCAGAAGAACAAAAGGTAAAGTTTTGTAAGACTAAGTTAAAAGGCCTTGCTCTAACATGGTGGAACTATGTGCAGGAGGAGAGAGTGAAAAAGGGAAAAGCAAAAATAATTTCATGGGATAGGATGGTGTCAAAGATTGAGAGTCAATTTTTGCCAGGTGATCATGCAATACAAACTTTTAAGAAGTTGCAAAGCTTAAAGCAAAAGGAAAAGGATGTCATGGCCTACACTGAATAATTTCACAAATTAAGCATTAGAGTTGGTCATGTTGAAGATGAAAATGAGAAGATAGCAAAGTATATGATTGGTTTGAGATTCCAAATTTAGGATGAATTGAGTCTTGTTACTCCTAGGACGGTTGAAGAATGTTTTCAGTTGGTTGCTAGGGCAGAAGAGAAGTTAAAAAGAAGGCAATAAAGACAAGGAAGAGGCAGAGGCAACACTAATAGAGGAAGAGGTTCAAGGCAGTCCTATGAAGATTGAAAAGATGCAAGTAAAAGTAAAGACCAAGTTGTTGATCAAAGAGGTGGATTTAGAGGTTTTAGAGGAAGATTTGGTGGGAAACGCAGAGGTTCAAGCACATTTTCAGGAAGATGTTATCATTGCAATCAATTTGGCCATCAAGCATGGAAGTGTCTAGATAAACAAGCTTCTACTTCAATTGGTGGTGATAAGAAAGTTCAATTGGTGCAAAAGAAAGATTGTGAGTGTTAACTCTCCTAATCAACTTGTTGCTCTAGAAGTGGGAGAATCCTTGATGGTTAGAAGAACACTCCTCAAAGAATCCAAGGAGAAAGAATCAACACAAAGAAAGACACTATTCAGGAGAACTTGCAAATGCAATGGAAAGGTATGTAAAGTAGTAATAGACTCTAGAAGTACTGATGACATGGTGTCTATTGAAATGGTTGATAAACTTAAGTTGGAAAAGATATCTCATGAAACACCTTATAAAGTGTCTTGGCTGAATGAGAATCAATCTGTTTTAGTGAATGAGCAAGCTTGGATTGAGCTTAATATTGGTGGATATAAGGACAAAATTCTTTGTGATGTGTTGCCTATGGATTGTTGTCATTTACTGCTAGGGAGACCTTCGTAGTTTGATAGACATGCAATTTATGATGGTAGAAACAATACTTATGATATTGAAAAGGATGGAAACAATTTTACTTTGACTCCATTAGTAGAGGGTGATAAAGGACAAGGTAAGGCAACTAAGGTGATAATGTTAGGTAAGAAGGATTTTATAAAGCTTAAGGAAGAAAAACATGAGGGGTTTGTAGCCACCACTAAAAATGAAGGTGTTGGGACAACAAGTTTGAAGAATGATTCAATGTTGGAAGGAAAAGATGATGATTTAATGTCAAAATTTGATATACAGAAGGTCAAGGATAAATTGATTGTGGGAATGCAAGATTGGTTAGAGAAGAATGTTGAGGTCATGATAGGAAGAGTGTTATGTTCTTTGGTTTCAAAAGAGGCTAGTGGGCAGTCAAATTATGTCAATACGCAGGTTAGTAAACCTGATAAAACAGAGGTTCTAGGGGTAGATAATTTGAGGGAAGAGATGAAAGGTAAAGGTGGATTGATTCAAGGTGAATGGCAAGGACATATGGGTAAGTTCAGGCATGCAACAAAGGTAAAGAAGAAAGCAGCTCATAACAAGGATGGAAAAGGTATGTTTGCAGGTGTTCGAGAAGGTTCGACATCAGTTTCAAATGAAGAGAAGGTCAAACAACATCCATCAAACAGATTGTTCAAGTTGTAGCAATTTCTAGGTGGCACAAAGTTTACTACTGCAAAGAACAATGCAAATCTTCAATACCTAACTCATTCGAAAGGGTTGTCAGATTAACAGGATTTTGGAGACCAGGGAAATGAACTGATCAAGCATAATTTTGTGTTGTAGCATGGTACTCAAGGGACTTCAGTTCTTTTTTTGTCCGGGTGTATTGTGTAGGGCACCGTGTCAATTTTTGTAAATAAGGTCTTATGTCATGTTTTGGGGTGTTTTGAGTCTAAATGTTATGTAATAAGGTCATAATAGGGCATTTACAATGTATTAAGTCATTTGAGTCGATTAGAGTTGAAGTTGTTATGTTTTGGGTAAATGTTGTCAATGTTGCTTTAGTAACTTTTACAATTTTTTGTCATGTTTAGAAGACCAACGATCAAGTAGTTCAAGAATCAGTTCGAACTGATGTGTCTTGATGGGACGAGTTTAAATAGGCTTTATAAACTTGATGGGAGGTTTGGTTGAAGATTTTGGGGTGTTGCAGCAATAAAGAGACTTCATTTTCTGCAATTTTCTTGTGTAATCTACTGCTACATGCTACAATACGGTTCTGTGTTGAGTGCTTTTGTTCTAAAATGCATTGAATCTTATGGTGGCATGAACTAAGAGAGTTTTGGATTTTGTTTGATTTGATTTCATCAAGGTAGAAGAATTCTAGAAGCATTTTTCTAAAAATGGTCTGTAGAACCCTATTTTGAGAGTTTGAAGGTGTAAAAAATGGCATAAATGACCATTCCACTGATAAAATACCCTGAAAGTTGGTGGAATGGTGTTAGATAGGGTTTTATTTCATGATAGTAGGTTAGTAGTTGCAAGGAAGGAAGTTTGGGGCTGATGTGGTGATGCCCTAGGGTGAATTTTACATGTTTTCAAGCAAAAGAGAGGTATAGATGCTAGGGTTTGTTAAAAGGCTCTTGGGATTGGTCATGTAATGGTGGGAAAAGCTTGTGCGGGGCATAATTGAAGTGTTTTAAGTGTTGGTTTTCAAAGTAGAGGCTCGGAGTATGAAGATTCAATAAACCCTCCTTGAACAAGCATAAATTGGCCTAAGGGTTTAATGGTTTGGTGAGTTTATAGTTCTCAGTGGATAAATATCATTGTTTGGACCTTTTGCAATCTGGTTGAAGTCCTAAGATGGAAGTTTGAGTTTGGGGAAGGGTTTTCCTTGAAGGTGCTTTGGAAAATAGGGCTAATTGAGCCTCTTTTAGTGTAGCAGACCTAATTTGAAGGATTTGTTACAAAATAAACCTAGTCCCAATTTGGATGTGTTAGAAAGGATCCTAATGGGTATCTGAGATGATGAATGGTTTGTGGGTTTGAGGCCTTCTCTAAAGATATGCTCAATTTTCACTGTTTGATGGGCTACAAGAGAATAGGAGTGAATTGTGAGTTAGATGTCATGTTGGGTTTTTTTTATTAAAAGATTGTTCTAACTTGATTAGATTGTGATTGTTGGACAACTCCTCCCTTCTTTGCATCAAGTTGGTTCAAAAATAGACACATAGAAGATGGTGCACTAAAGGGCAATTGGATGGGGCTCCTATGCCAAAATGCTTTTTCTCTTTCTCCTTTGCTTGTGAGGAAGTTTTGATAAATGTTCTACCTAGGGATCCTTGGTTTCTTGGGAATGATACCTTGGCCCTCAAGAAATGGTATACTAGGTTTGATCCTTCTCAAGATACTATTAACCTTGCCTCAATATGGGTTAGATTTGTGTTAGTCTTCTGATGGAATTCTAGGATGATAATTTTTTTAAGGGGATTGTCAGTACCTTTGTGTAGCTACTTTCAATTGATCTTATAACAAGTTCTTGGAGAAGGATTTTTTGTGTGAGGATTTATGGTTGCATTAGTCAAGAAACTTTCCTCCCTTTCTTTACCTTTAAAGTTGGGGATTTGGAAACAAGTATAATTTCAATCTTCTCTTTTCACATGTTTTAAATGTAATAAATGGGCCATTGGGATAATCATTACCTAGCATAAGTGAGAGGAAAGGTATGGAGGCCTAAAGAGTCTAATGAGGTTATCGGTAAATAGGAAGGACTTAAAAGAAATCCTAAGAAGATCTCTAAGAATGAAGACTTGGAGTTAGAAAACTAGGATAATAGTTTGGGTTTGCAGGAGCACTTGTGATGCAAGGTGTGATGTCTTCTAACCAGAAGAATTATTTGGAGATGAAAGGGTGTGTTCCTACCTAAAATACTAGTCCCATGTTGAATCCCACTAGGAAGGATGCTTCCTAGTAGCTCAAATTCTAAGACGATTCCCTTCCTAGAGAGGATGGTCTTCAGAAAAGTGAGTTGATTCCTAACTAGCTTGAGGAAGATGTTATGATGGAACATAAAGAAAAATTCTAAGGAATGGAGGGTCTTATAAACATTATAGACAATAATGTTAACTTTATTGTCATAATGGAAGAAAAATATTCTACAACCCTTAAAAAGCACAAAATTTATAAATTTAATGAAGGGAAAGACCTTTTTTTCTCCACTCGCAAGAAAAAAACAACATAGAAAGGGAATCCAACTCTAGAGTGCAAATAAGGAATACCAAATTAGTTGATTCTGGGGTAGATCCTAAAAGTGTTGGGAGGCTATCCCTCAAGAAAACAAGAGAAAGAAATGCCAAAAAGGAGGTGGTGAACGGTAATCAGTAGACAATCACAGTGATGTGCTCAATGAGCACTACCAAATCTAAGAAATGAAAGTTCTATCATGGAATGTCAAAGGGCACAATAATACTCACAAACATGCCCTTCTAAACAATATTGTCCAACAACACAAACCAAACCTAATTCTCATTCAAGAGACTACAATGCTACTTGAGAGATTATTAAAATTCAAAAATATTTTTTTAAGATTATGATTATCATGGGGTTAATGCTTTTAGTAGCTCCTTGTGACTATTGGGAATCTAGCTACTATGGATGGCTTTGTTATTTTTCACTATTCAAACCATGTGGCTACCTTATTAACCAATAAAGAGGAATGGTATCTCATGGATTACTTCCAATATTTATGCTCCCAATTCTATAAGCACTCAAAAGAAGTTGTGGTTTGAGCTTTTGGACTTCAGGAGTCTTCATCCAAATGTAAAATGGATGGTTAAACGAGACTATAATACTTCGTTAAACTATAAGGAAAAGAAAGGGTGTTCTCATATTTCAATGGAAAGTGGAGATGACTTGGTGGGTTGTATTAGCAATGGTGTACTTTCCATTTAGAGAGAGCTACATGGGGCTAATTTCACCTGGACTAATAAAGGGGCTTGCTCTTTTCTCATTCAAATTAGATTGGTCATGCTTTAATCTCCTATTATTGGTTGTCTTATCACTGTTGTTTTTCGTCAACTCTAACTAGGATAGGTTTAAACCATTCACCTATTATAATGTATGCCAATAAGCTTGGAAAAAGCAAAGGTTTCCCCTTTAAATTTAAGAAATATGAACCAACCATCATGACCTCTATAATATGATCAAGATTGGGTGGAGCATCAAAGTGGAAGGTTCTACAATGTATACAATTATTAAAAAAGCTCCATAATGTGAAGAATAATATTTGTATTTGTAATAGAACCTCTTTTGGACATATCTTCAAAAGAAAAGAGGATTGAAGAGATAACTCAATGATGGTCATCGGTTTTCTAATGAGAATGAAATAAGAGATAAATATGTGGGGGTTTTTCAAATATCTTAAATTTTGATATCCCAATGACTTGTATTATCAAATAAAGTGCTTAGAAGAGTTTACAAATTTACTAGATGCCTTAGACAACAAGAAACTATAAAATGCCTTCTAGAAAAGGAAATCAAGGTCACCACTTTCTCCTTTGAACATAACAAAGCTCCAAAACTGGATGGATTTTCTCATATCCTTTTCCAAATTCATTTGGAGATTGTTAAACTTGATTTATTTGTTGCTTCAAGGGAATTCTTAGGCAATGGTAAGGTGTTGAAGGAGCTAAAATCAATGTTTATGATCCTCATTCCCAAAAAAATAGGTGCCAAGTCCTTTAGGGATTTCAAACTAATTAGTCTTTGTAGACCCATTTTAAAAATCTTCTCCAAAATTGTTTATGTGCAACAAAGTCGTTTTGTGCATAGAAGACAAATAATGGACCCAATAATCTCAATCCATGAGTTCCTACACTCCCTATTACTAAAAAAATAGATTTTATCCTTAAATTGGACCTCATGAAATCTTATGATAAGGTGTAGAGGAATTTTCTTTTGAAATTCCTTCATAGATTTGGTTTCTGGGTCATTATTTTAAAGTTAATTTTTTCAATGTACTCTACCACCAAATTCTTAGTTACAATCAATGCTTCTAGTTTGCTCAAAAGTTCAAGGAGTATTAGGTAGGGATATCCTATATCTTAGTTCCTTTCTATCATTATGAAAAATGCTCTTGGTAGAAGCTAACAAAAGGTGGTCATCCAAGACAATACTATTTCACATGTGAAACCTCTACAAATAAATCTAGGCAATTAAAAAGGATCCTTTCTAACTATGACAAGGCTTTTGAATAGAAGGCTTATCTTTTCAGGAGTAACATCATTTTATTGAATACGCTAATTACAAGATAGTAGAAAATTTCTCATATCCTTGGTTGTCAAGTGGGTGTGCTTCCTTCCAAATATCTTGGCCTACCACTTTTCCAAGGCGTGGTTCTAGATTCCTTTCGGAACAAACTTGTGGATAGATTTCAAAGAAACTTGGTTGGTTGGAAAGGACCCCTTCTCAACCAAGAAAGCAAAATGTATCTTATCACTACAAGACTTCAAAATCTATTAGTCTAGAGTATGAATATATTGAGAATCCCTACAAAGAAAGAAAAAGAATTCCTCTAGTGGCTTGGGACTCTGTTTGCAATTCAAAGAAGAAAGGAAGTTTAGGGATTAGAAAGATAAGAGAGTTCAATTTATCTCTTAATGCTAAAATTTTGTGGAGGATGCCTTTTTAGCAAAAAGAGCGGACTAATATCTCCAAAATGAAAATGTCTTTAAAAGCTTAACATGTAATAATCTTCCCCAAGGATCTTTATGGAAAAATATTATGCATTCATATTTATTATCAATAAAGGCACAAATTGGAAGCTTCGAGATAGGGTTGATCTAAATTTCTAGGAAGAATCTTGGTTGCAAGACTCCACACCGAGTAATTGTGACTGAACTAAACCTATGATTAACCCTTATAGAAGATTACTTGGCAACAAAGTTAGAGATTATATTGTAATGTCCCTTTAACAATATTTTATTATTTTGATGTTGGCGCTCAAGGGGAAGAGGCTAAATGATATTTAATATAATTTTGGCACCATAAATTATAGATATATATCTGGGGTTGGGCAATCCTTTGGGAGTTGTAAGGAGAAAATAAATGAAAATAATAATAATAATTTTTGAATTTTGGATTTGGCGCCCAAGTTGATATTTTTTTTTAAATAAAATAAATTCAAATTTGCATAAAGTGAAGTGGGCGCCCAATTTGGGTCGACCTCTTTGGGGGTAAAGGTGAAGTTGGCTATATAAAGGACATTGAAATGGCATTTGAAGGATATGTTATGGTGAATTTAATTTCTTTTATGGACTACACTTTTGGGCAACATAGTCTAAAGATGAAAACCTTTGGCCTATGAGTTGAATTAGATGAAAACCTAATTCATCTTTGGGAAAGTTTCATCATTGAGACCTACTTGCACTTCATTAGGGAATAATCATGGAGTAGAAGGGAAGATTGGTAAATCAGATTACTTAAATCAAACTAGACCAATAGCTTGGTGGCATTTGTGCTTCATTGAAACTTAAGGATTTATCCTAGATAGGTGTGCCACCATTGGAAGATCATTAGTGTGATATTGGGAGGTGATTTGTGGAGTTGTTGGCAGTAAGGGTTTGAACATAGTCTGATTTTGATACAGAAAAATGGCAGACCTGATTCACCCAGCATTGGAGGTGATTACTTGGGTGGAGTATTGATAAATTGCCTAGGGCTTAACCCTAGCCTTGAGCAAACCATTTTAGGAGGTTTTTTGGAGGCAACATCATTCCTATTTTGCAACATTTTGAGCAAGCTTCATATATGGAATCATTCGCCCAACTAGGGCAAGCTTTTAGGAAGCCATTTTCATGCAATTTGGTATGTAAACATTTCTTTTTTGGGTCTGTTTGTAACAGCGGGTTTCTAGGATGTTTTTAGGTCTGTTGGAGACCATAGTTTGATGTAATTTACATGTGCAACAACTTAGATTTGTAACAACAGTTTTGGCTAATAGTTTTTAGGCGTGTTCCTCTATTTTGTTGATCAAAGTTATTATTTTATGTTGTTATATATCTAACTAAAAGTATAATTGAAAGGGTTCATATTCACTCCTATTTTGAGATACATATGTTTGATGTTGTATTTGATTGCAATCAAAAAAATCATATCAAAATTTAGAGTTTGAGAAAAAAAAACAAAAAATTAAGGCAAAATTTATTTCAAAAATCAAAATTTAGGTCACTAGCCTAGTTGAGATATTCCAGTGGTATTAGAGCCTTGATCTTGCCAGCCTCCGAGCCTTGATCTTGCCAGCCTTAGAGTCTTATATGCAATCACCTTTTTAGTTTTACTATCATAGAAGAATAGGGCAGCAAGTTTCACAACAAGAAATGGGGGAAGAAATCCCAAGAGGGAATGATCAGTGATGGGAGAACTTTTTGCATACATTTGCCCAGCAACAACATCAAGTATTGCAAAATTTCTAGCAATAGATAGTGGAAATAATTGAATAATTGAGGGTAGACGTGCATACCCCAAGAGGGAACAACAGTGCCAATAACAACATGGGTAGAGAAGTTGCCTATACTTGGAGAGTCACTACTACAGTGTCGGATAGGCCACTTCGGCCTACTTTTGTGCAAAGAAGAGAAGTTGCATTTGAGGAAGAGGAATAAGACACTCATGTAAACGATGATGTAATGTTTGCCTATGATGAGTACCAAGCACTTCCAACAGAGGTTAGGACTTCCATCAACTTACATCAATACATGAACCAGCGAAGGAATAAGAGGAAAGGCAAGCAAGAAAGGCGACCTCAAAGGCAACACAAAGAGTACAAAGAATCATTGATCAAGATTCCCCTCTCTAACTTTGATGATAGGACAAGTGCTAGAGCGTGGATACACAAGTTAGATACATTACTGAAGCTTAAACCCATGTTAGAAGTGGATACAATTCAATTTGCATCTATACACCTTGAGGGAGTACCCTATGATTGGTGGCATCATGGGCTTGTGACACAAAACCATACTATGATTCATTCTTATGAGTTCAAAAAATATCTCATTGCAAGGTTTGATAGGAAGGATGTAGAAGTCTACTATAGGGACTTGGCACAATTGAGACAAGTTGGGTGTGTTGATTCATACATCAATGACTTCCAACAAATTGCAGTGATGGTATCGGATATCATTGAGAAGAGGGTGACAATGTTATTTGTAGAAGGATTGAATGATAAGTTGAAGGGTTTGGTGAAGGCTCATAGGCCTAGCACACTTGATGATGCTATTCAGCTTGCACTTGATCTTGATACTACACCATTTCAGCCACCGAAGAAAGGTTTTAGGGAAGATAAAAAAAATCAGAAAAGTGACAACCATCCAAAGTCCACACCTCCTAAGTTGGAATTTGATACAAGGAATGAGCTAAGGGGGAATAAACATTGCTTCACTTGCAAAGAACTCTGGGAACCAGGACATAAATGTCTTGGGAAAGGCAAAGTACACTACATTGAGGTTACTCCTGACCTTGAGTATGATGAAGTCCAAAACACCACTTCAGAGAGTGATCATGAGGAATCACAGTTGGAGCTAGATACTAAGACACAAGGTACTATTGTTTTTCTTTCAGGAGTCCCTAAGTATCATCCCTTTTACTTGAGGGGAATTGTGAGGGGGCAGTGGGTCTCATGTTTAGTGGATAGTGGTGCAACACACAACTTCATTGATGAAGGTTTTGTGTCTAAGAGAGGATTGCAAGTAGAGGAGTTTCCTGGATTCAACATCATGTTGGCAGATGGATTCAAGATGAGTTGCACTAGGAAGATACCCCAATTGGGAATTCAATTGGATGACTATTCGTTGGTTGATGAATTCTATGTAGTCGGCATAGGTGGGACCGAGATTGTGCTAGGAATCCAATGGTTACAATCACTTGAATGATATGTTAAGGACTTCCAAAGGATGGAGTTAGAGTTCACATCAAAAGGAAAGCAAATAGTGTTGAAAGCTATCAACAAGGGTCTTACCAAAAGGCATGACAGCCAAAAGGATGGAGGTTCAAGACAACCTTATAATAACCAAAGAGGTGTGTAACTTTCAGCTAGATACACCTCTTAGACCACCACTTGATGATGGGCCATTAGCAGAGGATGAAGACTTGTTTGAGCCCTTTGAAGGCACTACAAAGAGGTATGATGTAAGTTTTGATTTTCTAATTTATGACAATAGTCATATCTCTATGCATAAACATGTGATAGATGAGAGGAATGGTGTCGAGGGATCTCCCAATGTTGGCACTCAAGATGTGAGTGACAAATATAAGGAATGTAGGGTGGATTCAAGCCACAAAGGTTTTGATTTTGTATACCATATCATGGAAGATGTAAAGAAGACACAAGATGTGTGTGATGGGTGGTTGCAAAGAGCTAGGAGAGCAAAGATGTTGGCTGCCCAAGAAAAACAACACTTGCAAGAGGTCAAGGAACATTGTAACCAACTAGATCAAGCAAAGAAGCAAAGGGAGCCACACCTTAGGTCACTATTTATTCCTAGGGAAGAATGCCTAGTGGTGGAGCAAGCAAAGGAAATAAAACAAGAAGAGTATGCATATTTGAGTGGACGAGTGGAAAGGTATGATTCAAAAAATCTTGTCCATATACCTAATTTGCATCATGAGTTGCTTTTGTTTGAGGGTTGCTTGAAGGCCCAAACCCTAGAGGAGGTTAGAGTAGTTAAGCATACACTTAGTGGATCAGTCACTAGTGTTAAATGTTCACATGGAGAGGGAGTCATAAGTGGTTCAGTTTGTGGTGATTCATTGGTCTCTCTTGAAGATGAAGAGTTGGTTAATGATGAACTGCAACCCTATCATCATATTGATTCGTTGGTAGCATTGGAGGTTGCCCTATTTCAGAGATTTGTGATGCATGTCATAGAGACGCTTGCCTTTGTTGGGCATGCTTGGGAGGTGAAGTTGAACTTTGACACAAAGTATGGAGGTATTGCTATAATGTTTGGTTTTGAGTTGGGAGGTTGTTTTGATTACTTCAGCAACCTAGGAGGGGTGATTACATATTTTCTTGCACTTATGGGGGTCCACTACACAACCACCAGAGATCTACAAGGGTCGGGGAGTCATTTGGTGTTAGCACTTTGAGATGCTCCTATCTTTTCATGCTTGTTGCATGTGGTGTTATTAAAATTTGGGATCCAGGTAGCGATATTCTTATCATTGCTTGAGGACGAGCAATTTTGAGAAGGGATGATTGTAATGTCCCCTTCAATAATATTTTATTATTTTGATTTTGGCGCCCAAGGGGAGTAGGCTAAATGTTATTTAATATGATTTTGGAACCTAAAATTATATTTATATATTTGGGGTTGGGCGAACCTTTGATAGTTATAAGGAGAATAAATAAAAAAATAAATGATATTTTTTGAATTTTGGATTTGGCACCCAATTTGAGGTTTTTGAAAAAATAAAATAAATTCAAATTTGCATAAAGTGAAATGGGTGCCCAATTTGGGTTAGCCTCTTTGGGTGAAAGGTGAAGTTGGCTATATAAAGGACATTGAAGTGGCATTTGAAGGATAAGTTATGAACTTAATTTCTTTTATGGACTACACTTTTTGGCAGCATAGTCTAAGGACGAAAACCCTTGGCCTATGAGGTGAATTAGACAAAAACCTAATTCATGAATCCTTGGGAAGGTTTCATCACTGAGACCTACTTGCATTTCATTGGGGAATAACCATGGAGTAGCAGGGAAGATTCGTAAATTAGATTACTTAGATCAGACTGGAACAACAACTTGGTGGTATTTGTGCTTCATTGAAAGATAGGGCTTTACCCTAGATAGGTGTGCCACCATTGGAGGATCATTGGTGTGATAATGGGAGGCGATTTATGGAGTTGTTGGCAGTTAGGGTTTGGACATAGTCTAATTTGCTACAATAGAAGGGTAGACCTGATTTTCCCCACATTGGAGGTGATTACTTGGGTGGATTGTTGATAAATTGCCTAGGGTTTAACCCTAGTCTTGAGCACACCACTTTGGGAGGTTTTTTGGAGGCAACATCATTCCTATTTTATAGCATTATTGGGCAAGCTTCATATCTGGAATCATTTGCCTAGCTAGGGTAAGCTTTTAGGAAGCCCTTTTCAAGCAATTTGGTATGTAAACATTTATTTTTTGGGACTGCTTGTAACAATAGCTTTCTGATATGTTTTTGGGTATGATGGAGCCCATATTTTTATGTAATTTACATGTGCAACAACTCAGATTTGTAAAAACAGTTTTGAATAATAGTTGTCAGACTTGTTCCTCCATTTTGTTGATCAAAGTTGCTATTTTATGTTGTTATATATCTAACCGAAAGTATAATTGAAAGGGTTCATATTCACTCTTATTTTGAGATAAATATGTTTGTTATTGTATTTGATTGCAATAAAAAAAAATCATATAAGAAGTTAGGGTTTGCGTAGAAAATTGAAATCAAAAAATTAGGGCAGAATTTCTTTCAAAAAATAAGAATTTAGGTCAATATCCTAGTTGGGATATTCCATATATTGAGGAAAATGAAGGTTTCAGTGTTTAGAAGTCCCTTTTGAATCCCTTCTAAAGATTTGGTGGGTCCTAATAAGGATGAACTAATATGAAAGAGACCTCCAAATGGTATCTATTATGTAGCTTCAGTGTTTGAGTCTTTGGAGAACCAAATCGATTCTACTCCCATTTGGGTAGGCTTTGGTATCCACAACAAATTCCTAAAATTAATATATTATTTTGGATTATGGTACAAAATAAAATTCTCACTCTTGATAATCTTAAGAAGAAAGGTTGTGCATTCTCTAACAAATGTGCTCTTTAGGAAAGGGAGGTATAAAGTGTGAGTGTGAATCACCTACTATTGGAGTGTGACTTCTCAAAAGAGGTATGGGTGATACTTTACTCCCTTTTCAATGTTAAAAAATGGGTCTTCCATAACACTATTCAAGGTGTTTTAAAGCAATGGGCTCCCCACTTTTTTAATCATTCCCTTAGTGTTTTATGCTCCCTCACCCTTCCATATATTGCTTCAAGTATTTGGAAAGAAATAAATAATAGTATCTTCTAGGAAAATTAATTTGTTGCTAATAAGGTATCAAAAAGAATCACCTTAGCTATTAAGAAAAAAATGATAAAAGCTAAGGATAAGTTGTTGAAGGGGGCAATTTTGGAGGTCTCAAAGATGGATAGGTCAATCTCTATGGCTTGAAAACTTAACTTTGACCTCTCCGCCCCTTTTAAGGTGTCAAAACCTTATATATCTAATGTGGTATGGAGCCCACTAGCAATCGTAGCAAAGTGAATTTTGATATGAAAGACAATCTACGAATGGCTAAGGGTGGTGGTGTGATAGGAGATCACAAAGGAAATTTTATTATTCCTTGTGTTATCAACTTGTATCTTCAATCCAACCACTATGTGAAAGTAGTAGTGATGTTTAATGTCATCATTTTGGCCTCCCAAATTGGTGTCAATAAACTCATTATGGAGGAAGACTCCTTGAACATTACAAAATGCCTCCCAAGAAACCAAAATCCTTTGTTGGACTATTATGAAGTTCATTCAAGATCGCATCGTTCCAAGGAATAATTTTCAATTTTAGAGAGGCAAAGAAATGTGTTGATTTTTCTATAGATTGGTAAGTCTGTATTAAAGGCCAGGTTAAGTGGAATGATAATGTCATGATTCCCACACAAGCTATAAGTATTGTTAAAAAGGACAAAAAGGAAACATATTTCACCCCACAAAGAGAAATCATGATAGATTATGTGACGGCCATTAACACCACCTATAATTATGTTATGTACTTAGTCAAATTTTCCACCTTCTAGAGCTTTCTTCATTCTTTCCTTGCTCTAAGCAAATATATGTTTGTTTTTGTGAGGTAGATAAAAAAACTAATTGTGCTAATCTAAATATGGGAGGTGACAAGAACCATGTGGAGACCTCATCCTACAATGATATTCATAAGGGAAATATTGTTTAGAGGATCCTAGAGAAGGGAGAGTTTACACCCTATTTAAAAAGGCTTCAAGGACATGACACAATTGTTGCCAAAGCCTTTACAAAAGGTTTGAAGGATAGGAATGTCTCTATGCAAGGCATTGAATGACTCATTACTAAAGAGGTGCTTGCATAAATGACTAGTCTTTCCAATGAGGGGATGAAGGTTTAGAAAGATAGGAGGCTAGGTGAGAATGCTTTGGAGTGCTTCCTAAAGCCTGGTGAAAACCTAGTTAAGCTACATTCTATGGATGCAAGAGACTATATTAAACCGGTTTGGGGAGAGGTGGTGCATCATTTAATGAGGTATATAACTTTGAAGGACAAATTGAAATCTATATAGTTACCATTTTGTGCTCCTAAATCATATTAGACATAAAATGAAGGTGGCATTTCTCATTTATCTACTCTCATCCCTAGAGACCTCAATCAAGAACTATAAACAAGCTTTTGGCTCTACTCCATTATACTAAGGACTTATATTCCTTAAGGTCAATTATATGAAATCCTAGCACCCTAATCCCAAAATCCTTGTGGCTAGGGGCAAGGCTAGGGAGGTCAAGGTTACTAGGGTGGTGAATTATTTTAATAATTCTTATAATTTGCAACCCTCATAGAATATTTTTGGTGACAAGGAAGAAAAGAATGTGCTTACTGGTTCCAACTTTGAAGGTTCCTCCTCATGTGAGAGTAGTCTTGAATTTCATCTAAAAGATATGACTATGGATTTTGAGGATTTTAAGGGTCCCAATCTAGGTAAAAGAGAGGGGTTTTGAAGTCAAACACCAAAAAGCAGAAGTAAGACCATATGACAAAGAAAGGAAACAATGTAAGTATATTTGAAACTATGGATTGTATAGATTATGTTGAAAAACTATGAGGGAAGGTGAGCAAGGAGATATTCAACTAGAGGATTCTATGACTCGATTGAAAGGCAAAGTAAAGTGTATCCTTGTGCCTTCAGCTAGAGTTCCCTTCCCTAGCATCTTAGACCCATCTCCTAATATCCATGGTAATTTCTCCTTATTGTCAAATCCTCATCCAAGGAGGAACTTTCAAATGTTGTTAAGATTGATAAGATGACCAAGGAGGGACCTAGTACTAGGACTAGAAGTAGCATAATGAAATCCTTCGAAGAAGGCAAGAAAGACCTCCAAGACTGTCAATATGCACAATAAGTTCTACAAACAAGAGTTGGATGCTACTAATATTCTGAAGCAATTGTACTTGGGCCTATGTGGTTCCCTATTTTCTTTTGTGTTTTGGTTCCTAGTTAGGTTGTTTTTTGTTGTCGGTGTTCAAGTTTGCGGGCTACAAATATTTTGTTGCTCTTTTGCTATTTTATGTTATATTTGTGTTGATGTAAAGGGTTCTAGAGCCCTTTCAAAACATGTTTTACCTTTTGATAAAAATAAAAACCTAATCCCAACAAACTTGCAAGATAAAATAATAAATAATGCAATTAAATATTTTACCACACTTCAAACACAAAATAAATACATGCATAAAAACAAGTAATGAATCCATGGACTATCCATAGCATAGTAATCATGTAAGTAAAATATCTACATCCAAATTATAATGAGGCAAGCCAAAGAATAATAAATCAAAGAGTTTAATAATTTAGCATATTAAAGTAACTCAAGAAAGATATATAATAAAAAAAATACATTTTATTATCAACCCATAGGAATTCTCATATTTTTCTTATCACAAAAATCATGTAATGTAATTACTCATGAGCATTAGCTATCTTAATGCAATCTCTAATTAGGCAATTGGTCTTGATTACATTTCCCGCAATATGTGATCGACTTGCAACATACCCCTCCTACAAAAAAAGAAAGAAATCAATTCACATATAAACTTCTTTGAAACACTAAAGGTATTAATTTCTCACCCTCCATGATCAAATTAAAAGTGTGTACACTTATTAATAAAAATAAAAATAAAAATAATTCTTTTAAATATCTAAAGCACGCATGCATTTGTATACTATTGTTAGATTTGTATCTAACAAAAGAAACAAAAAAGTGACTTGCTATTGTTTTGTATCATCTACAACCATTATCGATATGGTATCTATGTTCTTATTACAATAACAAGCATTATTTAAATTCAAAAAGGGAAAACAAAAAATCATGTTTTATGTTTATCTTTTAAGTTCTTGGGATAGTGTGGGACAACTACCAAGACCTATAAAATATTTTAGAGACAACCATCAATAGTGTATGTATATTTGGCCCTATCCTTGAACCTTGTTGGGAAATATGTTAGCTTGCCAAAAATAGGTTATGCAACTTTCAATATCTTACTAGTTATGTCTCTTAATGTACATTTATGAAGAAAGGAATACAAGTCCTCACAACTCCATGGATAATATTACAAGTGTATAGTCTATTTGAAAAAAAAAAAAATTATTCTCCTAAATTTGTTTGTATGAGTAAACTCGTCCCTACAATGAAATATTGTAAGTGTTAAGGTTCCAAGAAGATACACTTACATGTTGAGGATTACTAGCAAGGTGATTTTGCTCAAGCCACAATAGCAAGGGGTAAAATCCAACATAGTTAAGAAGTAGACCTTTCTATTATGAGGATGGTATATTCTCACTCAACTTATAAACAAGCATGAGAGGCACTAAATCCCCATGTAGCCTTCTATTCTATCTTTGACACCATTTGCTAGATCCAGTGAAGATTTGCACCCATTATGCTAGTTTAAAGAAACCTAAACAAAGAAAACCTTTGAGAGAAAAGTTGTCAAAAGAACCTTTGTAGAATGTTGGTTCCTTTGTTATGCCTAATCTAGTGTTAAAGGACTAGAAAGAGATGTAAAGGGTTCAAGGAAACAAAATGTAAAAGGAGGTGATGTTACAAAAAGGATTGACTAATGGTTTTCCCTTCAAAGGTCAACCTTCCATTTGTATTCAAATATCTATCACATTTGAGGCTAATTTGTTAGTGTTTTATAACTTTGGGAGCTATTTTCCCTTAATTAAAGATTGGTCGGCCTTCAAGTTTTTAAATAATATTTATATTCTCTAGGGGCCGACCTAGAGACGAGGTTGCCTACATTGTATATAAGGAAGATGAAGACATGCCATTTCAATTATTAAGTTCATTCATTCATTCGCCATTATTAGCAACAGGAGTTCGCCATTAGTAGCACCAGTTCACCAGTCTTTGCAGCAGATCCATTTCTAAGAAGTGTTATCATTTGTGGAGAAGTGTCTCCATTCATTGTTTTAGACTCGACCTTGTGTAAGGCCTGATTTGTAAGTAGTGTTCTGCACTTTTATTCTGATATATAAGAGGATATTCGTTGTTGGGTTTTTCTCCCTCAAGTAGGAGGGTTTTCCCAGGGTAATCACTGTGTTTATTGTTTGTGTTGCATTTTCTGCTTTCTGTTAAATCTGATCGGAAAAACTAACATAATTAAACAATGTTTTACAATTTAGCATACAATATAAAAACATTCATTAGAATTTAGGTAAACATAGTCATTCCTAAAAGAATACCAAATCTACACAACCACAAGACAATAGGCAGACACCAAACAAAAGAAAATGTCAAGTCCAAGGGCACTCTCCCTACGATGATGTGTTAAGTAATAAAATATTAAGGGTGTTCCTATTAATCCATGAGTGAAAGATGTTTAAAAAGTGAGAAGAGATTATATTTATATACAATGACAATCCAAACCAAATCATGCCACCTACAATCAATCTAAGTCACAAAATTGAAGCATAGACATAGATGAGAAGGGGGACAAATGATAAACCTAACAATCATCTGTGATTAGTTGAGCATAGACACACAAGCAAACAAGTGAAAGAACCAAGCGAAGCATAATCGTGGGTTCATCATTATTTTAGAAACATTCTCCTTCCCCCAATTATAGTGTACACACATGATTCAAATCATATCTAGAAAGGGTAAATAAGGTCACTAGATAGAACCCATGGAATCTAAAAGGCATTAATAATCAAATCAGGTCAAGGTCAAAGATTCTCTTATAACATTCTTAGAAAGTGAAAAAAGCTAACACATAAAGAGTAAATACCTACCCTGAAAGATTTTGAATGAGTACAATTGAGAAAAAAAATGTAAGCTAGAAGGAGAAAAATAGTTTTAAGGTACGCTTTTGAGAAAAGTCTACTTGAAAAATTCTCCTCGTAAATTATATGTGCCTTTGGAGACATGTCGGTGGTGAACTTTGTATTGATTTTATGCCCACTTGAAAAAGTTAAACTATGTCACCATATATCAAGATAAATGATCAGCTAGTTTTCCATCCAAAAAGAGTTTTGGAAGTTCTCAAAAAAAAAAAATTGCCTTTGAAAGCTTTCTTGGAAGTAGATATTGTTGGGGATTTTGACCCTATTGCAAATGATCAATAGACCGAGATGATAAAAACTTGAGATTTTTGAATCCATATGATAGTAAAAAAACACTTGCAAAATCGAACATGTATAAAAGTAAATGGAATAAAATGCATCCACAAGATTACACAAGACAATATTTATAAGGGAAACCCTTCTAGGAGAAAACTTACCACCACCAAAAGCCATTCCAATCATATTATTTAGAACCAAAATAGATTCAATACAACAATGTCTTTGGGAACCTTTTATAGAGTCTTAATCTATAGCATACCCTTGTTTTGCAATTGCTCTAATTGTTACAAAACAAGAAGTTATGAAATATTTTTAATGCCTTACAAATGGATTCATAACTATGACTAACCTTGGCACATTCCTACAAATTGGTATATATAGACATATTTATAGGAAATGAACTATCTAACTATTCAACCAACTCATGGAATACCAAGGGTCGTGCAACAAAAATCTGATCATGCATGATGTCAAGATATAGCATATGTCGCCAAGTATGATACCTCCACATGGATTAATTATCTTGTATTATTTGTTGTTGCCACACATTATGAATCAATATCTACAAGCTTTACATTGCTAATGCATACACATTACTAATATACCCACCACTGCCAACTCCTCACTTGTGATAGCTCAAACCAATATAACATTACTCTCAATTGCTTACAATATCTAGTGTCATCTTTCAAGACATTATCCTACCCTAAGATCTTGTTGCATGTTCACTAATTCTACCACAGTAGCTCTTGTATTACTGATCATGCCCCAACAAATACTTAACTCATATGCAATTGTGAGTTCTTCCAAATACCTTACAATTGCTACCATATAATCATTGCATGTGAAACAACATATATGATCTATCGTGACACCTACAACACCATTATCATATGTGAATCACCATGCCTACTATACCAAAGTTTTTGATAACTCACCACATTTCACCACAATGAATATTATAGACAAACTCTTCCTACAAGGACTCTTTGTAGGTAAATTTCACCCAAGTCCCAACATTCTCTCACTTGATATTTAATACAAGAGAACTTTTGTTATTCAACACAAGCGATAAACCTTATGTTCAAGAAAGGGATAAACCAATACCATCTTTGCACCACCTGAACTTTGTAACTCTTACGATTTTGTTAAAGAATGTGCTTGACATTTATTGAGTATCATTTTTTTTCAGCTAGACTTTCCTACTCTCAACCATTTCCTTCACAAATGATATTACATAGCAATATGCTCAGTTCTAACATGGTAAATAAGATTCTTAGACAGAAATATTACACTATGTGAGGTTGAGTGCTTCAATCAAGGAAGACATTGGACACAATCCTTTATTTATACAATAAGTTATTAACTTCCCTACATTCCCAAAAGCTTACACTTGCTCAACCATCCTTAAGTTCCCTTAATTTTCTTGCCAACTCTAATTTCGTATGAATCATCTCTTCAATCTCTTTCTTCATGCTCTCTAGCATGGCAAGCCTATTTGCAAGGTTAAGTTGATTATTTTTGGATTCAACCTTTAAGTTCGCAATGTGTTAATGAGCATGTGAAATTTGAACCTAGAGCACATTTTATTACTATGTTCCTCACTTAGGTACTTCAAGAGAAGTTCTACCTTTTATTATTGCTTTATTGTCTCCTTGTTTGTGACATTTGTTGGTGCATTATTTCATTTTCTTGCATTTACTTTCTTACTTTATTGCATATTATGCACCTAGGATAGGATAAGATTGTTTAGATAGGTCTACTTAGGTTGGTTATATTTGCATCATGTTTCTTGTACTTTCCTAGTTTGGTGGAGATGTGTACACATGTGACTTCATCTCCATTATCTCGCATTGGTTGTACATTCACATCTCTTGGTGGTCTATCTTATACATATCCACTTGTAGCTCTCATTTGAGCAATCTTGAATCATTGTATATTTGCATCCTTTGATAGAATAGAATCATTCTCGTTTTGGGTCTCTTTTGTGCTTTCATTGAAGCTTAGTCTTGGGTGGCTATCTTCATAGCCAAATCTGACAAGGTATGAAAACTTATGGGATCGTTTTTTATTAACCTTTTTCCAAACCTAGGTTGCAAATCTTATATTGTTTGAAAAGATAAATACACTCTTCTTTGGAATTAATGATTATCTAGAGAGTTTAAAAAATGATACTAATACTAGATTTAGAGGTTCCTTTCTATGAATTTGTATTACAAGTACATTTTGGAGCTCAATGGAGCAAATATGAGTTCACTATTGAGTCCAAATCATCTAACATAGTCGATTATCCTTTCCTTGTGTCCAAATTTGACATAATATTTTGGGTAGAATATAACCTTACCATAGTATCAAGAGGGTCCAAAACACTATAGATTGACTATCTATCATTTCATTAAAATTGGGGCACTTAGCCCAAGACCCTCATAAATAAATTATTTTATTGATTTATTTTCCTCAAAATTCTATCTATTTGCAAAAGGTTAGGTGCCTCGCCAAGGTCTCAAGAAAATCAAATTGGGAGTCATTGATTAAAGGACTTCGACAACTTTCCAACAAATAGCCACAATAAATATCTGGAATTGTATTGTGTGAGATGTGGTGCTCTAAAGTTGACCTATGATTATGACTTTTGATATTTTTTGCTATTACAAATTTCAAAAAATTGTTGATCTAGTTATATATAGTAGGTTGAAGTAGATCTATAATTTCAGCATTGTAGTCTTATTTTGGCATTTGTAACACATAAAGATTAAGTCCACTTTATGAATTTTTGCAAGCAATAGTTCTACATGCATTAAATATAAAGTGCTAAAATCATTTTGTGTTAAAGGGTTTCATGATTGTGTAATTTTGGGGGTTTGATCGCATGGTTTCATTTATCTTTTTTGGTTGAGTTTCTTGATTGGTTCATTGTATGTTATGGAGATAATCATGGGTATTTTAGAGTTTCATCCTTATGTTATCAAATTGAACGAGCAAAACTATAAGTCTTGGGAAGACAAAATCATAAAGCATTTCAAGTGGCTTTATCTCTATGGAATTGTTCCTAAACCAAGTTATTTTTGGATGGAGGTACAAAATGACAAGAACGGTCATGTCATAGTATTAATTGGCTATTATATTGATATCAACACCACGATGGACATCGTGCACATTGAGTTCTCATGTGATCTTGGGACAAAAATCTAGGAGATGTGTTTAGACTCGAATGAACCTCCATTTTGAGAGAATATTTCTATGGATTTTCTTATGCTCCTTGATAAATTTCAATCATAAGCACATTATGCAGCTAAGTATCTTACTAAATAGAAAAAACTTGAATGCCACATTGACATATAGACTTCTTCTTATGCCCCTTGCCATCCTATAGAGACTTACATTGTGACTTGGAATTATAGGCTTCTTATCATAGATTCAAAGGGTTCACCTTTTTTATCTGTGATTGAACATCTTGAGCATAAGCACTCATATTCCAACATTGGTAGATACATATGATGTTCACACTTAAGACATTTTGTCTGGACACATCATCCAAGGATGAGTAGTTATAGTGTCGTAAATTGCATATCCTTGCAATTTCACAATTATGTTTTGCATCACTTTGGTGTCCACTCCCTTAGTGCTTATGTAGAATCATTTCAACCCTTGCATCAACCTTTCTCCTTCTCAAGGTGCTCAGGCCCCCTTTCTTGTGGTCATCTTTTTGTCACTTTTGTGTTTGCCCTATGTTCATCTTGTCTCTCATTGTTTTTGAGCTTAAATTGTATAGACACTAGCGCCTAACACGAACGTTTGTGCATCATGCTAGCGGCCCACAACAATTTGTTGTTTGAAGGTCGTTTCTGAGCATTTTCTACTTGTCACCTTCCCAAGTTCATGAAAATAGCTCAAATGATTCCAAATGTCTTGTCAACCTCTTCCTCTTCCCTCTTCTCATTTTTGAAATCTAACTTTTCATTTTCACAATTCTCTCTCTCTTGGCTCTTTTGGCTCTCACAACGCTCTCAAGTTCTCACACAACACTCTTTGCAACACTCTCTAAAGCTCTTTTTCTTTCTTGCCTTTCTCAAGCATCTAAGGAAATATTTTTCCTGTTTCACATTGTTATTATAAACATTTCTTGTGACCCCAAGCACCTTGGATTATCACATCCCTCTTTCTTTCATTTTAATATTACACTATTACACATATAGCTCTAACCATTCTCAAACACACTTGGGATAAGAGCATTTACACACATTCTTTTTATCTATCTAGATTGGTTGTCTATAGAGGTAGAAATACCAAAAAAGGGGATTGATTGAGGCAAGCCCCTAAATAGGCCCAACATTTTTTCTTGTTTCATTATAGCTATAAGTCTTTTGAAAGCACTCAACTGCAAGAAGGTTTGCAAGTGTTTTCTTGTTTGTACATTTGTTTCTATTGTTTATTTAAATATTTAAATCTTAGTTTAATTATTTATATTTCATTGTCTAGTATTTGCTAGTGTTTTCTTGTGTTTGGGTTTTGCGGGTTAGTTGATTTTCATGTTTTTTGGGCGCTTCCCACACATTGTGTGTACAAACGGCAATGCTACATGCAGACATTTGTGTCACACACTAGTGTCTTGGCCAATCACTTCCTTCTTCAAAATTCAGGGTCTTCAATATCTCTTTTTTCATTTTTATTCTCAAAAAGTTATTTTGTTTATTTGTTTTTAGATATTTTCACCAATCTATTTCCTTTAAGCATCTTAGATACCTATTTGTATTTTTTTATTTAATAAATCAATTTAGTTTTAGATAAGATTTCCTTTGTAGAAGTTATTTTTTTCATTCACTACTGTTGTGTACAGTTACATGACAAGCACTCATATCTCACATCTATCTTCTCCAACTTCTACCAAGTTTAGTGTTGCTAGTGATGCAAATTCTAGGTATTTAAGTGCAGCATGATCATAATCATAGTCTTCCAAATACAACTCCTTGGGATGAGTACTTGACTAACCTTCTAAAAAAATTTATGCAAATTTGGAGTAAACCATTAAAGGCATTCATATCCTTTTCGATGATAGTTCCATCAGAGTTGTCCCTTCACTTTGGTTCATCTTCATCAATTTCCATGTGGTTTTCGAACGTTGCTTTTTTAGTTAGGCTAGATACTCATTATTTGGCTATGGCGCATTTTAGTATCCACATGGCAACATTTAAGTATCTTGAGACATACATTTTAAGTTGTGTTCCCTCATATTCTCTTCTAGAATGGGAAGATCTTCTACATAGACCTTTGCCTTATTTCTTCACAAGTGGGGAACCATTCACTGATGATCTTTAATATCCACAATCAAGCATCTACTATTGGCACACACACAAAAAAAACTATACATTAAGGGGTTTGCATGGTTTCTCTTCTCTTTACTTTCGTGTGAGTTTGTCCTCGCATAAGGTCTTATCCTTCTCAATTCTTTTGAGGGGATCACCTTAACCTTCTCTCTTCATCCTCTCTAAGGGTTACTTTTATCTTATGGGTTTCCTCCTCTTCTTTTTAAGGGGATCATTTTGTACCATATTTATCATCTTTCATGCCTAGCTAAGGTGTGCTTGTGGAGGGTGTTGATGTAATTTTTTATTTTCTTACATTTAGTTTATTACTTTATTCCATATTAAGCACCTAGGATATAATAAGCTTGCTTAGGTTGGCCATTATCCCAACATTAGTTGTACATTCACATCTTTTGGTGGTGGATCCTGGGATCCTTTCATAGAACATTTTCTCATGTTGGTTCTCTTTTGTCCTTTCATTAAATCTCTTTGATCTTGGGTGGCTATCTTCATAGCCAAATCTTTAATCAAACAAGATGCAAGAAGCAATTCTCTACTAGCAGTGTTCATGCCTGTTGTTAATTCACCTATAATCCCGAAAGCTTACACTTGCTTAACAATCTCCTCTACTTCCTTTGATTTTATCTCCAACTCTATGGTCTCATGAATCATCTTGTCTCTTTATTTCTTTATGCTCTCTAACATGGCATGCTAATTGGCAAATTCAAGTTGGTTATTCTTGGATTCAAACTTCAGGTTTGCAATTTGTTGTTGAGCACACCAAAGTTGAACTTAGAGCATATTTGATTACTATGTTCCTCACTTGGGCACTTTGAGAGAAGTTATGTTTTTTTATGCTTGCTTTAGTGCCTCCTTTTTTGCATTAAACTTTACAAATTTATTTTACTTGTTTGTTCATGATATTGAATGTTGGTCTCTAATGTGTTATAGGATAAAAGTACAAACTTGTGTCACACTTTTATAAAGGAATCAACCAACACAAATAAAAATTCTCAACTTCAATTACATAAAAATTGTCTTTATGTTCTGAATTTTAAAATGATGTAAACTAATGAAATTTAGATCTCTTTATGAAGTTTATTCTTGTAATTTTTCAAAAAAAACTAAAAAAATTGTTAATATTTTTTTTTATAAATTTAAGACCAAATTTTGAATTCCTGAAAATTTCAAGAAAAAATGACATTGAGTTGACGTCGAGAAAAAAAATAGAAAACTTTATTTTCCCTTAATTTTTTTCCCAAATAAACAACTTCAATATCTAGTGCATGGAAAAAAAATCTTGATGTATATTTTCCACGTAATAACGTGTTAAAGTCAAACGTACCAAATTTCATAGTTTTCATTTGATGTCAACTATTGTCTATTTTTTATCCTTTTCAAAAAAACAAACTATACCCTTTTGAAGAAGATTCTCTCTAGTGCACCATATATTTTTCAATTTTTTTAATATGTTTTAGTATTTTTTCTTTAATTTGTAATCAACCTCATTTTTTATTTCAACAACCTGCTTGCATTATTTAAAAAAGTATATATTAAAAGTAATCAAAATATCAAATATATATATATGTGTGTGTGTGTGTGTGTGTGTGTGGATTCTTCACTTTGAGCTCTATAAAAGGTATTTTTAGTTTTTTGAAAAAAAATCATTATGACTGAAGAAATATCATGTTCAAGTGGAAAGTTTCAAAAAAGAAAAGAAAAAAGATGAGGTGGTTGCCAACAAAGATGTCACAAAAACAATTTCAGGTGAAAGGAAAATCATTTGTTTTGTTGTTTTGAGCGAAAGGGTTTGGCCCAAAACTCTATGTGTCACGTATAGGCCACGTAGTTTCGAGCGAAACTATTTTGCTTAGAACTATTTTGTTGGTTGAAAGTGTGACACAAGTTTGTGCTTTTACCCTATATCTAGATTCCATCAATGTCGTAGCCATAACCCTATCCTCTACCATATATGATCATTTTGCTAATGCCTACCAAAGTTGATTGTTTTGGTTTCATACGTTTGGCATAATACTTGTATAACACATAAACATGTTAATCAAAGGGTCATACATTGTGGAATCATGGTGGCTATTAATATTGAAATTTTCTTTAGCTATTAATTAGTTGAAATTACTTTGTATGTTGTTATGGTTTTGATTAAGATAAGCAAGTATTTTAAAGGCTCTAGACCCTTGTCTTGATCCACAAACGGATTTTACAAAGGGATTTTGAAATTGCTTTGTATGTTGTATGTTGTTATGGTTGTGTATTAATGCAAAAGCATTGTCGAAGTCAAGAATATGAGGAAATTAACGATGGTCTTGATCTAAAAATTAGGTTAAAGTTTAATTATGGGATCAAATTTGTAGTTTTCACTCAAGAAGATGCCTATAGATATTGGATACATGAGTTCAATTGGTTTTGTCATTTGAAAGTCAAGTTTTTTTAGAAATACGATGTTCCAAAGCATTATAGGTGTAGTGTCATAAATTGTCGACCTTAACGATTTGACACTATGTTTAGCTCCCCCTTATGTGCTTGGACCTAGTTATGCTTATAATTTGTCTGTTTTATTATCATTTTCGAAAATTTAAAATAAAATTGGGAATTAAAATTAATTATTAATTTAATGAGAAATAAATTTTCAAAATAGTGGTCTAGGGCGATACCACCCTTGACCAACATATTTTGGCTCAATTTTGAATATTTTATTATCAGCTTGTCACAATTAACTTTGTGGGAAATGAAGAAACACAAGTTTTTTTCACTATTTGAGAACCTAGAAAATTTTGAATTTCAATTATGCATCCTAAAAAGCAATCAAAAGCAGAATAAGCAACATTATTACAACATTTTCTTCAATCAAGATTCATGTTAGCAATGCATCAAGTTCATAAGTAAGATAGTTCATGTTTTATGTTCTTTTTTTGTGAGTACTAACACTTGCAGGACTTCCTATCAACAAGCAAATCTTCCTTGCATGAGATGTGCATCATGGCTTCAATCCATCAAGTAGATCAGATTTGAGTGATAAGTTGCAACACTTGTCATTTATCACTTGTTTTTATCCATTTGCCTCTACTCAACCTAGGGTAAGCACTCTTTACATTACCATAGCCATTATGGAGGTGGATACACCAAAACAAGGTTTGACTTAGGCAAGCCCCTACATGACACAACCCTTTCTCCCCTCTCTTGTTTGTAGGTGGCAAATCTCAAGTGGATTTCGAAGAAGATTGAAGACCTAATTTAACAAGATCAACCATTCAAGCCTCCTATTTCAACAAATTAGGGCAAGAATAATTATTCATCAAGAAACGAAGTTTAGAAGCCGAATTCAGTAGGAAAGAAGCTACAATCAGTAACCTACTTGTCCTTGTTCCAAGATTCCAATAAGAAACATCTTCTAGTATGGTCGTCCCTGACCAAGTAGGTTCAACCCTAATTTGCAAGCCAAGTTCCTCTCTCTCTACATTTTGTTGTTATGTTATTAGTTTATGTGTTTCGATATTGATTTTTTATGTATACACATCAATTTGTTGTAGATTCATAGATAACCTAGTTCACTTTCACATCACACACATCACATCCAATATTAATCAACCCATTCCCAAAAAAGATGACCAAAATCTTGATTAACCATTTTGGCTCTTCCATTGAGGATAGTAGTCAAGCTATCTTATGTGATCAATTTTGATTCCTCACCAATGTAATGTTGGGAAATGTGTGATTTAGACCTAAGATCCATTTTCCCACATCACAATGGGTATGACTTGGAATAGAGGTGTGAGCTTTCAAATTTAGCAAAATGTAAAACTGATGAATCGCTTATTCTTACAAGCACAAGAATCATTTTGACAACGAATTTTATAAATTAGCCTCTTGGTGAAAGTGAGCCCTAACCATGGTGATTTGAAATCACCTCTTAGAAGAGTTGAAAACATCACTCTGTGAATAGAGCATGAGATAAGGGTTTTTGACATTTGAATTTACTTTTTTACTGTGTGGCAAAGGCATATGTTACAACCCTCATTTCTATGTTCATTTTGTTGGTGGAAGTGTTAAAACAAGGGGATTTTAATGTGTTGAGGCATGTTGCATTCATTAGGAGATATTTGGGAATCTTATCAAAAACCTCATTTTAGCTAGTGTCATGTCCTCGATTTTGTAACACTAAGAGATTAAACGTTAGAATACAAATAAATAAAATTACTAGTAAAATACATATTAAAATGTAATTACTATAATAATTTTATAATTATAAATACCAAATATAATATTATAAATATTAAAATATATAAAATTGATATTTGAAATCATTAACCAATTATTGTTATGATTATAATTGTCTCTGACAAAATATTATAATCATTAATATACTGAGTATTAAAGTATATAAAATTAAAATAAATTAATTAAATCAATTTATTAAGTAAAGCATAGAATATATATATTAACATAAGCATTAATAACCGTAAAACAATTACAAATCAAAGACGATTAAATAGTGAACTCCCGAAATGGTGAGAAGCCACGACTGTCCTGGGAACCGACACAACTCCCTTCCAGGGTCGTGGGTATTTAAGAGACAATATATGATCTTCCAAAGAGGAAGAAAGGTGAAATATAATATATCAGGGCTAAGAACGTCATCTAGCTCTACAGGGTCAATGAGGGGAAGTCAACTAAACTCATCGAAAGTCTTTCGTCCCAATTCTGTGAGTTACTCTTCAATGAATAGCAACGCATATACTTATGCAACTATCGTCTCTGAGGAATAGCTGTGGGATCGAGTGCACTAAGTGGAGGTTGTTCGGGCCCTATCATCTATTGCCCCGACTAAAGAAGCATCAAATAGGAAGGATGATCGCGCAGCTAGAAGCAGCTAACTTATTTAAGGGAAATCGGTGATAGTGTAAGGAGAATATCAAGGACATTGGCATTCCTATGCAACGACCAGGAAATGAACCGTAATTGACACCCGATCAAGACTATGGAAAGCGGTGAGATCCCGTACACATAGCCTGAGAAGTGTTGACGCCATCGCTCAGAAATTAAGTAATAATTAATAAATGATCAACAATGCATCGATCTGTTATTGAAGGGTGTTCTTGGAAACAAGAACCCCTTGGGGAGAGACACTTCTTTTCGTTGAGTGGTGGAAGTATAAAATAAAGGAATAAATGAAGTATAGAGGAATTTTGGAGGCAGAAGTATCAATAAATCATCAAGTCATAAATGTTCCAAAAAGGGACATTACATAGAGGCATTGCAACACATTCATGATGGACTAGATGGATAGAGGAATAAGGAGAAAAATGATCATTCTTGCTAACATTTTTTTGTTTCAAGGTTTCTCTAATGTATCTTATTGTGTCAATTTGTGTGAGTATCCCTTTTGCATATTTTACTTATGTTTCATATTTCATTTTGTGTTATGAAATAAATAGATACAAACATGTGAGACTATGATGTTGCCCTTTAGAAGTCGTATAGATGCTTTGTGAGTGAATGTAGGTTGGCATAAGAAATATGTAAATTAGTGAGTGCTAGGAGAGTATCTCCAATAATTTATTAATCAAGTGGTATTACTGATAGGTTTTAAACATCCTACAAGTTGGTTGAAAAATTATGTCAACCACGAGATCAAGTGGAAGTGGTGATATTTTTCCTTACAAACCTAAAATTGGTACTTTGGAGTGGACAAGAACAAGAAGGTTGATGGCAAGAGAAGAAGATGATGGAGAGGTTCAATTTAAGGAACAAGAAGATGATGTTGCAAGGATATCCATCACTATGGGAAAGACAGATAAAATTGAGAACTTTAGTAGTCCTTGATAGAGAAGTTGGGTAGGCATGACAAGAATTAATGACAAAGGCGAACCTACAAAAATAGAATTAGATCTGTTGAACACACTGTATTGCTAAGAGGGGGGTGAATTAGCATAGATTAAAACTTAACCATTCTCATTTGTAGATTAAACATCACATCACATAAAATGAAAGAAGAGTAGAAATGAAAACCATGCACCACACAAGGACACCCAAATTTTTATTTGGAAAATCCAATGAGGGAAAAACCATGGTGAGAGTTAACTCACAATATATGAAACTCACTGCTTACAAAAAATACATTGTTGTTAAGGTTCACTGACCAAAGACTTGCAGACTAAGGTGCACAACCTTAGGGCAAGATACAAGGACCTGATGAGACTCACTATCTTAAAGCATGATACATGAAAATTATAATGAGAAATATGAATATGAACTGCTAAAAAGAAGCATCCAACATATGTTGATGTTGCACCCCATTTTTTCGCAAACTTCTTCAACATACCGCTCAATCTCAATTCACAATTCACTTATTACTTTCAAGAATGATTTTGATCTTCTATAAGTACACTCCGCAACAACTCGAAACCTAAATTAGGTTGGCTCCAAGGTGACTTTTAGATAAAGCATTTGATACAAACATAGGTCAGCTCCAAACATATACAATATGAAAAAAAAAAGTTGTGGATCAACACACAACATATCAAGACCCAAAAACATCTCAACACATCCTCCAAAATAAAATTAATTAATCACGACCAACCGTAGATGAAGGAAACAAGCTTGTCGGCCCAAACAATGTTGACACCACCAAAACTGCCCATTGTTCAACTTTACATCATCGAGGAGAAACTAAAAACATCGTGTAGACCAAGATGCAAGCATTGTATTCCATGCACAATATCTCTTCAACCTTTTCCCGAGGTGGTTGATCATCATATGCTAGCGCAACAAAAGAAAACCACTAAATATACAGGAACAAAGCATTCACAACAAACTATAGCAAACTTTCTTTTGAAAATTGATCTTGCGGACCACCAAAACACTAGATACTTCAAGGTAGTGTGCATTTAACATTACTAATCAAATCTTCAAAACCGCAAGGCCATCATGTCACTTTTGAAGGAATGCGGAGCATCCCAACATGCCTACATCAACATATTACTTTGTCATAGCATAGATCGGAACTTTGTCACTTATAACTTTCATTGTAGAAGGTGTGATGACTTGAATTTTTGGATATAACACCTTCACATCTCAATGATTTTATCTTTTGAACCGCAAGACAAAATCTTGCTCTATGGAGGGATGCAAACCAAAATATCATGACTCTGTCATAGAATATACACTATGAATGCCTTAGCAAATCTTTTGCAACTTATCTCAATGTGTGGTACACCAAACATGAATGATATCAATATAGACATGCAAGAAAAATATTGGAACAAGTGTACCCACCACCACATCACACAGACAACAGACTGATTGCCATTCTTTCATATATTGCATTGTTGACTTACACTTTGCACACCAACTATCTCCGAAGTATGTACAACCTTCAGCACACATATTTGGCATCAATGACAACACATCTTGAGTTGACATCAATGACAACACATATTGCCAACAATCTCCCGCTTTGTCATTGATGGCAACACATTTATCTATAGGTCTTCTCTCCCCCTTTGACATCAAGGGCAAAGGGCATAATATCTTATGTAAAACTCCCCCTTACGGTATGATTTCTTCAACCAATACTTTGCCTGAGATGGGGATGCTCAAAACAGACGCTATGTACAAATAATTTTCAATCAAAAACTCAAAAATGATACTGCAAACTTTTGCAAAAACTATACAAAGACAACATTGTCATATCTACACTTTTTCAACTTCTTTGGAAGGTAGAATATTCTTGTAAATTGCCTTAAGTTGTGCCAGAGATGCTACCCATTTTGTTTTTGCTAAGGTGAGAATATGATTTTGACATTTAAACTGCATACATAAATCCTCGAGCTCATCTACACTTTCTGGAACCTTCATTTTTTGACCAACTTTTTTTGCTTCATCAAGCAACCTAGATAATGAAGCAAGTCTCAAGTTGATTGCTTCCCTTAACTAATCAAATTACTTCTTTATTTGTTCTCTCTGGTCCTAAAGCAGAGACATTTGCAAATGAATATTTTCTATGTGAGCTCTTATTGATCCATCCATATGCTTTGGCAAATCATATGACTCGACCAATTTAGTAACCTGTACTAAATGGAGTCAATCTGACCTTTGATGTTCTTGGTGGAGCTTGGCCATTTCAAATAGAATTGATAAAGTGTGGTGACTTCATCAACACAATCCTTGAATTTTCAAATTTTCTTGCAACTTATTGTGTGCATGGCACATCGATCAAATACTTCAACCATTCTCTTATTAGTTACCTTTCTCAAAGCCTCTTGCACTGCCTTTTGCTCATTGTGTGAAGAATGATCCTTAAATGAATCCATTAACAACTTCAATTTATGTTTTGAAGGCAAGGAAGCATCAATGCTTACTTATGGTAAACCTTCTTAAATGATCTTCACAGCATCATCAATCAATCCACTTTTCTTCACATGTTCTTGTAAAATTTCCTTCCTTGCGAAGGCATGCAAAATATCACCAAGTTGTAACATATGGAGAGGAAAAATAATTGACAAGTCAACTTGTCCTTCATGAGGAGGAATATGCAAAAATTGGGGTGTCACCATAGATTGAAACTGCATTTGCATTCCTAGTAGGTCCTTGAAAGAATCCAAAGATGAAGATCCCTGAACAATATCCACAGAAGCATCTTGCTTCTCAACTGCCTTTTCTTTAGCATCCTGAACATTCTCAAGATTATCCTCTTTCTTTTGTTCATCACTTCTTGAATTCTCTGGAAGAGGAATAATATGTTCCTTACTAGAAATAGTGTTCCCCAGAGAAGAGATACTCACTTCACCTTGATCTTTTGCAACTTGCGCACCAGTGCTTTCCAAAGGAGTTGTATCCTCATTTTGTTTGACATTTTCATCTGTCTCATTAGCTCCAGACACATTTCCCTCAAAAATTGATAAATCTATGTCATGACTAGACACATCAAGCATATTTGAAAAATCTGGAGGACCTTGATCTCTAATTATTTCAACATTCTTCAATTCTTCCAATATTTTTGTTGTCTTTTCTTTCATTTCTTTCTCCATCCTCTCTATGTATTATTTGTTTGGTTTTGAATTCTTGTGCTTGATATTGAGATAATTTGACCCTTTCTTCATGAGAAATAGATTCACCAACTTTCTCTAATGCTTGTTGTCTCATCTTAGCTTCTTCTACAACAGCTTCATTCCTCCTGTTACTTAGTACATCTACCAAACTTGTCGAAAGTTGATCAATAATTTCATTTAGTGTCATATTAAGCTATTCATATACATAACTATTGCCTTTTCAATTGTGGTCTTGTCAACAAGGGACATCCCATCATAAAGAGCATTAACCTCTTTCAGTGCATCACGTTGTACAATTGCATTGATAGTAGCCTCAAGTTGTAGAGGCACATGTTTAGGTGTTTTTGGAGGAGTCTTCTTTGTTTTCTTTTCAATTTCTTTTCCTTCAAAAGATTCTTAATCTTCTCCTTGTCTTGTTCTCTTCTTTCTTCTCTTCAATACATAAGATTTCATTTCTTCTTCTTCATCTTCCTCGTCATCATCCACATTCACCCAATTAATCTTCTCCCTTGTTGCTTTTTGTTTTAATCTTGGCTTCTTCCTTTCTATATTTTTGGTATGTGTCAGTGCATCAACAACAGCTCTTCTTCTACTAGGAGGTATTTGAGTAGGTCTAGAAGTTGTAGCAATGACAAAGGCAAATCTACTTGTCCTTCTAAAAGCTGGTGTAGTAGAAGTGGTTTGAGATACTTCCGCAAGACCCACAAGAGAGCCAAACACCTTCTTCAACTCAGACATCTTCCCCCCATTTGATGTCTTCTTCATCTTTTCTTCTATTGATTTGTTTGTTGGTTGTTTCATCATATGTGCCAAAACTTTCAACAGAGGGATCCTTAGGTTTGTTGAGAAAAATATCAACATATGCAATCCAGTTAGCTCTGAGGAGCTCATAGGGCAACCTTGTTATCCATGAAGTCCTCGGTTCAATCGCCTTCATATAGCAGTTATTTTTATCTACCATAAAGGTGATGTCATTCTTGTATCTTTCCACAACTTGTGAGGGTATCCTATCCCTCTTCTACATTTCATTTTGAAAAGTTTTGTAGAATCCCAAGAACATTGTGTCACATTGTTTGGTATCTAGAAAGGTACGCATGTGATCCCTAATCTGATGTCCCACCAAAATATCCCTTATCCAAACCACATTCTTCAAACCAAGAATTTATTTCATGAAATAAAACATAAGACAAATGATCAAGGTGTCATACCGGAAAGTGTAGTGTGAATCCTTAGTTCTCTACAAATTCTCCAATAATTGTTGCCACAAAAGCTCACAAAGTTCATAATCTGTTTCTTCCTTCAACATTTGATGAGCAATGTAAATGGTGGTGGCGATAGCAGACCCTACCTTGTTTGTGTAGTAAACCTTATAAGCGATACCCATCGTGGCATACCGAACCCCTAGGTCAAAAATATCATCCATAGTTAGGGTTCTTTTGTCGAATTTAGCTCTAGTAAGCTTCATAACTTCTTCATTCTTCATGAACTTCAGTTTTGGCACAAGTCCGATGGAGCACAATCCAATCACAACCCTGATAGCATCCTTTGTGATTAGGTGGGGTTGATCAAGCCAAAAGATATCTTCATGAATCCGACTCAAGGTAATTCTGATCCATTCATTTTCAAAGAAAAAATTGGAAAAACCCTTCCATACATCTAATCCTTTTGCTTCAACATTTGCATATTCTAGTTTGAGCTGAAAATCATCACCCAAGAGATGATTATACCTAAATTCTTCCATCTTTAGATGATTGTACTCACTCAACTGAGAGTGAATATAGATGCAGACACCTTCAAATTAATTACATTGATCTGAACATGAGAAAATGCTCCATATTTGTTGGTCACGGTAGAAATAAATGGATGTTTATTGAACTTTGGCCTTAGCTTTTCAACAACATCAATGACAAAATTGGTGTAGCCATGATAGCGCTTTCTAAAAACTAGAGTTTTACAAGCAAACCAGAGAAATAGCTATGAATTCTATTGTTAGGGTTTGCGTGCAACTTACTAAAAACCTTCTTCTCTTCCTTAAAACTTGCACACACTTGATATCTTTCAAATGAGATCAATTTTGATCACATAGAGAATAAATATGCTTCCCACCAACCCCAGTCGTTCCACATTAAATGCATTTCTTAGTTCTTACCATAAGCTATTTTTCACCGTCAGTGATATCACAAAGATCCATTATCATTCAACAAACTTCCACGGAGAGTGTATTTACTCTAAAATTTTGAGCAAACAAATTCATATCACCATTAACTATTATGCTGAAGACTTTAGCATCTCATGCTTTACAAGGGTTTGAAAAGATTCACAATTGCAACTCCCATTGAGCCAATACCTTCTCTTCAGTTACCGAAGGATTCATCTACACCATGCTAAGGTATAGATCCATTCCTTACTTCACTTTCTTCCTTCTTTTGTCATACTTTGTTCATTTCCTTCTTTTGTTGACCAATGTCAAACTTCTTTTGAGGAGCAAAAGATCTTGCATTATTTATTTTGTAGAACCTTGCAATGTGTCTTGGCTTATTGCAATTGTAGCAGGTGATACTAGCTTGTGGAGCATAATTACTTCTTCTCACATTAGATCTACAATCAGCAGCCCTATGACCAAACTTGTTGCATGTGTAGCAGTAACCATAGAAGGATTAAGAAATCATAGCATTACTATTCCTTATTATTTTACTTCTACATTCATCAGTCTTATGACCAAATTTATTGCAAGCATAGCACTAGCCATGAAATGATTGAGAATTCATAGCATTATACCTTGGAGGCCTAAATGGATTCTAACTTATCTTGCTTCTAAATTCAACAGCCTTATGACTAAACTTATTACAAGCAAAGCAATTACCATTGGATCTTAAAGAAGCAGTTTGTTTAGGAGCAGGCTTCCTAAAGTTCTTCTTGTTCCAGACAGTAATGAATCCACCTTCTTTCTCGTTGTCTTGATTTATCTTTGCATCAAGGATATCTCCTTAGGATTTTCAATGCAAGATTTCCCCTCCCTTGTTTCAAACTTCCCTTGTGCTTTGAAGTTATCATACAGATTTGCAAATGCACTGGATATTGGACTTTTCCCCTTTTCAAAACCAAGACCAAATTTCTCCTTTGATGGTTTTTGAGAGTTAATCAACTCATCAAGAATTTTAGAACCTCCTCTCAATTTTAGACCCTTGTCAATTTGCTCTCCTGATTTTTCAAGTTCTTTTCTCAAAGATGCAATATCTTCCTCAAGCTTTAAACACTCGATAGTTTTATTATTGAGCTTGGTATTCAAGCAATCCTCAATCCTCTTGCCTTCTTCAACTTTGACATTTAAATTTGAGATCACATCTTCAACTTCTTTGACTTTAATCTCACATTCATTTCCTTCTATTTGACCTTTCAATTTGCCAATTTTGTCTTTTGATTCTTTAGCTTTTTCCTTCAATTTGTCAATTGTCTCTTTTGATTTTTCCAGAATACACTCATATTAGATATTTAGTGTTCTTGCTTCATCCAGATCCTCAAGAGCAAACTGGAGTTCTCCTTCAAAAAATCAACTTCAAAATCATCTAGATTGATGTCTCAATCTTCAAGTTCCATTGCTTCTAGATCTGGTTCTAGAATGAACATATCAATGATCTTTGCTACAGACCCCATGTGCTCAAGTGTGGGATCTACCTCAGTTGTTAAGCTTCTCAAAGGTACTTGGCTCTTATTACCAATTGTTCAACTCAACATATTGCTAAGGGGTGAATCAACATATATTAAAACTTAACCATTCCCATTTGCAGATTAAACATCACATCACATAAACTAAAAGAAGACCAAAATTGAAAACCATGCAACACACAAGGACACCAATTTGTTTATGTGGAAAACCCAATAAGGGAAAAAACACGGTGAGAGTTAATTCACAATATATGAAGCTCACTGCTTACAAAAATTACAATGTTGTTAATGCTCACTACCTAAGGACTTGTAGACTAAGGTGCACAACCTTAGGGCAAGATACAAGGACCTGATGAGACTCACTATCTCAAAGCAACATACATAAAAATTATAATGAGAAATATGAATATGAATTGCTACAAAGAAGCATCCAACATATGTTGATGTTGCAATCACTTTTTCGCTCAATTAATCTTGTATAGGCATGAATTTGCACCCCTAACGAAAATTCCCCTTTACCCCCTTACACTTTAGTAAACCTAAGGCGGAGGCTTAATTCCACTTAAGCCCGTTGCTCACATCACACTTGGCGCCTGCTTTGTGTGTTGGTGGGGGCATTTCTGTCGGGGAGGCCCGCGGGGCGCATGGACGTTCGCACGGTGCACTTATGTCCCTGGCAGATTCTTGCAGCTAGAGACTACAGAAACGTTACACTTCCTATTGGAAGTCGAAGTGTAACACCTCTCTTCGACTGGCAGACCCAAATATGGTCGTTTTTAATCCTCTTCCTTCATATTCTTCACTTTATCATCCATTCTCAAGTTTTGCAAGATCTTGGGCTGATCTCTTCACATTTTCTCCAATCCATACACTCACCCACAAGCTTTGTAGCAGCACTTCACACTCCATAGCAGCAATCCACTACTCCATCACTCCGATAGTGTGAGTGCAGGACAAACACCATTGCAACAGAGGCTTGAGTTCCTCTCATTTTCTCCTCCACAAGCCTTGAGCGCTTTGGCCAGAGGTGGTAAGCTCCTCTTATCTTCTCTATCCTTTTGGTTGAGTAAGCATGTATTGTTTTGTAGTGTCTTTTGTTTACGTAGCTTGTATTCCCTCCTTTATCATTACTTCTATCGTTGCAAACTTGGCTATCTGTGGAGGTGGAAACACCAAAACGAGGGTCTGACTGAGGCAGACCCCTAAACAACCCCCCAACATTTTCCCGCTTTTTTGTGTGCAAGTGGAGAGACCTTGGAGCAAGCTGGCGAGAAGGTTGTCGTGCAAAATTGTCTTCGTCACCCTTGTGGTAATCTATTTCCTTTATCACGTTCGTCCATACATTTCATATTTCTTAATCTTATTTTGTCATTCTACAAACTTCTAAACTAGGCTGATAGTCCGTTTTCAAGGCTTAAACCTCGTCTCTCTGGTTTTCTGGCCGTACGAACGCCAACGCACCTATGAGATGCCACCATGCCACGCTGTCGTCCCAGAACCGTGCTTCTGTCCTCCAACAAAGAGCTACTTGAGACATAGAGTTGACCTTGAAAACTGACTCACCTAGTCTCCTTTCAACTCTTCGGTTTGCAGAGCGATCAAAGAACCTCATAATCCTCATCATCCTCATCCCATTCATACTAACACTCCTTTAAACTGAGGTAAGTTAGGGCAGCCATACTACTCTTGGCGTTTCATGACCTGGGGCCTTGCAATGGTTGGTCCCCCTCTCTTACATTTTTGGTGAACCTGACGTGAATCGTTTTGGTTCCGTTTTGCGATACTAAAAGTCCCTTTCCTCGTGTTCTAGGGGTGTTGTAGGTGTGAGTGTTGAGGCTCCTGCCTTACAACCTGACCTACGACCCCTAGTAGGTGTAGTTGGAAGGTTCTGATGGTGTTGTACAACGAAACCTTAATTGGGTCACTATCCTATCCTGTAAACCTTAGGAGGATTTGTAGAAGTACTAATTGGTGTGTGCGATGGCCTCTTTCTTAAATCAACCTATTCCCTCTATGTAGACTGTGAGTAGTGGTACTAGCATTACCTTCACCTCGTAGGACATGTCGATGGGCTTTAATAGGGAACCATCTCCTCTTTACACTCTGGCAAGGATAAACGGGAATACCGTAGCAGGTGTTCTTGTTGATCTGACATCTCAAGTGAATATCATAATTGAGGAGATCATGTTGATTAAATTCTTGCATAAGGATGGGTATGATGCACTTGAAAGTACCGTTTGCACACACGACAGACTTTTTGTACCTCCTATAGCTCGAAGCATTGTCCTATCGATCCTCGTAGGACCTAAATCTGTGAGCCTTAAGTTCGACAACATCCTGGGATCTGAACTCTTCAGAGTGAAGCTACGCATCCCCTTGTTGGTAGCTATGAATGCAGTTCCCTTGGTTGTGCACAAGTGTCTAAAGTTTGTTCATGGAGGTTCGGTGCACGTTGTCCACGACACTAGTTATAAACCACCGATTGCCCATGGCAGCTATACCTTAGATTACTTTTCGCCTGCATCCCTTGGTCCTCTCCCACCTAGGAAGGACCTACTATATTGCACATATCAAAACTATAAGAAGGCGCACGCTAGGCCAAAAGTAAGATATCCTCCTTCATCTTATGTTGTTTCGCATAGAGCATGTCTGAAGGATGACAATGATGTTGCTAAGGTGCGTAGGAGAGAAGAAGAGAAGCGATCCCAAGACCATCCATCTTCCTCTTTTGTTGTTCAACTCGATGCTTCATCTCGCCCTGTCGTGGTGTCAGTTGCTTTTGTCTCGTGTTTGCGAGAGAATCCCATGGTGCCCGCTTGGCGAAAGGCCAGGCGTCCTACGTTTGAGCTTCCTGTCTTACCCACGAAGCCTAGGCTCGTTCGGTATAGAAGATAGAAAGCCCCCTGTTGAGAGTCCTCTTTGTCTCGGCCTCCATGGCCTCCTACTGTTCCTATTACCAAAATAGTGAATGGGAAGAGGCCCGTTATCAAGCCGCTAGAGTCGATTCCTCTTGTCGTTTCTGAACCTGCTCCTTTTGCTCCCATTCAGGAGTCTGTCCTTCCGTTGGAAACAGCCGCAGAAGACACTCCCATGGTTGAACAGGAACCTTCTATCCCTTCGCAAGCTTCGACTTCTAGTTCGAAGAGTCGTAGAAATCGCCTTGTGCGCGAGCATAAGCGCCGACGAAAGGCTCTTCTAATTGAGCAAGCCTCCTTACAGAAAAACGAAGAGGAGATGACCGCATCTCCTATTGTGTCTTCCTCTCTCCCCCCTTCTATTCAAAGTAGTTTTGAATCTCTTATGGCTTCCGTTGCGAGCGCACATGCGCCTGGAAAGGTGCAAGTGTTTATCGCCCCTTTTGTGGAGCTGCCTCTGTTGACTTCCATCCCAAATGTCTCGCCCTTTCTGAAGCCCGTGGATATGGTTAATACTTCGATTGTATCCGCTGCGGTTCTATCCTCTTCTACCCACCTTGCTTCATCTATGGGGAATTCGCCTCCTTCAACGAAGAAGAAGAAGGTAGAGCGTGGTCCCTCCAGCAACGGAGGACATAAGAAGAGCCCACCTTCTCCAAAAGGTGGCCCTACGCTGACTTGTTCTATCCTAGTGACAGAACTCGTCCCAGCCTCCCCTGAGTTTGTCACCACTCTCAAGTCTGTCGATGAACCTCGGGTGAAAACTCCTTTGTCCATTGAGGTGAAACATGTCACTCACATAAAGTGTATATTTAACTCGGTGGATGAAGTTCTGACCTTGTCAGCGATCTTCGCGAAGTCGTTGACCTTAGACCCACTAGAGTTGAGTGACAGAGACCTCATAGGTCCCTCTGCCATGGCCCTTGTTGCGAGAGGATCGGAAGCTCCTCCCCTTAACATTACACTGTTGTAGGCTCGTCATCCTTCCCCCTACGATGATCTAGAGTGGGAAGTTGACAACCTCTTGGTCGATCAATGTTAGGGGGAGACCCTCTTCTTGATCTTTAGATTAGACGTATGTGTGTGTGTTGTGATGTGTTCCCCTGTGATCGTGCTATATGTGCATGGATGACCCTCGTCACCTTTGTTGGTGCTTGGATACAGGCATGGTGTTTGTGTTGTAAACCTTCCTCAATGTGTATCATCATTCTTCCATGTTTGTGATTGGCTTTCGATAAATTGGGGATGAAGCAAAGCGTCGGGAGCATTTAGGCCTCCTCCCATGTTGACCCAATTTTTTTATTTTTACTTTGTCTTATGTGCATTCTTCCTGATCTGGTTGGGGATTGATTATCTTTCGCCTCTTACCGTGATTACCTACTATTTATAAATAAAGGTAGATCTAAGCCCGCAAAATCGAATCCCCCTATGCCCTTTGTGTGTGTTCCCTTTTCCTTTGCTTGCTCTTGATTTTTCTCTCTTCTTTGCTTGAGTTGTCCCTTTCATGTGTGACAACGCCACTTCTACACAACTTAGTCTTTGGAAAGCGCATTCGTTGCAAAATGAATCCTTCCTCAAGACCCTTCACACGTTCCTTCTTTAAAATTGCATCCTCGACTTGAAACCGTAACGGAACATGTTTCCTTCATCATGGGTTAGAAAAAAAAGGACTTGGGAACCTCCCTCCGAAGTGGAACAGTCTTGCTCTTCCCCTCGCATGGGGGCATGTCCTTCCTTTCGAATTCCTTGATAAGGTGAACATCTTTTGAAAGGATTCCTTGATGACAAATCAATTTGAGAAAGAAGGCGTTAACCTTCGAACAGTGTATCCCTTGAGTGGACCCCTCATTTTCACGTCAGGTTCCCAAGGGACCCCTTAAAAAAAATTCAACAAGTTATATGGTGTCTAGCCCGGGGCCAACCCAACTAGACCGGTTTCACATTGTCGCGTCTAGTCCAAGGGCAACCCGACTAGACCAATTTCACATCTTCGCGCCTAGTTCGGGGGCAAACCGACTAGACCTACTTCACATCCTAACATCTAGCTTGGAGGCAACCTGACTAAACTTTACTTTTCAAACAGTGCATCCCTTGAGTGGACCCTCCTTCCTTTTGAAGGGTTCTCGAGGGACCCCTTTGAAAGTCTTCCAACTTAGCGATGGTCTACGTGGTTGTCCATTTACTGGCCAACGCGGTCGCCTCCTGACATGTTCTATCTATGGGTAAACATGTCGCCCTCTATGACTCTGTGGAGTCCCCTTTGCTTGGTCTCCCTCATGTGAAAGTTCTTGGGGGATACCTTCCTTGCAGGTTTGCGGGTCTGTAAAGCGCTTTTCTTGGTCTCCTTCATGTGAGAGTTCTTGAAGGATACCTCCCTTGCAGGACCGTGAGCCTGTGAGGTGCTTTTGCTTTTCAACTTTATAGTTTCGCGGGACTATGAAGTCCTTTCCTGCACTTCCGAGTTCGCTAGACCATGCTCTGCTTCCTCATTGGTTCAGGTATACATCTCTTACCTTGTTACTTCTTACTACTCTACTTCATTGAAGCACTCATCATTACTCATGCTTGCTAAAATGGGGGCAAAATGTATAGGCGTGAATTTGCACCCCTAATGAAAAATTCCCCTTTACCCCCTTACACTTTAGTAAACCTAAGGCAGAGGCTTAATTCCACTTAAGCTCGTTGCTCACATCACACTTGGCGCTTGCTTTGTGTGTCAGTGGGAGCGTTTCTGTCTAGAATGCCTACGCGTCGAGCAGACGTCTGCGCGACGCGCTTACATCCCTGGTAGATTCTTGCGGCTAGAGACTGCAGAAATGTTACACTTCCTATTGGAAGTCAAAGTGTAACGCCTCTCTTCAGCTGGCAGACCTGAATATGGTCGTTTTTCATCCTCTTCCTTCATATTCTTCACTTTATCATCCATTCTCAAGTTTTGCAAGATCTTGGGCTGATCTCTTCACATTTTCTCCATTCCATACACTCACCCACAAGCTTTGTAGCAACACTTCACACTCCATAGTAGCAATCCACTACTCCATCACTCCAATAGTGTGAGCGCAAGACAAACACCATTGCAACAAAGGCTTGAGTTCCTCTCATTTTCTCCTCCACAAGCCTTGAGCGCTTTAGATAGAGGTGGTAAGCTCCTCTTATCTTCTCTATCATTTTGGTTGAGTAAGCACGTACTGTTCTGTAGTGTATTTTGTTTACGTAACTTGTATTCCCTCCTTTATCATTATTTCTATCATTGCAAACTTGGTTGTCCGTGGAGGTGGAAACACCAAAATAGGGGTCTGATTGAGGCAGACCCCTCAACAGCCCCCCAAAATTTTCCCACTTTTTTGTGTGCAGGTGGAGAGATCTTGGAGCAAGCTAGTGAGAAGGTTGTTGTGCAAAATCGTCTTCGTCACCCTTGTGGTAATCTATTTCCTTTATCACGTTCGTCCATAAATTCATATTTCTTAATCTTATTCTCTCATTCTAGAAACTTCTAAACTAGGCCGATAGCCCTTTTTCAAGGCTTAAACCTCGTCTTTCTGGTTTTCTGGTCGTACGGACGCCAGCACGCCGCGTTGTCATCCCAGAACCGCGCTTCTGTCCTCTGATAGAGAGCTACCTGAGACGCAAAGTTGACCCTGAAAACTAACTCGCCTAGTCTCCTTCCAACTCTCGGGTTTGCAGAGTGATCGAAGGACCTCATAATCCTCATGCCATTCACCCTAACACTCCTTTAAATAGAGGTAAGTTAGGGCAGCCATACTACTCTTGGCTTTTCGTGACCTGGGGCCTTGCAATGGTTGGTCCCCCTCTTTTACAAATCCTTCACATTGACTTCACACACTTCATCTTCAACATACTGCTTAGTCTCAATACACTATTCACTTATTATTTTCACAAATGATTTTGATCTTCTATAAGTACACTCCGCAACAACTCAAAACCTCAATTAGGTTGGCTCCAAGGTGACTTTTAGATAAAAGCATTTGATACAACATAGGTTGACTCCAAACATATACAATATGAAAAGAAAAAAAGTTGCAAATCAACACACAACATATCAGAACCAAAAAACATCTCAACACATCCTCCAAAGAAAAATTAATCAATCAAAACCAACTACAAATGAAGGAAAGAAGCATGTCGGCCCAAACAGTATTGACACCACCAAAATTACTAACTATTCAACTTTACACCATCGGGGAGAAACCGAAAACATCATGCAAACCAAGATGCAAGCATTGTAGTCCATGCAAAATATCTCTTCAACATTTTTTCGAAGTGTGTGATCATCATATATTGGCACAATAGAATAAATCCACTAAATATACAAGAACAAAGCATTCCAAACAAACTGTAACAAACTATCATATGAAAACTGATCTTGCGGACCACTGAAACACCAGATATTGCAAAGTAGTGTGCATTCAACATTACTGATCAAGTCTTTGAAACCGCAAGGCCATCACGTCACTTTCGAAGAAATGCACAGTATCCCAACATACCTACATCAACATATTACTCTGTGAGAGCATAGGTTGGAACTTTGTCACTTATAACTTTCACTGTAGAAGGTGTGATGACTTGAATTCTTGGATATAACACCTTTACATCTCGATCATCTTATCTTATGAACCACAAGACAATATCTTGCTTTGCGGAGGGATGTTGACTAAATTACAGTGACTTTGTCATAGAATATACACTATGAATGCCTTAGCAAATCTTCTACAACTTATCTCAATGTGTGGTACACCAAACATGAATGATATCAATATAGACATGCATGAAACATATCGGAACAAGTCTACCCACCATAGCATCACACAAACAATAGACTAATCACCATTCTTTCATATCTTGCATTGTTGACTTACACTCTACACACCAACTATCTCCAGAGTATGTACAACCTTCAACACACATATTTGGCATCAATTACAACACCTCTTGAGTTGACATCAATGACAACACCTATTGCCAACAAGATCATGGAGAAACATCTAAGGAAGCTTCTCCAAAGCTAAAGCCATAATTGATATTGAGCAATTTGATAGAGAGATCGGTGCAAAGAAATTAGATTGATAGTTTTCACAAACGGAAGTATATTTTATCCTACATTAGTTGTGTCCACATCAACAAATTGTTTTTGTAAGACTTATGCCTTTTTAGCATCCAACCTCTAATGTCATATGAAATTAATGCCCATTTCTTAGAATTTCATAGGTTACTACCTATTTTTGAGTGGGAAGATTTCAAGGGATTGGTAAAGAATCAAATATATCCTATATTTTCATGAGGAAGAGAGAGTAATGCAATGCCACTATTTTAGGCAAAGGCAAGGACAAAGTGTTCGAGAGTATGCCAATGAATTTAAGAAGAGACATGTACTTATAGGCAAACCCCAAGACATCAATAAAGCATGTGCCCAAGCACATTATCTTAGATTAGACAAGAAAAAATATTTCATTTAAACACAAATATGGAGACACTTAATAGCATTAAGATGTAAATAACTAGAACAAGGACAAAAATAAGGGTTACTACAAGAAAAAAATTACTACTATAATAAATATATAGGATAAGGACTAAGGTAAAGGAAAAATTCATTATTCTCATTGTGAGAAGGATGGTCGCTAAAATGAAAGATGCCGGAAATTACAACCTAAGTAGGCACTTTCATGGAGGAAGAATGAAAATGACAAAAACATCACACATGAGAAAAGGTAAGGATGTTGGTTGCAGCTTTGGGGTGGATGAAAGGTCATCATGTGACATGGTGTGTAAAGAGGGCATGTGTGGGGGGTGAAGGTTCTAGAGAAGATAAATAACTTGCTAAATTATTCCACATCAAGATTCAAGTCAAGGGCAAGAAAACAAATATGTTGTTTGATATATGTTCATTGGCAAACCTGTATTCCAAAAGTTGGTTGGTGAGTTTGGGATGACCAAAAACCATACACATTTGCTTGGATAGCTAAAGCAAGCAGACATCTTAGTCAAAAAGCAACGTAAGCTAGCATTCTCGATAAATGTCAAGTTCAAGGATGAAGTGCTTGTAGATATGATCCCACTAGATGTGTGTGGTGTCGTTTTGGGGAGTCCCTCGCTATATGTGTGATGCAATCTAATTTAGGAGGAAAAATTAGTATATGCTCTACTTGAATGGCAACATCAAATTGAATCCATATGTGGCAAGGTCAAAGAGAACCATGCTTAGTGCATCTTAAGCTAAAAGGCTTATTAATGCAAGTTGGATATTTTTTCTCATCATTACTCAAAAAGGAAGAGTGTGGCATTTGAGACAACGAGTTTAAAAGGACTACACACTCATAAAGAACAACAAAAAATAAGGCACTTACTAGACCAATTTGCATAGTCATTTCTGCAACCTAAAGAGTTGCCCCTTTAAGTGACTCGTAAGCATGAAATTTAGTTGTTGCTCAAATTTACTTTATCAAACATATAGTTGTATTGTCAAAGTGTTGCAAAGGCTAATGTAGTCAAGTTGCAAGTAAATTCATTGATAAAGCAAGGTGAGATAAGGCTTAGCAACTCAACTGCTAAGCCTACAATTGTTATACTACCAAAGAAAGATGGGACTTGGAGCATGTCTATAAACAAGAAGCAATTGAACAAAATTACCATTAAAAAATAAGTATTTGTTGTATAGTATTAATGACTTGCTTGATCAACTACAACATGCAAAATATGTTACCCAAGTTCATATCAAGGAAAAAGATGTTTGGAAAATGACATTTAAGACAAATCAAGGTCACTATGAGTGAATCTTGTTATTATTTGGTTCGTGGAACCCTCAAGCAACTTTTATGTTGGTAATGGGCAAGGTGATAAGACCATTTGCAAATACTTGTGTTATTATTTATTTAGATGAGACTATTTATATACTTGTCTTATTGTGTATTTGGATGGTATCTTAAAGTTTGTAGGACATATAAAGAATGTGTTTCCTATAAGAAAGTATTTCTAGTGTTAAAGGAGAACAAACTACTTTTGAATGGAAAAAAGTGTGAATTTGCAAAGACGTTACTTGTCTACCTTCAATACATGGTTGGAATAGTGAGATAAGGATTGATCTAGCAAAAATTGTGGCCAAAGAAAATTGACCACTACATGGTGGGAACAGTGAGATAAGGATTGGTTTAGAATAAACTCACCTCTTTAAATGTTCAAAGAACCAAGAATGCTTTGATTATCTTCCTCAAGCACCAAATTCAACATATAATGAAATTACTAGAAATATAATGGATGGGACTCAAAGAACAAAAATTAGCCACTCCTAATTGTTTTACTCAAATGATCAATATTTTCCTTTCTATTGCACTTAATAAATAGTGAATCAAATTATAACAAAAAATACATAATAGAAAGCAATCTACTATGATATCATATTGCAAATACATGAGCTAAGAAATAAAAATTATAAACTAGTCTAGGTTACCAAAAAAATATGAAAATAGAGTTGATGCACCTCGAATGCATCAAATACGATGCTCAAAATATGTTCAAGAGGCCGGAAAAATGGTCTACTATGAGTTTCAACTAAAACAAAGAACTTTACAAAAATGGGCACTACTTCCTAATAGGCTTAGGCATAACTACCTAATAGTCGTAGGTGTACTTGCCTAATAGACCTCAACATTAGTTCCTCAAGATCCTTTGACCTAAAGAATTTTTTTGTAATTGATCACCAAAAATTTAAGATACATCTCACTTACAAAATGTAAAGATTGCACTATGAACTCAAGATACCCTATGCTAAAGTTGTAGACAAGAGGAAAAGGGTGTGTTATTTGGGAGACTACCTTAGTGAGACCCCTAGAATGGTGTAATTCAACCTCAATAATAGCACTATAGGAAAAGTTGAGTGTGTGCAACTTAATGATGATGATGATAATGGTGATGTGTGTAGAGATTTGGTTATCTACAACACAAACACTAGAGGGAAATCTATGTTATAGTGGTGAGTGGGAGATGGAGGGCAAGTTGGTCATAAGAATCACAAAAAACACAAATTGGAGAGGGTAGGGATAGGAAAAAAGATTTTCTTTTGAATGGGGAAGGTTGTGGAAAGGGTCTTCTACTCTAGTTTCAAGAGGGAAAGAGAAAATATGAATCTATGGCATCTAAAGGGGAAATAAAGATATCAAAGAATGAGAGAATAAGTGAAAAGGATTATGAGAGAATCATGGCTTTGGTGATGTTAAAAGTTCCTAAATGTGTAGTCTTCAAAAATATTGTTTATTGCCCTACATTCTTATGGAACTTATATTGATCACTTCTAAGTGTTTGAGAGAGTTGGATTGTTTTGCAAGAATCAAATTTTCTTTTAACCTAGAAAAATGAGGGTAAAACTAGGTTTATAGTGAGTTTCAAAAATGATGACTATTGAAAACATAATAAGGATTAAAGTATAAACAGTTACCAAAAAAATCAAAATTTAAACATGGTCACAAGTGCCCACTCAACACTAGTGTCTATAAGTGCCCAAATATTGCATGGGCATACATGATAGTCCATTAATGATTTGTAGTTCAATTCATGACCCATGTGGCATGAATTTAACTCCCTAAACCTTTTTAGTCTTGATGGAGGCATCTTCTCAACCTTAAGGACCCTTCCTTGCTCTTGTCTTGGCCTCTTCAAATTCACCTTGCTTGTGTACCATTCTACTTGTCAAAAACTACTTCTTCAACCTTCAAATGATGGGATCGCCTAAGAATCCTTGGCATCACCCAAGCATTCTTAGAGTTGCCCTAGCAAAAAGAATGACCTTACTAACAAAAGGGGTGACTCTACTAGTAAAAGAGACAACCCTACACAATAAAAGATTTGACCTCGGCATTCCAAATTGGCATGTGAAAACTATTGATTATGACCATTTCTCCACCATTTTTGTGCTGAATCTCAAGGCTAATTGAGTCCTAACTCCACATGACCTCTACCCACTACTACCCCCCTTCCCCCTCTCCCTCTCCCTCTCCCTCTCCCTCGAAATGTGAATCTAATGAAGTTTCCAAGCCTATTTGAGCACCCCTATATGGATTTCAGGTGCTACCACAATAGTGGTTTACACTTTCTGGGAGATCCTGATTTTTGTTGAAATCACATATTTTTTTAAAATATAATGATTTAAGCTTTGAAAAGTTCCATTTAAATGATTCCAATTGAAGAGGGTTTGATCAAACCACCTTAGACCAAGCCCCTTAGATAGAACCCTGCTAGTTTTAAACCATACCCATAACAGAGTCTCCTTTACACCTATCAAAATCCTAATAAAAAACCACTTTTGATTTACCTTTTGAGTGATCAAATGAGTTCATTTTAAAAAAAAAATTGTAAGTATGTAGTCTTTATTATAAGCTTCCAAAAAAGTATAATTTTAATTAAATTAAATTTGATTATTATATTTATTTTTATTTCTTGTGAATGTAGGTTTTTCACCGAAAATCAAGCTCTTTGTTTTGTACATGTGGAAAAATAGTAGATTATCAAAATAAAATTTTGAAAAATATATCCAAGCTGAGTATTGATGTCGTTGATCCATTAAAAACATAAAAATTGAATTTTGATGCATACAAAAAAAAGTTATGTTGTATACAGTCCGCCTATGTCTGAGTTGTAATTGGTTTGGCTTCGAAACTTGATTAAAGAAAAAAATATTTAATAAAACACTATGAAACCAAATGAACTGGTTAGATATCATAGTAAAAATGATGTTTACTGATAAAAACAAGTAAAAATGATGTTTACTGGTAAAAATCATGGTTGTGGTGATGTTTAATGGTTTTCGAAGGAGATGAAAAAAAAGTGCACTTTAATTCAGAAAATTTTGAAAAAAATATATTTAAAATCTATAGACAAAACTTCACAAATCACTAGTTTGCATCATCTTCAAATTTCTCATGTTTTAGTCGCTAAAGGAGCCCGAAAGTGAAGATTTAGTTAAAAAAAGTCAATTCAGTGTCCAGTTTGCCCAAAAATTGTAAACCAATATTGTGGGATCACCCTTCCAAAAGTTCTTTGGTTCTTCATTGGAAGCATTTTGTGAGAATAGTGATTTTTTACCCCTCCTTCCAAAGTTGTCTAGGTAGGCTAGAAAGTCATTCCAAGGTATCCAAGCCAATTTCTATTTTTTCTTTGTAGTGTTCATGCTCTATAGAAGCTCTAAGGCTTCTTATTAGTGTGAAGCTTTAAAACTTCCATTATGGCAACACAATACTCTACCTTTTCCCTTTTACTTAGTTCCTTGCCTTCCTATCCTTCTTCCATCAATCAAAATATCCCAAGTTGGAGAGGAGAGAAGAGAATACAAAAGTTTAGGTTGACTTTCATGTTATAAGCTTCTTCACTAAGCATTTTGGCTAGTAATCTCTTGTGCAAAGTTTTAGTTTATTTATTTTTGAGTTGTTATATCAATTTTCTTTGAGAAGGGTTTATTAGAATTATAAATAGATTAATTTATCTTCCATCTTGCCCAAATTGGTGACATTTTGTCACTGTACTATGTATTTAATAAGGCTAGATATAATTATTTGGTTTATTGCATTAGATTAGTTTATATTATATTGTAGATATAGTTTTAATTCAACATAATTATGTAAATCCATTTCAAAAATCCCTTACTAAAAAGACAAGGTAATAACCAATAAAGTCCTTACTAACAAGTCTAAGGTAATCAACAGATCAAATCAACAAAAATTAAAACAAAACAAAACATTTATTTGCATTGCATTGCACTTGAATCATTGTATTACATTAGATACTTAATTCACATTTCAATTTTAAAAAATACAAATACATAGAGTAGTAGTTATGTCTCGCATTCACATTAAGCATACATTTAGCTCATTCTCATACAAAAGCATCAAGCAATTAAAGCTCTTGCTAACAAGTCCAAGGAAATAAACCGAATGAAAACACAAAACACTCAAAAACCCTTGCAAACAAGACAAGGCGATCAAGCAAGCCAAAAACGCAATGCAATTAAGCAAGGATCGAACATATTCATCTCCTCTTTTCCATAGTCAGGCTCATTTGTCCTAAGATTACAAGGGACTAGGTAGAATCCATTTTTTGTGAACTCGAAGCAACTCTTTTGAACTTGGAAGTAATTGATCAAGAATAAGTTGAGCAAACTCATCCTACACCAAATATAGGAAGAAAACATTAAGTGATAAGAGAGAATTAGCTCACCTTTAAGAATTGATTGAAGCATAAGACCATTGGTAAATATATTTTTCATCAATACTCAAGAGCTAAATTTAATCCATGTTGACCACACAAGAATCATCATAACATCTCAAGAGGCTTGTGAGAGAACACCCACACATTCCAACCACAACTTTATGCATCAAAACAATCATCCACCATCAAGTACTCCATCCCCATGAAGTGAGTGATCATGTTGGCACAACTACCCAAAACATCCTTGACACTCATAAGACTCTCTTTCCTTACAAAGAGGGTAGTCCTTCAAACACTCCCTTGTTTTATTGGCTTTTTCCATGTGAGCAAGAGTGATCTATTCATATGGAAGCCATGAGTATAACATGTATGTTGTCCCAGGTCCAACTCCTACAAAATCCTAGGAAGACAAATGCTCAAATCTTCAAGGATGATTGGTAATGGATTCTTAAGGCTAGATCTCCATGTTTCATCTTTTTCTGATTATGGAAAGTGGCAAATATCGTAGGTCAAGTGGTCCTAAAGCATGACTAAGGGGATGAATACGAAAATGAATACATAAACGTAAGGTGAAACTTACAAAGGAGGCAATTTAGAACCTTACAATAACAACATTAAACAAAATTGGTAGAGTCCTATAAGACCAAGGAAGATGTTTCACAATTGAACTATTAGAAAACAACTCAAACTATTATCAAAGTAAACTAAATTAGACAAATTTTTTATGTATAAGTGTGGCATAGAAGCCATAGCAAAATCCCTTCAAGCTACACTAGATGCATCACTAGACTCTAAGAACCTTATAGCTTAAAGCATGACAACCAACTCCCAAGGATCACAAAGAATCTACTAAATAATTTTTTTTGTTGACACACAATTATTGATTGACCAAGGATGCTCTTACATCAAATTCAAATTTATTCAAAAGCGTGCACTTAAACATAAAGCACAAAAGATTGTCTTGATAGATAAGAGAACTTCATAAGTTCTAGTTGAAAAACATCATTGTTCTCGATTTTATCTATATTAGTGAAGTTTTTCCCCAAAGAAATGTAGATGATATGATAAAAAAAAATGATCAAATTCAATATAGAATCATTTTTTTGCATTGATAATAATATTAAACCAAATTAATCACTAAATAATTTCATTGAAGAAAGAGAATCAAAAACATCTCCTAAAACCCATATTGGATTATTACATTTTCACTCCCTAAATATGATTTTTTTTTGTAGGGCTTCCCATATATCTTGTTTACGTAAAATACACAATCAATCTTCCCAAATTTTACTTCGACGGTATTTTTATGCTCAATTATTATAACCAAAAGACACCTCGTCAACTCTTAGACTTCTATCTTCAATTTAAAAAGCATAAACCTTCCGACCAACAAATTTTTGAATCTGACAAGACCGGTCTAGAGGTCGAAGTCTTGTAGATAACCCTTCTTAGACTTCTGGTCAAAACGGGTGTCTTCAGGAGAGTGCTCTCAATTCCATCTATTATAATGTTTAGATAAGCCCATTATTCTCTTAAGAGCAGTAGCCATAATTCCATTGATTCTACCATCTACATAGCCATCTAGTTCTCGGCTGCATACATCTCTAGCCATTGTTTTTTATGCTTACTTATCCATCTAGTTCTCTTAATTTGGAGATTTGCATTTATGTGGTTTGTTTTCGTTTTTAAATAGCTTATATTTTATTGATCATGGCTTCAGAATTACCTTTTAACGAATTAATTATTTGTAAAATTGGGTCCCAATTTAGTTATTCCTGTGATGGAATGGGAGAATGGGAAATGTTAACCTTCTCTTACCACCATTCCACCGTCATCCCACCTAAATAAGAAAATAAAAAGTCCACCATGTGATTAAAAGTCAAACGAAACAATGTACAAAATACATGCATCTCTTCGTATTCATCATCGTCAGACAATGTCTATGGAGGCAATAGATTTCTGATTTGACTGTATTTATTAATTAATTAAAAATAAAAAATGCATTCACTTTTTATTTTCAATTAATTAATAAATACAGTCAAATCAGTTAATAGTAGAATCTGTTGTCTGCATAGACAATACCTCATCGTCGAAACATCACTAATTTGAAATTCCAGCCAACCAATCCCTTCATAGCTCCAATAACAAACAATAATCATAATGAATTACATAATAACAAATCCCACTTATTAAAGTATAACTTCTATTCTCAATTTCTCATGAAACCGTTCTGAACGGGCAGTTACAAAGTGTAACCACTATATATATCTCGAGGATGGCTTAAAGCCACACCACATGAAATCATAAACTAGCATCATCTCGAGATGACTTAAAGCTGTCAACCGCACAAAGACAACCTACATATGGATGCAAGGTTAGTAATATACAGCAATATATAACTGCAGGATAGAACATACATCAGTTCGCTATCATCAATTACCAGTCAACAAAAGCAATTGTTGGTCAAAGCAAGTATAGTGTCCTATAGCAGTCAAACAGCTAACTTATGCTTGGTGATGTTAGATTTCTACCTTCAAGCAGTCAACGAACAACAGTCCAGTCAAAATAACACAAAAGTCTGTCAACCAATGGACAAGGTCGATGCTGGTCGAGTTTTTGATGACACACGGATAGCTGCATTGATTTCAGCAATATAGAACCTTTGTCTGTCCTTCAATCCTCCTTGCTGGTCACAAGGGGTGTTTGTTATTACTTATTACTATTACAGGCATTGATGATTATTGACAGTTCTTAGATTGGAATAAACCGTTGTTAATGCGACATTAATCAGCCTACTGAGCAAGTTAATGCGGCTATAGAAATGTCTAACTAGCCATAGAAGTGAAAATAGAATGCTTTCACCCTATAACTAGGACTTCTACTGAATTTTATAATGCCGTACAATGAGATGGCCTTGTTTCCATTCTTAAGACTTTCCCAGAAGCAATTTAAACACGTAATTAGTGACTTTTCTCTTTAGTCTAGGCCTGCTTAGGTTTGTAACAAGTAAATTGAACATGAAGAACTTGAGCACATCAGCTAGTATGCTGAATATCCTAAGTTCTAACAATTCATAGATTAAGCCTTTCCCACACTCCCTAGAAAAACAAGTCATTAGTATATAGCACCTTCTCGATTCTTCTACTTTAACGAGTTCTTTCTCCAATTTGGGTTGCAGCTGTGCCTACCATCTAATTATCAGGTTGCAGATGAAATAATCTTCTTGCTCTGGGGGAATAAGCCACCATCCGCACTCATGTAATGTCATTCTCTTTGTTATTAATAAAACTGTATAGTTTTCAAGCTCCATTTCATATTGTTATGATATAACTGTGATTCAGCATGATATCACAATTATTGTCTACTATCATAGAAATTTCTTTCATTTCATTATTGTCTACAATCATAGAAATTTCTTTCATTTCAATTTTGCTCATCTTAACATACAATTTGTGGACTTCCTAGGATATCAGCAAAAAGATTTCAAAGATCACATACCTTTTTTAAGTTATCAATCAATACATCCCGACGAGGACTATTTATTTTTCCTCGACGTGCTATCTGCAAGATATTCGTGTCTGTTAACACTAAAATTTTGGATTAAGGTTTAAATCGAAGATTTATCTGCATGAGAAAAGAATTATTAATCGGTCCAGTACTCAAACAACATACCTCATCTAGTTTGATGTACCCAGATGGTAACCCTGGAGTGCTTTCTTCTAACATAATTGTAAGTAGTTTTTCCAAGTTTGCATTTTTACTAGTGGAGGAACATTTTTCTTTCGTTGTCCAGCCCCATTCCCCTGCTAATTCTAACATTTCATGAATCTCGCAGCGACTATGAAGAGGACCGATCCACAAAGGCCCCGAAACAACCAACGAGCGTGACTTATCCTTCATTGAGAAGACAATTAAAAAATCATTAGGGAAACAGAACAAATGACTGACTCAAACAGCCAATTCAAAAACAGCAGTTTTACAAAACATTAAAATCTCGTTATATTTCTCCGAGAAGAGACACACCAGATAACATCTTTTTATACTCGCATTCCCAACCAGATGAACTCAACTGGAATGGTGCAAAGGATGGTAGTTAGTCCATTAGCAAAGGCTATAAGATTACAGAAGGAAGAAGGCTTCCAGAATTCAGTGCATTTCCATTTCAGAACATACATTTGAAGATAGAACTCCAAACTGGTGGTGCTTTCTGCTGGATAGGCAACCAAGGTAAAATCCTGCATCCCATTTTTTTCTGAAGGATTCCAAGGTCCGTTTACGTGTCCGCCATGCGAGAAAGCTGAAGAAATTCATGATCATATAGTGCTTCCTTGTGAGTACTCTAGTTCGATTTGAATATGGCTCTGAGAAACTTATATCATAGATGTGCCCTCCTATCAATGTGAGCTGTTCCAGAGACCAGTTCTCAAAATCAATAATCTAGATAAGGTTGATTATGGCCTCGTTGATATGCTGGTCCATTTGGTTGGAGAGCTATGGGCGAATCTTTCAAAATAGGAGGTTAGAACTTACCCAGGTAATTGTGAAAATTTACAAATCTTAGATAATGAAAGTATGGTCACAGAGAAAAAATGATTTTTTTCCAAAGGGTTATCCCATCTTTCTCGCTTGACAAGCTTTGCTAAGTTCCGGATAATGAAATTGGTAGAAAAGGTAAAGTGTCAACAGGTTTGTGAGAGGACCCCACCATATCGTTCTCCTTCGACAAAACCAAATTTAGATGAGGCCTACTCACAAGAATCAAGGTAAGGCTGGAGCCAGAGACATATTCAAAAAACAATTAGGCCAATAATGTAATGTTCCCATTTGGGAAAGAATTCTTAATTTAAGGTCTGCAAAACAATATTAAAATATTAATCATTATAAATTGATATTAGTAATAACAAATGTTTCTTTTATGATAATATTCAAATTCATACATAAAATATTATAGTATTGAGATTAAAAAATCATAGCTAAAACATCATAATATTTAGAGCAATAGTTCATAGCATCATTAACATTTGAATCAACACATCATAGCATATTTCTTATAGCAAGTCACTTGATGAATTTATTGGAAATGTTTGCAAACAGCAATCTCAAGGCTAGTCATCCTTGTATTGGAAGAGCACAGAGGGGGGCTGCCCTTCTATCCCTCAGTCCACCTTGGAGGTTGGTCATCCTCCTTAATCAAGCCCAAGAGCATGGAAGCCTAGTCTTCTATTCCACCTCTTGGCCCATGAACATGGAAAGCTAGCTGTCCATTCCATCTCGAGGTGGCGTACTTAATAAGAACATGAAGGCAGGTCTTCTTTCACCTCTCGTGAATTTGAAAGGCTGAATGACCTTCCTATTTGCAACACAGGCTAGTCATCCTTGTATTGCAAGAGCACGGAGGGGGGCTGCCCTTCTATCCCTCAGTCCACCTTGGAGGTTGGTCATCCTCCTTAATCAAGCCCAAGAGCATGGAAGCCTAGTCTTCTATTCCACCTCTTGGCCCATGAACATGGAAAGCTAGCTGTCCATTCCATCTCGAGGTGGCATACTTAATAAGAACATGAAGACGGGTCTTCTTTCATCTCTCGTAAACTCGGAAGGCTGAATGACCTTCCTATTTGCAACACTTCACAAATTCAAAATATGCTTCCTAAAGGAATTTGCTAGAATATTTCTAAATAAATACCTCTTAATGAAATGAAAAATTTACTCTTAAATGGCTGCCACCAATTATATTTCAGAATATTACCAATGGATGATCTCAATCTCTATTCCAAAGAGATGCCTTATATTTCTTATTTTTATTTTTCTTTTTTCCAACTTGATGCTTTTTCCAAAAGGAAATGATTTCCCTTTTATATCTTATTATTGAGGGAGTCACAACCTTTCATATTTGAAAAAGTCACACCTTTTCACATTAAGAGTCATAATCTTTCATATTAAGAGGCATATCATATTTATTCTTAATCTAAGTTGCCGGTTCCGGTACAGGACCGGTCATGGGTACGAGATACGGGTACGCCGGTATGGTGATTTTTCTTTTCCTTGGGTACGATACATTTGGGTACGGCTGCATATATATATAGATAGATAGATAGATAGATAGATAGATAGATATAGATATGCAAAAAATTAAATATATACAGAACTGTAAATACATTTGATAGTATGAATTGTGATACTTCATCAATCATCATTAAATTTGAAATCATTGATCAATGCTACTGATAAACTATAAAGATAAATGCCAATTGATAGTTCAAAATTCCAACACATATATCATACGCATATATCGATAAGTTTGGGTACGGCAGTATATATATAGATAGATAGATATAGATATAGATATAGATATGCAAAAAGTTAAATATATACAGAACTGTAAATACATTTGATAGTATGAACTGTGATACTTCATCAATCATTATTAAATCTAAAATCATTGATCAATGCTAATGATAAACTATAAAGATAAATGTCAATTGATAGTTCAAAATTCCAACACATATATCATACTCATATATCATATATGTCTCTAGTCATGATTCAAATGAAGATCATTACAGTTATTCATCAATCATCAAGAAGATCTAGATCAAATTCATTGATTGGTTAATGTTGATGTTATAAGCAGCTTAGGTCTGCTTCTTCCAACGCACCCACTTCAAGAAGACTCACAAATTAAATGATTAGCCTAAGCGGCTATTCAATTTATATATGTATTTGAGATTATTATTAATAACCTAATTAGGGCCGACCTACATTGCTATCTTGTAAATTAATTATTCTTGGAGATGGCCGACCTAATCAAGGTGTCACTTTATCTTGTATAAATACAATGTCTTACCTTGTCATTTATTAATTAAAAGTTCACTCAAGCAATTCACATGAAGAGAAGAAGTTTGCACTTGAGCAGCAGAGCATCATCTTATAGCAGCAGTCTGATTTCAAGGAGAAACATAATCGGTTGTATTTACTACATCCAGGAGAGGTGCTATTATTCTATGTATCAAATTCGCCTATGTGTTAGGCTTGAGTTGTAAGCAGAATTCTGCTATTATTGTTCATCATATAGAGAGACTATTTGCTGGGTTTTTTCTCCCTCAAGAGGAGGGTTTTCCCAGGGTATCTTGTTGTGTTCATTGTCTTATGTGTTGCATTATTTTAAGTTCCTTCAATTGTATAATCTGATCTAAGAAAACCAACAGTTAACATATCAAACTTCTTAACAACCCAAACTGTCGGCAATCTATTTAATCAGCAGAATAACTGAATTTGTTTGCCCCTCTGCAAGTTGACATTCAGAAGTTAGAATATATAAGTGTCTGGGGGGCCAGGGAGCGCCTGGGCACCCCCGGGTTCCCTGTGGGTCCGCTGGGAACGGACCCACAGAGAACCCGGTGGTGCCCAGGCACTCCAAGGGTGCTCCCAGACATGTCCCAGCAAGAACCAGAACCCAAACACTCCTGGAGTGGGTTCTCTAGGCAAAATAGAAGAACCCAGTAACATAGTTCTTGATTGATTGAATGATGTTATGGGTATCCTTCTCAAATGAAATGTTTTCCCTCTTATATCTTCAAGTTTGAGGGAGTCACATATCTTTATTATTTCTACCTTTTTGGAAGAGTCACAACTATTCTTCTTAATTGCTGACCTAAAACCCTCTTAATTTAATTTAAATAAAATATCTTTAATTCAAGAAAATCACTGCTTTTGTTTATTCTTATAATCTTAATTGATTTTCTTATTAGAATTGCTGTCCATGTTTACTTTGTTTGCCTGAACTTAAAGTGCTGCGATCCAACTAAATATTGTGATCTTTGACAAGGACATGACAAATAACCAGGAAGAGGGAAGAAAGGTATTCAGAGGAATTCAGATTGCAAAATAACAGAGATGGCAACACTTGGCAATAGAGAGAAACTCTATGATATTGATTATAGCAATTACTAAAGGTTGGGCCAGTAACTGGTACCTGGATAGCATCGTCAAGGAGGAACACTTTGAGAAATGCTAACAATCAGGTCTATACAACACATCAGAAGAGGTGGTAATATGGTTGCTGACAAAGTGGAAAACCTATCGGTTGAGTTGCTGAGCTTCTGAAATCCCTAATCTTCTTAACAACTCCCTACTTATTCCTATGATTGCCAAGGAGGCACTCTAAGGATCTACGGAAGAAGCTCTCAAAATGCTGGGAAATTTGAGGCTGATAAGGTCCAACAATCTATTGCTGGTGCATCCAAGAAGGTTGACCTTTATTACTTTATTGGTGACATTGAGAAAGTTTATTTAGACCTGATTAATAATGTCAAACCAAAGCATCTTGTGGAGAAGGGAGCGTCAGTAAATGAGTCCAATAGGGTGATGACTGGAAAGGTCCACATAATCTGGATGAGTGCAATGACTTCTGGTGTTAAAGAAGCCAAAATTACTAAAAGAGATGAGCACCAACCTATTCTGTGCTCGGCTTCATGAAAGCCTGACGAGTATGCTTCTATTGATGATGTGCTAATTGTAATGGAGGACCCAGAACACTCAAAACCTCGGTTGAATATGATAAAAGGTGGCTCCAGTAATTGTGTTGAGCTGCTGTTCATGGATCAGTCAGGATTCAAACTTAGGACCTTCCATTTGTTGCTAGAGCGTTCTACCACTGAGCTACTGGCCCTTTTGTGGTCAGTCCATTGATCTAGGTGTGGGTTATTTCTAACACCCCCATAAACCACACTCAGTACTTGGGACTGCTAGAATACCCTAGTTCTGACACCATGTTGAGCTGCTGCTCATGGACCAGCTAAGATTCGAACTTAGAGCCTCCCATTTGCTGCTGGAATGCTCTACCACTGAACTATCAACCACTTTGTGACCAGTCCATCGCTGATCCAAATGTGGTTTATTTACAACAAATTGCCATATAATTGATTGATGCTGTTAAACTCTAGCAATATGCTGCCAATACATGAGGATATCTGGCAGCAGGAGGGAACCTGTTCTCTGAGCATAGGCAATTTTGGAAGCTGATGAAAGCGGTGTCAATATATGATAAGAATAATCTGCAACTGAACAAGGCCATTTATGCAAAAATTTGTCATTCCTCTACCAGACTCAGTGGCATGGATGAATAATCGGAGTGCTCTTAAGTTTTTAACAGCTACCATGCTGGACTGTTTCTAGTCACTGGTGATTAGTAGGCTTATCTTCCACCTATATTTTATAGATGGTTTACAATGATAGTCCCCTATGTGATTCTGGGAAAACCTAGGGCATTGATTAGATGATGTGTATTATGTTCAATGTATCTGACAGTAGCCAATTGGTGTATCAGACTGGTGTATTAGACTCTTTTAAGATAAAGAAAATCCATATTGACTATGTTAAAATTTTATCACTTAGTCATCTATCTTATTGGACTTCTCTTTTAAGAAGCATTTAGGATGGTTGACTCCTATGACTTGGCTGATTTGGACCTTCAGTGATTTGATTCAATTCTTTAATGTTACAGTGCTAGAGGTTCCTTTTTTGGCTATACCAATCAAGAAAATATCTACTTTTCTACTGTTAAATGTATTTCTAATCCAGCATGAACATCTATTATTGGCTAAATTGTTCCAAACATAGCATTCTTGCACAACAGTCTTCAAATAACATTGGTTTGAGCAAAAGAATCCACCTTTCTTTCAGAGCAGGGGCAAAAAATTTGACCCATGTTTTCCCAAGAAAACGCACGCGAATCTCCACAAATCCTGCAATAGCCGATGAATCCATAATGCCTGCAACAACAAATAGAACCTGAACATTATCTTTTACCAAGTAAACTCTTCCAACTCGCTATGAGAGAAAATAGTTCTTCCATCACCTCAAAGTAAAAACTGTGTAACAAGATCGATTAGAGAAACAACGAAACCAACGGAACACAAGAAAATGAAGTTGAGAATGGTACCTGTTTTTCAGAGGCTTTCCATGAGCTACTTGAAGCATTACTCTGAACACTGGTCCATGATAGGAAAACAATGAAAATACAGGACTTGCATCCATGTTCCTTGTAGCAGCTTCTCGCACAGCTCCTCCTATCAGCATACGCAAACCAATCTCGTTGGCATATGGCATGGGCCTTATAAATGCCCCATATGAGGTCAACGCACTGATAAAGTGAAATGCCAGCATTAATTAGGTAATTAATATTGTAGATGAGAATTTTTTAGCCAGCAATGTTTCTAAGAAATATGGTTCTTTCATTCCAAAACCACTAACATATGAATTGATTTGCAAGTACTTTTACAAACAAGAGCTTGCACTTACAAAAGGTTCGATTCTGAATTCTTCTTAAAACATGCCAAAGAAAACTAGTTTTTTGAAGCCATTGCAGATAGCAAGAACAAGAGAACTTATTTAAGAAGTGATCTGTGAATTAAAAAATGTGGGCTATGTTTTTTTCTAAAATTTTTCTAAAAAAAACCTTGCACACTTGATGTTACATTGAGGAGATTCATTAGTGGTACATGATGTGTATTTGGTTTGTTACTTCTCCTGCATGTATTAGTATAATTAACATATTTCTATCTTTTATGTTATATACTTTTCTTTTTATTATTTTTACTTTATTAATCAAGAACTTCTGATTGTCATCTCATACATTAAAATCTCAGCACAAAAGATCTAGATGAATTTTGATTGTCATCTTATACATTAAAATCTAGATGAGTTATGACCAATATGTCATTGTACAGAAAACTTTGGTTTTAAAAATATTTATACATGTCAACCTCCAAACCCTTGCATAATAAATCCCTTAATAATAAATATATCAATTATAATATACATATTAATCTAAAACAGAATATAATGATTTTAAAAATACTTGGTATTTTCTGAGTAGGATATAACAATTAATTTTAATAAACTTGAGTAGGATTGTATTGAACTTCCATAAGCTTGGTGTGACCAGTATTTCCTTTATTAAGTACATTTGAGTTCAAATTAAACAGGAGCTTTAAGATTATGGGATCTAACACAACATAAAACTGTGTGGAGCAGAAAAAAGGTAGCTTCAAAATTGTGGTTTTCTTGGAAAGTCACTCATGAACGCTCCATCTCTTTTGAAACATGCTTTCCAGCTCCGATGACTATTTATATCACATTAATTTGTAAACATTTAATTTTTCATTTATTATGAGTGTTTTTCAAATATGTAATTAACAAAGAGCCTTGGTCTGTTGGTCCATCAAATCTTCCATAGTGTAAGGCCCACGCCAATCAAAGCCCACCATATAAAATGCTCTCCACAAAGTAACTTCCTTCGGCAAAAATACTTTTAACATACAAAAATGCATACAAAGCCTCCAGAAAATTCGTAGAACCGCAGAATTTTTTAGCACATTTTATTGTATGCTGATAATTGAGATCTATCTTTGGCTTGTAATCGGACCTTTCCCGAGAATCTTGAATTTCTGGTAAAAGCTCAGAAACATACTTGTGAGGACGATGACCACCGGAAGAAAAGCCATCAGTAGAAGTTAAATAGAGGAGGCCGTTGTGGCGGATGGCCGAAAAGGCGGAAGCGAAGAAGGAAGAGGCGCTGCCAAAAGAGTCGACGTCAATTAAGTCATAGTAATCATGGAGAAGATAACGCTGACACATGAGTCTGTTAGCATCCTCGTGAGAGATGAGCCACTTAGACCTTGGAATGCTTGAGAGATTGGAGAGGATGGTAGAGCACGCCTCCTCATTCGCGTCGTTGGCCCACACAAAGTCGGCATTGGCTTGTTCCAGGTAACGCAGCGCTCGCACTCCGCACCCACACATGGCATCCATCACTCGCAGCCTCCCATTTCTCCTCCTGTAAACACCGGCCGCCAGAACCCCCAGGTCTCTCCCATCTCCACTCTCCTTCCTAAAAAACCCTTCCCCCACGAGAAACCTCACTCCTCTCTCCTCCTCCTCTTCCGCCGCCGCCCCACTACCTATGCTCACGCTCCTGCACTCCACTACCACTCCTAGCTTTACCCTTAACCCCACCAGTCCTCTCCCCATGTGCAGCGAGAGGAGACTCATTCTTCTTAACCCAACTTGCGCCTCAACCACTCAACTGCGTCCGCCATGCCACGTTCTTCGAACCCGTTGCTTCCTATCATTTTGCTCTTCTAATATTATCCTGTAATGAAAATAAGATGATTTTCACCACTTTCTACATTAAATAATTAAAACGAATAAAAGAAAGCGTGGGATGTAGAGGTGGGATCAAAAATAATAAATAAAATTTAAATAGATTAAATAATTATATCTGCTAGATTTTGGAGACGAAAAGTGATGTTCGGGGATTCTATAAATTGAGTTGTGATAATATTAAATTTTCAGAATTTATTTAAATAATTGTCTCAAAATTTGTAAATGGACCATACATTGATCTAGTTCTAATTGTGTGTCTCACACCATGAACTGAATTGACATAATTCATTCATTCATTTGTTGATATCTCAATCTATATAAAAACTAACAATGTTTAGTAACACCCTTAGGAAAATATTTTGAATTCTTAGTTTTCTCCTTAATTAGGTCCCTAGTTGAACCTACTTTGTAAATCTAGATAAAATATTTGATGACAACAAGTGTGCAATTACTCTAGGATGGTGTCACAAGCAAATAATGTAAAATAGATTTGCCTTTAAGTTTTTTCACTTAAATGTGTTTTTTTTTCTCACATCCAACATGATTTCAAATGAGTGAGTGAATATCTTTAAATACAACCACCAAACACACAAATCAACATAAATATGCACTAAATTAGCTCACAACAACTAGTAGAAGGGAACCAACGGATTTTTTTAATTTGACTATTAAAAGCTTAGGATTCAAATTCATAGTTGTGAAAATGATCATAATCAAATATACACTTGCAAATTTAATTTATGGTGATGAATGGGGGAGTACGGATCAAGACTAAATCTCTAGATTAATGATGATGAGTTGAGATATGGCAATTTTATGAGCCAAATTTGTGCATGTTATTTCAAGAGCATGCAACCTCGAGTATGGTGACCATTAACTCTAGTTGACTTTAATGAATGAACAAGTGAGAGAGTAATCAAGTTAGAGCTTAACTAACTTTGAAGCATAATGTCCAAGGGCTGTTGTAACTTAATAAACTTCCTAAAAGTGTGAGACTTAAAGATGGTATGTCAAACATATAATGAATCTTTTTTTGCAAGAATATTTCAAATGTAATAAATTTAATTGTAATTATCTTGAGTAATAATTTTATTATATTTCATAAACTATTAAACGAACAAATTAAAATAATTACATAATAATATTTCATTCATAAATAATTAAAATAAATTGAGTTACAAACATTGTGAATAATATCAAATAAGTTATTTCATTAAGGCATAAAATACATATATGTTAAATATATGTTGAGTGGTTGCTATATTCTTTGCTTGTTTGATCACAATATCCCACGTTGTGACACACTACACAAAATCTATGCAGAAACACTATGTGTGCTTATGTACCATGCAAATGCATCAAAACCTTGACCAAATCCCAGGTGTACTTTGTACCCCGAGTTGGACACACTTTGTGTGCTCCCTTCTTGTGTGTTGACTTCTTATTTATTGCTCAAACCAACCATCAAAATTCTTCATTATATTCTTATTTCACCTATCAATTACACATATTTATAATATGTTGGTAGGTAACTAGTTAACAAATGCACATGTTCAATTAATTACCTCTTCACAAAAAAAGGGTTTTCTTGTTTACTTTAATCAATTGACATTTGAATAATATTTTTTTTCACTCATAAAATGACTTTCTTTTCACATTTGAAATATGTAAATAATTTACATTCTCTTATTTGTTTACTCTTTTATATCAATATTTAATAGATTATTTTCACTCTTGAAAATATCTTTTTATCCATATAATAATTATTTCACTTTTTTTAGAATTTCATTTTTTTATTTGGAAAAATAGTTCTATAACAAAATGTAATTGAAGATAAATTTTTGAATCCTCCTGAAAATTTGGATCTAAATTGATGACAAATTTGAAATCTATACGTATTTAAATCCATGAAGTGAGTGGATCGTTATTTCATCTTATTACACTACATTTAAATTTATATTTGAAATGCATGTTTTATTGGGTGGTGCAATCCAACCGTTAATATCCTATTTATTATTCTGCCAACCTCCGTTTATTGGTCTCCACACCGTTACACTCCCTAATTTTGGCAAACCATTTCTCTCTTTCAGGCATATATTCATTGTTGTATCATATGGTGTGATATATATAGGCTTCAATGTTGAATGTTGTTGTACGAGAAATAATTAATAAAATAGAGATTCTTCCGTTGAGAGTGGATGTAGCCATTATTGGACAAACCACTATAAAATCTAATGTATTTTTCTCTGTGATTTTGTCTTTTAATTTGTTTTTATTTTTCTGCAATTTTCTTTAATAGGTTCTACTCAAATTTATCAACAATTGGTATCAGAATTTTGGTGAAAAAATTGTTTAGGAAATCATGAAGAATTTTCAAAAAAATGGATGTAACGGCTTTCGATGATTGGGCTCGAGCTCTCATGTCTTGGTCGTGTGGCTCTAGAGAGAATTTTGATGAAGTGGGAGCTGCGGTAACAATTGTAGAGAGTGACAAGGAGTTAGATGAAATTGTGTCAATGGAAGTAGATGAATCTCCTATTTATTTGGCTGTTGATCTTGCCACTAAAGTTCTTATGATTGATGTTGATCTTGATTCTCCGAGCACTGCCTAAGTGAGGTATGTGCGGGAAAGGCCTCTACAAGATTTGGGAGGCGAAGATTTTGACATGCTAGAAGAATTGGAGAGCCTACAAGACTGAAGGAAATGGAAGGTCATAAAGAGGATACAGCAGCAATGGATGTTGATGTGAAAGCTAAAATGAAACGCCATGTACATTGGTGAGATGGCTGACAAAATAAGGAGGATTCGACTAAAGAGGAGAAAGATACTGGGTTTGGAATTGAATCTGCACGGGAAGAGTTTTTAGAAGATCTCAAAATTGAACTTAGAGCACTTCTTGAACGCACAGGTGATGCACAACAAAGAAAAGCCATCATGGAGGAGTTGCGGAAGAGCGCAGAAGCAGATAAGAATTATGTGTAGGCGGAGATCCCGGTTCGAACCCCGTATGAGGAGGTCGGTGAAGTTATTGTCATGGCGGAAGAGGGCAGAGGCAGATGAGAGTGATGTGTAGGCGGAGATGCCGGTTCGAACCCCGGATGAGGAGGTCGGTGAAGATATTGTCATGGCGGAGCCCTCTGGAGGTCAAAGTCTAGCGCAACCTATGAGTAATACCCAGGCCGCGCAAGATGGTGCTTTACAAGAAAGGTCGCTGGGAGGTGTAAATTCCACGGACAATTCACATTTTAAGGCATCTGCTTTTAATTTCCTCGCTTCGTTTCCTCCACGCACCTCACCTTAGATTGTGGTATGCAGTCACCTTTAAATTCAAACTTGCGGTCAATTAATCCAATTGCCCCTGCCTTCTCTGCCTCTGCCATGTGTGAGACTTCATCCTGTGATGCTCATCGTGAGGTAAATTTCAAATTTCCTGTGGTTACTTCAAACTCTGCTTTACCGGCCCCTGCCTCCCTATTGGATCATGTTCTGGGAAGAGAACTTTCTACGCAACCATCACAATCTTCGGAGCCCAAGAGGAGGCCCAAGCCCAAGAGACCTGACGATGTTGTTGTGGAGACAAACCGGGTAGCGGCCAAATTGTCTCTCGTCTATGGCTGCAGGCTTAGCGGATTTCAGGTTAACAAAGACGAATTGAAGCAAAAATTGTTGATTCTTGTTTATTTGGGAAATGAAATGATGGAGGTCATTACAAAGGAGGAGTTCGTGTATGATACGTTATGGAGACATTATGGCAAAATCTAACATTCATTGGATTGGTTGGCATGCTCGATCCACCAAGAGAGGAGTTTATGACGTTTTATGAGGGGAATTTTACTGTGAAGCTTTCTAAAGGGGACTTGATAGCGATGTCTCAGGCGATGATTTGCACAACTTTCACAGGCTTTATTTTGAAGCAAGACCTCTTGACGAAGGTCTTCTAGAAGTAATCCTCTCTCAGGAGTTTGGATGGGACATTGATCTGGCTAAAAGGATTTGGTGTTTTGGGCCTGAAACCACTAGTCCCAATATGTGTAAGGGAGTTCAGTATTTGAATGAAATTAAGCATTTGGTTGTTGCAGCTGTGTTTGCATGGAAAGGGAAGCGAAATGAAACCAAACAGGAGAATGGGAAGAAGACAATGGTGCCTCCTCAAAATTCTTTGAGCGTGGAAGGGAAGGTTAGTGATTTGTTGGGTGATTCAAATTCAAGAAATATGAAGAAGAATGATAGGATTTCACCTGAAAGGGGCAGAAGATCTGTTGATGTAAGGCCTCCTGATTACAAGTTAGAGGATTTTGATAACAGCATGGTGAATCATTTTGTACGGTACTGGTGGTGTATAGAAAGGGCTTTGGATTGGGGTCTTGGTGGAGGTCCAGATTTGATTCTGGTTGTGTGGGAGGAAATGGAAAGCTTAAAATCTGTGGAGGTTATTAAATCTGTTGTGCTTTGAAAAAGATTAATCTACATTTGGAAACACCACGGTTTTCAATCTTCATTAAAATTTCGCATTAAGGTTGTACATGCAAAAGATATCATGATTGTACCGGTTGGATTTCAAGTGGGAGATTGTTGGGTGGTGCAGCCCAATCATTATTGTCGTCTTATTCATTATTGTGCCAACCTCCATTCATTGGTCTGTGACACCATTACACTCCCTAATTTTGGCAAACAGTTTCTCTCTCTTTTAGGCATATATTCATTGTTGTATCATATGGTGTGATATATATTAGCTTCAATGTTGAATGTTGTTGTATGAGAAATAACCTTTTGAGAGTGGATGTAATCATTATTGGGCGAACCACCATAAAATTTTCTTTAATCTGTTCTCCTCAAATTTATCGACATGTATAAACTGCAGTGCGCTTAGTAAACTTTTTAACGTGATCGGCGACGTTGGCACGAACGCCCTCTGATACCATGGGCCTGAGGGAGACTAGACCTCGTGACCAACCTCTTGCAACAGGAAAGATTTAGCCAACCGAGCTAGGGCCCCAACCCCATCATGTTTAAATATTTAATATGCTTTGAGTTAGATAATTAATTGGACCTTGGTGAAAAAATTCTATTGCATTACTTTATTTCATATCAAAAGGTAATTTAATTTAATTTAATTTTTCTTTAGAGATAAAATATTTTGCATGAAGAAAATAAAATTGTATTAAAGTTGAGAAATTAAATTTGATTGAAAAACTAATGGAAAATACTAATTATAAGCTATTGTACTGCATTAGCTTTATTTTTAAATATAATGTGGAAAATATATGTATCAGAAGTGAGATTTATAAAGGAAAGCTAACTTCATATCTATCTACTCAAACTCAAGGTCTAAAGCTACCATAATAGATAGTAGGAACTAAATATATATCAACTTAGCAATTAGAGGGGTGATCCCATAATAGTGTGTACCACATTTTCATCTAAATGAGACACTCAAAATCAACAATTTTTAGCGTTTTTTAGTTGTGTCAATTGCAAACAAGAATTTAAGGATGATGTAAATTAATGAATCATGATATTCTCTATATAGACACAAGTTGTAGTTTTTTTACAAACTTAAGCAATTATTTCTATCATTTTTTTTATTTTTTTCAATAAAAACATTCCATTATTTTTATTAAGTGGCATTATTCTATTTCACATAAATTTTGATACAAATAAAAACTTTTTATGATTTCTTAGAATTAGATCCTTGACTCCAATGTTTAGTACACAAATATTTTTGGTAGTTTTTAATTATTATTTTATTTACTATTTAATTTTTGAATAATTATTGACGAAAAATTTCACCTATATTATTTTGTAACACATTTCTCTTAACTTATATATCAAAATTAATTTTGTATTTTTCATTGAAGGAAGGACATTTTTCTAGTGCAATGCATTTTTGAAGATTTGTTAACAATGTTCATTATATTTCCCCTAGTTTCTTGAATATAGGATGTTATTTTTATAATGGATTTACATTCACTATAAAATCAAAAATTATATAATATTAAATAAAAATAATAAACATTATAATTTTTAGAAACCAAATACTAAGAGATATATATTTACAAAATGATATTTTAAAATGACTTCATTTTTTTGCTAGCATTTTCATAGGTGTAGAGGAGACTCAATGAAGGATTTGATTTAATCCTAGGGAGTTATATCCAAGGGGGTTTGATTTAACCCTCTTTAATCAAACCCCATTAGATGGAGCCATCCTAATATTAATTCATTATTTTTAAATATATGATTTCAAGCAAAAGTTGAGATGTCCCACAAAATTGAACACATTATCATGGGATCAATTCAAGAGAAAATATTGCCCTAATTAATGCCCTCAACATGGTAATATCCATTAGCAACTAGTCTAACCTTATACCCCTCTAACATTACTATTAGAACTAATCTTCCTTTTGAATATGATGTAAAGGCATCCCTGGTTGTAAAACAATCATGTATCAAAACCAAAAACATTTATTTTCTTACATTTCATTCAATAGTAGTTTCAATATTTCATTTCGCATTTCACCGTATTATCATTTCTCAACTCACAGAGCAAGATATAGCATCTAAACATGGACATCTATCACATATCCAGCTTTCAAATCATTTGTATTTGTTTTCAGAAAGTTATCACTCTCAAAATTTCACTGGAATTACTAGTCAAAGCATTTGGGATCAACTTGGTCCAAATTTCTTAGTGTGGACCTATTCTAGATAATGTGGAACCTAATGGGACATCATACAAGCATTTTGGGTCCAATGGGACCTATCTTGGAGATTCACAAGTCATTTCATTTCGCAAAGAATTATCTTTTTATGTTTTGAGGCCGATCTTCATAGTTGTTCATTCATCAGGTTTATGAACCACTATGGTCAACGCGGATCTTTGTTGGAGTTGGAGAAGCATTTGTAATTCATTGAACCAACCATCAATTAGTTAGTAATTAGTAGTTAGATATTCAAATTTTTGCATCAACCCTTCAAGGACTGTAATAAGGCCTTGGGCCAATTGTAATGTTGAATGCCCTTGTGGTTGGCCTGTGAGCACTGGTTATTCGCCCATGAGGCATATGTTGCATGTAAGATTGCCAACTCAATAAATAATCATATTTGCAGATCATTTTCTTGTGTTATTTTCGTTGTGTTGACTCTAAGTTGCATGGTTTGGACTGTTCTTTTGGAACCCTCCATCTGTGACTGCACCAGAATACCTATTTACAGCCAGCATATTTTTGACCACAAAGAAAAGGTAGTAAGTCTCATATATGATTTGTCTTTAATGTGACCATATATTCATCTATAGTCACTCTCTAGAGCTCAAAATCACCCATACCCAACACCTCTTCATAATTCTAGGCTCATCTATGTTAGTAAATAAAGAAAAAATACCCCTCCAATGAGGAGGATTATACCTTTCTAGTTATTGTCTGTGCCAAGTGATCTCCTCAAGTGCTAAGGTGGAGGTTCTAATTCCTCTTCAAAAATCTATAAACTATCTAATCTCTTCTCCTCTTTAGAATTTTTGTGGGCTCTTAGTTAAATATTCTTAATCTTTGGGGTTATTTTGATTACATATTACTTTTCATCCTTATTTAGCTACAACACTATGGAAGAAGTGTTAACTTATATAACTATAACACTTATGCTATACAAATTATTTCAATCATAAGATCTTAAATCTCATACTCTTTTACACTAACACCATAGCCAATAAAGATATATTTCACAATTTTGTTCTTCGACTTAGACCAATTCTCCCTAGTCACACATGTTTGTGTCTTACAACCAAAGACTCTAAGATGTGTCAATGAATACTTTTATCAATCACAACTCCATAGGTGTCTTCTCAATAAGAGCTAATGTAGGAGAGTTATTAATTAGGTAACAAGCCATGGAAACCATTTCTACCAAAAAAAATTGTTCCAAGCTAAATCCACTTAACATAATCCTAGTCCTCTCCATCAATGTCTTATTCGTCGTTCTTGTAAATCTATTGTATTGAGGAGCATATGAATTTATCTTATATATCTTTATCATCTGATCCTTATTGAATCTATCAAAATCAATTAACTAAATCTCACTACCATTATTAGTTTTTAAAATATTACTCTTCCTACTAATTTAGTCTTCTACAAGAGAATATTTTTGAATGACTAAAAACCACATTTAATTATAAGTAAATATACCTATTTCCTATTGTAGTCATTAATGAAAGATACAGAATATATAGATTTAAAAATAGAAGTCCAATGTTAACAAGATCAAATACATCATAATGGATTAAGTCCAACACCCCATATGATTTATGATAAGTAGAGTAAAACTAAATGTAGTTATAGTTTTCCCTAGCCGAATCAAATTGGTTTTCTCGTAAATAAATCAATAGGGTTAGTCATATTTATTTATTAACAATTTAATCATTATATATTATTATTATTATCAAAATTGAAATAGTATTGATCTTGTTGTTATGATATTTGTATATAGAAATGATCATACATATATTATGATATATGTGTAAGCATTAAAATCAAATAGTTTCATTATTTTGATATGAATACATAAATATATATATTTATAAATAGATATATGATACAATAAGAAGAGTTTATCATATCTATTAAATATTACAAATAAATGATGATATGAATTAAAGCTCTTTGAGGCAAAGCCTCAATTGAAGGTTTATGATAATTGACATGTTCTTGAGGCTTGAAAAGCCATATTAAAGACCTTTCTAGAAGGTCATATAATATATCTAGATGATAGCTACTTGAAATAACAATGAGTTACAAGTAATTAAGCCACAAAGTGGCTGTAACAAAAGCCTATTTGAGGGCATGGAAAATTCTATCACGTTGGGCATTGTTTGAGGCTTGAGCCTTAATGGAAAAAACCGCTATAAGTAATCCTTAAAATCTGTAATAAAAATAGTAACATGTGCATGTTTGATATGAAGCTCACATGCCAATTAATAAGAAGTTTAAACAACGAATAATAATGGAAGCAAACAGCCACAAAGTGGCATATTGTTTTACAGTTATGAAGTATTTGAACAACATTGAAAATTCATGGGTTGACCCCTTTAAAGTGGGTGACTAAGTCAACCTGTTGAATGTTTTTGCTAGCAAAATCATAATGTAGTTAAAAAGAAGTTTTAAGTGCCTATTTTGGAGGCATCTTTATCAACCTGTATATGAGTTTTTCCAGCGACATCGTGGCAAATATAAGTTGACTCCATTGAGTTGATGAAGGCACAATTTAATCTTGGATGTTTAAGCATGAATGGAGGAGGTTTTAGAGAGTGGTTTTAAATTTTATTGGCAACCTTCTACAGGTGTGGGGAGCAAAGTCTTTAAGACTCTTCAATTTTCATTTTAATGAATCCAAGTTGATAATGCATTGTGGCTTTACAAAGAGCAGGTCAAGCCTCTTAAAGAGGTAATTATTAAACTAAAAAGTGGTTTTATCTTACATAAATGAGGCACCATATTTGGTAATAGTGGGAAGCATTAAAGTGGGTTAGTTTTGTTTATAAAAACTAGAAGCTTATGTTTTGTTTTGTTCATTGCTAAGCATGGAAAAAGAGGCACAGTGTTTTGTATTTATTGTTCTCAAGCTTTTAGAGTTTGAATATCAGTTTTGAAATAGTAATAGTAGCATAGGAGAGGTTTGATAATCTTTTCTAAGCAAGTGGATAGTTGTACTGAAAGTGGAGGATAGATCATTGGAAAGCTAGAGGTCTCAAGTGGTAGCTTGTTGCAGTCGATATTTGAAACTACTTGCATGTTCTATTTTTTTTTCAAACATAGTAATTTTCTTATCAATAAATTTAATGAATATCTATGAGAATGAACATATTTAGTCTAAAAATAGGGGATTAAATGGTGATATTTTAATAATGATATTTCTTAAAATATGAATAGAAAGATACTTTTTATGTATTCTAAATGTAATCTCTTGTATATGAATTTATAACTAGAAATATGGTTCATTTGCTAGGTTAATAGAAACTTTACTATGTATTTATCTAAAAAGAGTTAAATAAGAAATAATAGTATGTTATGTTGCTTGAGTAATGAGAATTTTGGGGATTGAGTACGTGATTCAGTTACTCGTAATCTTGATATTATTATATATCATAAACCCCAACATCTTTTGTGTTGAATTGTGAATTCCTAACCTATGACTCTTAAATGAGAGTTTAAACCATGAGTAAGAGGAAGTAATCATCTATTTAGCTCAAATAATGATATTTTCGTGATTGTATGACACATTGTCAATATTATCAAAATGACCATGTGTACATCAAGATCATGGAAAACTCTCATCATTATCTGTCTAAAAATCCTAAGACTAGGTGAATGGTAAACCTTATTGGTTTGATAGGGCTTGAATTAGAGGAATTATCCTAGACACTAGATGTTACAAGAATGTAACAAAGGAATTCATTGTCCATGATGCTATATCAATCCAGTTATTTTGAGCACCTTAGTGGGTATGCACTTATGAATATAAGTCTTATGATAGTAGAACCAATTGGACTATAGTAGAATTTATCCTTAGTAAACAAGACTATAGTGTTTACCAAGATAGTCTAAAACCTAAAGAAAGTTATATTCTTCAAGGAAAAATAACCATCGCTATGGGGAATTAGTATATGCAATCAGTATACCATAATATGACCAGATATGTCAAGATTTTATTAAAGATTATATCTCGAGATTAGTTTCTCTCAAGGATTATGGTAAAGATTCGAACAAGTGGTTGTAGCCAAGACCTAGGTAGTTACATGAAAGTAACTCAGGTGTTCAAGTCTAAAATTACTAACAACCTAGATGAGTTGTTTACTTGGTGAGTCTTCACATTGTGAGAAAGGATTCTATCATAAAATTAAACCTTCGACATACGAGACTTTTATATGAAGAAGGAATCTTTAGTTTGAGATTAACAATTGTTATTTATATATGTTGATCATTTTGTCAATACTTTTAGTTTGTAACTAAGAGAGTCTAGTCAAAGATTGTGGGTCATCGGTATCAACTACTTGTGCCTAGAATGGGAGATCAGATACTCTCATGGTTAATATGAAGGACTTGAATAAGTGGTAGTTGCCAAGTCCCAAGAAATTACGAGAACGTAACTTGGGTATTCAAGGTTAGTGAAGTCTAACCAATCAATTCGTTTATTGACTTAGTAAGTAAGAACATTGAACTTTAGGCAGTTGTCAAGGTCCAAGACGTTACATGAACATAACATAGTGTTTTAAAGTCAGGAAGACTTAACCAATCTAGATGAATTATGATTTAACAAGGAGAAGTACTATGCTCAAGATTTACATGTGTCTAGGGGCAGTACTATACTCAAGATGGACAAAAGTCAAGGAACACTATTATGCTCAAGATTGACAGGTGTCTAGGAGTATGAATTATATAAAGGCATCACCTTTTAAATGAAATTTCGTATGAAATTTTAACCAATGGTCTACAATATGTTTTAACCATAGGTCATATTAAGTTCTCCAAGTTGAGTAGGGTGGGTGAATGAACGACTTCTCTCCAAGAAAGTGGTGATTTTATATATTACAAATAGTTTGGCCAAAGTGAGTGTTATTGTCTTTGTTTGCACTTATTGATTCAATGTGTTCCAAGTACTTAATGCAATCAGAGTTGTTATTCATAGTTGGAAGGTCTCCATAGTTGTTTGACAGTATTGGTTAAGTAGGCCACAACACTAGAGATCAGATGGAAATTACTAAAGTGTTCTTAACCAAACCCTTCATTGAAGGGCAGGGCCACTTCTAATGAGGAAGGTGTGCTAGGAACCGTTGGTCCATGGTTAGAGGTAAAGCACTTGGGTGATTTTCTCCCTCCTATAAATGACATGCTAAGTCTTGGAACAAAAGAAAGAAAGAAAGTATCCAAATATGGATCTCTGACCTTGTTCCTTAAATATTAAATGTTTATGATTTTAAATTTAGGGAAAAGTTGATTATTCTTTTCAATTCAAAAAATGAAATGGATTTATTATGCTATTCTTATGATATTAGTTATGTAATTGTAATTATTGATTATTGAAAGAAAAAAATTATGTCCTTTTTTAAGGAATGAGTACTTTTTACTTTTTGGTTAAAATTGTAAGTAAATTCCTTGTTATAATGTTGTGATTTTTACACTAGATCTAGCAAATTTATCAACCCAAGATGGGTGGACCACCTTGACAAAAACATCCTCAACCAGTCTTATACAGACAACATTTTACACGAGCCTTTGAAACAACAATGGAGACATGCATTCTCTAAAAATATTTAGAAACATTTGCCTCAAAATAATACTTGTGACCTACAGAGCACCAGAGGGGCCCCTTGAATAATCCTCCATTTCACATAATCCCATCAAAAGTCTTAGAAAATTTAAACCTCGGCAAAGTGCAAAAATTTAGTCATAAGATTCATGTTATCCTCTAGTTCTATCACATGGTATTGCACATTAGTAAATTATGAGCCTAACATGTTTTAAATAAGAAGACAATTTTAGGTGAGAGAGCATTATTAAAATAACTAAAATACATTTATGGAGAAGGCTTCAAGATGGTATGGATCATATTGCCAAGATGACTAAAGCATTTGATCAACTCTCTTATAGGCTCATTAACATCCTTCTTGGTACATAAAATTTGATAAAATAAGATATGACTACCCTCAACTAGTTTGTGTTAGGATTGGGTGTTAGGATTAAGGTCTAATATAGCATAATTGTCATAAAATATTAATTATGTATGCATATGAAATAATTATAAAGTAGTCAAAATGAGATGTTAATGTGAGAATAGGGACATAAGTAATGTTTTTATTTCTTCAAAAACTTAGAAATCTTGTCTAATGAGGTATTGATGAGGTGATTACGTAGTGGAATTGTATGGGCATCTTTTATTTTTAGTGGGTTTAAGATACACTTAGTGCTTCACGGGGAGTTCTTGGGAGTTAAATTTTACCATTATTTTCTTAATGATCAAAGATTATTGCAAAAAGAGTTATATTTTATTTTGGAGCTCACTCTCTTATAACGAGTTTCTATATTTCTTACCGTGGTATTTTGGGACCATTTTTGGGCCTCTATAAGTCTATATATTAAGGGCTTGAGATAGTGGTATTATGTATTATTCTATTATTGTAACATGCCCATTGTTCTACATTATAATTTTTCCTATGTTTTACCCTCAAGTAAATAGTTTATGCATCTAACCTTTAAGAGCCATAATTTTTTCTTTTCCTTTGAATAACAAATTCTCATTTTAAATATATTTCAAACTTTCCCATTGCATACAAAATAATTCATTTCATTGATTCGATTAATGATGATGCATATTTCCAAATGATATTTTATATTTACAATTTTCATAGAGACAGATACATGAAACATCTACTTCTAAGAGCTTATCAAAATAGAGATAAAAATGGTTTGAATGTCCCTACCTGGGCATACATCCTTGATGTCCCCGCATTGGTGCATACATTCTACATATCCCCAATACTGGCGCATACATCCCAAACCTTGGTTGCCAATTGATGAGGAGAAGCATCACTTAAGCGCTTTTTTGCCAACCATGGACTTACGACGGTTCCCTGTACCTCTACCTAACTGGTAAGATGGCCATACCCTTCAACAAAGAGATTGGTTTGATAGCCTCATAACAATAACCTATTTTGAGCTTGGTATTGTGTCCTATACATTTCTAGACTAACATACAATGGTTACAACTTACATGTATGTACATCTCATGCCTAGTATGTAAGCATGGATCACAGTGAAATTAACAGTGTAAACAGTGGCTACTTACACTACTTTGGTCAAAGTTTCCATTACCCTTAACTTAAAGTAGATGTCACATGTTCACCCATCTTCCTAACTCGATTTGGATTAAAGGCCATTCATATTCTATACCTAAGTTACCCCCTTTCCCATGGATCAAACGAATCCTAGGATTAACCCATATAACATCTCATAATCAAAGTGACTTAACTACCTAGTAACTTAGAATACATAGGTTATTCCCTTTCCCATGGATTATCTCAATCCCTAGGAATAACCTAATCATCCTATACGGTATTCACAATGTCACAACATCAAATGACTCTTTTTTCAAAATGTATAATCTCAACAATAAATGTCTCCAATCAAGAGTATAACTCAACAATAAACTAATCCCATCAAAAGTATAATTCTCATCAATAAATGACTTCATTCAAAAGTATAAACTTCATCATTAAATGACCTCAATCAAAGATATAAACATCAATCAAATGATCTGATCAGACTATATAGGTTAATCTTAACCTATGTGTGTAAATCAATAATCAAGTAAACATATAGGTTATTCTCAACTTAGGGTTTTATTTGAATGTAGAGAAATGATCAAGTGATCGCATAAGTAAAGGTTATCAATATGGTTTCCATGACGTCGCATCTTATTGATGATGACATATCTATTATACCAACATTACCATTGCATTTGCTAACTTCATTAACCACTAGGGTTTACCTAGCATAATATGTTATCAAATACAAGTTACCTCAAGTCATTGATGTAAACCACATTTCTCATTTCATTCTACATACATCTAGTATAGACATCCTACACATAGCAATGACAACTATGCATAGTATCAATACTTCACATACATACAAATCTTTCCCATATATTGGGTACATATAAATATAAATAATAAGATAGGTTCTACAATGTAATGCACAACCAAAAATACGTAATCATAAACAAACACCAAAACATATTCAAAAACACTTTTTTCCCAACATAGTAAATAAACTAATTTATCCTTTACAACATAAAGACAAAGGTATAGTTACTAGCATTCTTGTATAATTCTCAAATTGATTAAAATCCTTCCTAGTATGAATCCTGAAGATTGATTGATTCCTCCTCCAAGATCCACTTGACTATCCTCTAACTTCTCATTAAACCTCACAAAAACCACAAATATGATATACCAAAATAACTCTCAACTCACAAGCTCTCACTCACAATCTATCAACTCATAGCAAAATAGCATCAAGATAATTCAGAATGATAAGTGTAACAATTGGAAGAATGGGCACCTCTATTTATACTAATTTGTGAGCAACTAAAGGCTACAAACAAGTAAGTTATTTTGCCACCTTTCTTCCTCATGCAACAACTCAGTCACAGGTTTGCAACACATGACAATTCTATAGCTAAGTCGACTTGATATTTGGGACAACAAGCTCAAAACAGGTTTCTTATTTCAAATTCCTTTCCAGAATGCTGCCAAGTTTGCGCTTGACTAAGTCTAATCACTTATTTGCTGGCTTATTTGAATTCAAAGACTTCTTTTGCATTCTAATTTCTACCAAATATGACACCACCTCTTATCCTTGGCACCACCTTCATAGGTGCAACTTGACATAGTCTACAAGATTCATAACAACATTAACCTTATTCTAAATTGTTATAACATCACTATATGTGCTTTGTTTCATGCTTTTGACTTGGTCTCTTAACCTTATGCACTAGATATTACTCCTTTTAAGGCTACATCATGTATGTTGCATGCACCTTATTCATTCATTTGCATTAAAACCCTTATACTATGTGTTGCCTCTTACTCCATACTATGCGCTATCTTTGACTTACTCCTGCACGGGTTTCATACAACATATACTCATTTATGCACTATGTATGTACTGGTTTGACTTATTCTCCCTCACAAAATGTGTTGGTAAATGGGGGTGGGTGCATGAAGATGCGTAGTAATTTTGTGGCCACTTTTTTAAAAAAATTGAAAACTCATAACACGCTTGCATTATCACTTGGTGTGCCAAGCCTGAGGCTCGGCCACCACAAGCCCATAATGCGAGCGCATTATGGCATGTTAAAAGCAAAACAAAAAGAATCGAATTTCATTTTCATTTGTGACTGTGTTTTTTTGTTGCCTGTGGCCAAAAACTCCAAAATTTCGTGCTCGCGTTCTAGGAGGTGGTTTTGTGCAAAAATCTTCATCAACAGTTGTTGATTCATCACCAGGATGTCGCCACATCGACGAGGAGGTCAAAGAGGTAAGGATTTTTTTTTATTTTTTTTTATTTGTTAGTTTTAGGTTGTATTTGATATTTATTTTTTGAAATTGTAGGAGATGTTGATCAACCTAGAAACCCTCCTCAAAATCCTCAACCACAACAACAACCTCCTCCACCAATCCCTCAATACCCTCTTGACACTCAAAAAAATTTAATGGGTGAAATTGAGAACAATAGAAAACAAATTGAGGATTTAATTGGGAGGTTGAACAATCCAAATGGTTCAACTGCGGAAAGAATGACCCTGGCAACTTCACTACAAGATATGTTAAAAAATTTAGATTCAATCAACAAACAATTATTTGGTTGGAAGGATAGGAGGTAGGCGTCTAGGGCTTTTTACCAAGATAAATTATCATATAAAAAATAAAGATTTAAAAATTATAAAATTAGATTTGCGTGCATTATTCACTGACCCACAGTCAAATGGAAATCCCCCCCTCAATGCAAAGAGGTTTCCTATTCATTGGTGCCACCACCAAGAGATTACGAAATATTTTTGGGATAGGTGGCATAGTTTTTTGATGACCCACCATGCAACAATTGTGAAGTCCCATAGTATTTTCTCAGGATACTATACACGGAGTTCATTTTGAACAAAATCCAAAATTATTTTGATGAGGGACTTCCAGGGGAGAGGTGGGGGGTCGGCACAAGATAGACCAGATGCACAGCTGGATCTTAGGCGGCAAGTGAGATGACCTCTTGCTAGGTCGCCTCATGAGCACATTGTCATCCCTTCCATCTCAAAGGAGAGTGTCGACGTAGAGACTCTACAATCCATCAACTCTTTGATGCAAAGTGTCATCCAGCATGTTTGCCCTCTTGTACAATGCCATCCAAGGGAGTCTTTGACAGGTGGGCTTCGATCCCATGTGTGTCAATCTTGTGGGGTGACTTGTTCATATGAACCCACCGACACTCAGGAGGCTATTGCGCAGGATTCATCTACAACTATGAAGATGGAGAGGGCAACTGACATTTTGTGTGACACGTATGGCATTGATAGTCAGGTAACAGCTAGCATGTTCATTGAATTTAATTTATTTAATTTCAATTTTGAAATGCAAGATTAACTAATTTAGTTTTATGATTTTAATAAACTTGCAGGGTCATAGTGTTGATACTGGATACACCGGCCCTACACCTACTTATTTCTGCAGTACACCTATCGATAGGGTATGTAACTAGTTAACAATTATAAATTTATTACATGTTAATAGTATTGTTTTACGAATGGTATTTTAATATGTGATTTTGGATCTTGAATAGGCTAATATTGGAGGTTTCGAGGGAACACCTCCCAGTGCCAATGGATTTAGTCAAACCTTCATGCAGGTAATAGAACAAAGAGTTTAACTAATGAATTGTATTGAATAGATTTGTGTAGTTTATATTCATATCGTTGATTATGTTGCATTGCACATCATTCAAACTCAAAGCATTACTTCACATTTCATAACTAATAACTAGATGTTGATAGATGACAAAATTTCAACTACAATATAGTTGTTTAGAAATTCAACATAAGTAGTGATGCAATTACTTCACATAGCATAAGTAATAAGTCTAAGAGCAGCTTCCAATTGCATTTGCTTGTCATGGAATTCCATGAGACCACATTTTACTGAGGCATATTTTCAAATAGTTCACTGCCTTTTCTATGCTCCAAACTAGGCACCCATTATGGCCTACTCTCACAGATCTGAAACTCACTTGCAACTCTTTTGGAGCAATTGTTCCAAATCTGGCTTTTAACGTTGAATTAGGCCACAATTAGGCCTCTTCTTCAAAGAGACACCTCTTTAAACACACAACCAACACTTGAAACCTCAAAAAAGTCAAAATACAACTAAGAAAACCTTAGATTATTCAACTTTCAGGTCTCCTCTCGCTCATTTAAACCCCTTTTTATAAAACCCTCACTTTCCTTGCAATCAATTAGGGCTTATTGAAAATATTATGCCTTGACCTCTCACAAGCTTATAATCACTTTATTTAGGATTATTTATGCATGTACATGCTCGTTCCATACTCAAATAGTGCTGCCCCAAATATCTACATACACTTTCTTCACAAAATCACTCTTTTTCACTAGTTTTCACCCCCTTTCACCTAGGGTTTCTCACTTATTCACTTATTTGACCAATTAAAACCTATTAGATCTTCTAAACACCCTCATATTTTCCTTCTCTCATAATTTTCAGGGGATTTTATCCACTTCTAAACCCCTATCCTCTTTTCACTCACTCTAGCCTTGTTCAAAAGGCACCAAAACTAGTTTTTCACTAGGGCAGCGAGGAGAACTCACACAAAAAATTCAACAAACCAATTACTTACCTTCTACACCTACTCCTACTACATACTGGTCCATTCCACCAAGAAATAGTTGCTACAAAAAGGTGGAATGGAATTTTTAGTTCATTTGGACAATTAAACCCTTAGCCCCTATTTTTTGACCGCCTAGAGAAATCAAGCCACCAAAAGCTTGAAACTCAATATAAAAGGCTCAAATTAGTTTTAAATTCATTCCAACACATAAATCATTCAATTCACACACATTACATATGCACTACCACTTGCACAAAACCAGACACTGGCAGATGATGGAGGAAAACATAGAAAATAGTAGTATAACAGTGATATTTTATTAGTTTTCTCCTTCAAAATGCTTCAACAACAGCTAACAACAATGCATCACATATTTTAAATAGTTCCCCAATCATTTAAACTTCCTAAGTTCCTAAGATTGCCTCTACAACTACCTTGACTCTTCATATTCATCCACTTGGCACCTTTTTGCATTTTTGCAACATTGATTGACAACTTTTGTTAAGATTTGCAACTTTACAATTTATGCCTAAAATGACTACAAAAGACCATTAAAAACTCCAAAATGGCTATTTAAACCTTATTACATCATGAAAATACCTATACAACCTCAAAATCCTAAATTTGCCTCATAGAGGCATGCTCTTGTAAACGTGCACCTGACCCACTTTTTCAAACAACTCGCCTCCTTTTCTATGCAACCACATTTTCCATACATGTCTACCAAAGAATTTTATCAAATAATTCATTTCCTCACTACTATGGCTAAAATATTAAAAAAGGGTGCTTCCCAACAAACTATGGATGCTTGGAAAAAATCTATCAAAGCATAATAGTAAGCAATAGCATAGACAAGGTAGTTAGTAGGTTGAAAAAATGCCTTGAAGAAATACGGTCTCATGGTGATGGAATGCCATTCCATCACCATGAGACCACATTTCTTTGAGGAGTTTCTTTAAACAACTCACCATATTTTCTATGATACCACATTTTCCATACATGTGTACCAAAGAATTTTATCAAACTACTCACTTCCTTGCTGCTATGGCTAAAAGCCTAAAATAGGTGCTTTCCAACAAACTATGGATGCTTAGAAAAATCTCTATCAAAGCATAATAGTAAGCAATAATACCATAGAGAAGGCAATGAACTGTCTGAAAAAATTCCTGAAAGAAATATGGTCTTATGGTGATGGAATTCCATGACGTGCATTTGTTTGTAATGGTATTCCATCACCATGAGACCCCATTTCTTTGAGGCATTTTTTCAAACAGTTCATTGCCTTCTCTATGCCACCATAGTTATTGTACATGTCTATGAAATCATTTTATCAAATTGTTCATCGACTTGGTGCTATGTGTAAAAGCCTAAAAACTTGTGCTTTCGAACAAGATATAGATAGGGCAAATAGTAAGCATGATAGTCATAAATATATAGTTTAATAAGTACTCAAAATTTTGTTTATTATCTCATACATTATAAGTCATGACGTGGATCACTATTGTAGTTTTTATGATTGAATAATTTGTTGTTTTATTTTTAGTTGTTGCAAGCGAAGACACCTCCAAATGTGACGAGGGCAACGGAGATTGGTGTTTCATCTTCTATAGAATCCTCAATGGCTCTAACAAGGGAGGTATGAGGCAAATTACTAAATTTCAATTTACATTCATTGTTATAAATGTTAGTTCTAGTGAAAAAGCAAACCATCATTGATTTGTGGTTTAATTTATATTTGGATGGTTTATACAAGGCTTCAACACACCTCAACCTGGGTGTACGAATATTTCCCTCGAGGAGAGTGATCATCAGATGGTGGTAAGTGATTATTTTGTTAAATATATCATCTTTTATAATGTAATTTCTATATATTAATTTTTTTTTTTAAGTGCTACCAAAGGGGGTAGCTCCCTAAATTGAAATAAAGAAAAATTACATTTACATCTAGCCTTCAAGAAACAAATATTCTACCCAACAGTTGTAATCAACAGCCTTGCTACAGTGAGATCCACAATCAACTTTGGATTTTCATAGCTCTTTATAATGCTTTGACACACCAATCAAACCCATTCATTTTTGCCCTGAACCTAACAAAAAATTCTTACTGCTCAAGTTAGAGCCACCAAGATAGACCCCACAAGACATATGTTACAGTGTGCTAAAGGCTCAACCACGAATCCCTACCTGATCACCGCAATTCAAATCTTGATTTCCCAACACTAGAATTTCCTAGGGTAATGTAGGGGCCGAGTGCAGAATTTTTGGCTCGCCTTGACCAACACCCATGTTCGCCAGTTTGTCTGCCACCGAGTTGGCTTCATGAAAAATTGTGTTGGATTGTGAAACAGACCAGCATATCCAAGAGTTCCCAGATTCTCCTTACCCACTGGTTGAACTTCCAGTTTGGGGACCCCCGTTTCACCACTGCATTGATCACTACCTGAGAATCTCCTTCAATCTCAATTTCCTTATAGTCATTCTCGATACACATATGGAGACCTCTTGCCAAGGCTTCAAATTCAACCTCATTGTTGGTGGCTATGCCCAAATTTGTGGATAAAGCTAGCACCACCTTTCCCTACTCATCTCTTAGCACACTACCCACACCTGCTGGACCCGGGTTCCCCTTAAAAGACCCGTCAAAGTTTAATTTGAGACACCCAAGGCCAGGAGCGTGCCACCGAACAAGATTCCTATGAGCCTCCTTACTGGAAACCAAAAGCTTGGGGGGCGAAGGGCATTCCAAGCCTTTTTTAAGCCATTATCCCATTCTGAAAAAATTGTTGCCTTTGCTAACAACCCATTTGAATTGAGCACCTCCACTATGCTACACTCAAGGATTTTGATTACCTCTGACATTGACCTGCAACAGTCCTTGAAAATTCTGCGATTACACTCCTTCCACACATGCCACACTAGGAGGGAAGGGGCCACCAGCCAGGCATTAGCCCAAACATTTCTATGTTTCTAGAGTGGCCATCCACTTAGAAAATCCTTCAGGCTATTCTACCTTGGTGTCGTCCGATCCAAAGATCGTTGCAGCCAATCCTAACACTCCTTTGTGAAGGGACAATTTGATAACAGATGGTTGGCAGTTTCCTCATCCCTTCTACACATCACGCATATACTCGGGCCAAAGTAACCAAGCCTTGTTAGCCTATCACTCGTTAAAATCCTTTCATGGAGTGCAGTCCAAAGGAAGGAGCCCGCCTTAAGAAGAATTCCTTTTTTCCAACATAAAGCACTCGGCCAGACCGCAACTTCAGGCTTTTCTCTTTGAATCTCATAGCCCACTTTTACTAAGTATTCACCAGATTTGGCACCGCACCAAATCACATCATCGTCCTCATCTGAGAGGAAGATCTTTCTATGCTTCAGAAGCTCCTTCAATTTTTGATTTACTTCTGTAGGCAGATGAAGCAAGTCAACATCTAGCCATTCAAATTATATTCCCTCGGCCCCACACATCTGACGGCTGTAGTCAGAAACACACCAACCTTGAGTCTTGACTATATTTTCTAGCCATTCAAGGTTTGCAAATTCTTGAACGAGCGGGGAAACCCATTCCACGAGTCCCACCAGAAGTCTGCCAATTTCCCATTGCCTACTCTCCAACATGTGTGTTGCGTTATCAATGTTCTACTCTCCCAAATGAAATTCCAAATTGGAGAGCCCGATCGAGTTTTAGCAATTGATAGTATCCGCTTCGGATCAAGGCAATCCAAGTACTTCCTTTGGATAATGTTGCACCAAGGACGATCAAGCTCCCGGTAAAGCTTCCAACAGAGTTTGGCTCCAAGCGCCCAGTTCTGAAGCTCCATTCTACGAAGACCAACGCCACCTTCATCTTTCCTCTTGCAAACTATGTCCTAGCCAACTAATGGGATTCATTTATCTTCCTTCACCCCTTCCCAAAGAAATTTTCTTATAAACCTGGCCAAATCTTGCAAAGCCTTATGAGATAATTTGAAGCAAGACATAATGAAAATGGGAACAACAACAAGCACTGATTGAGCCATCTGTATCTGCCCTGCGAAGGATAGCCAAGGTTCTTCCAGGCATCAACCTTACCTCTACAGCCGTTAGTGACCTCCAACCAATGTTTTGTTATGCCCAACCCCTGGAACAAAGGATCCCCAAGATGCTTGGTGGGTAACTCATCTACTGGGAAGCCCATAAAGTCTGCAATCTTCCTACAACATGCTGCTTTAGTATTGAAGAAATATATCTTCGATTATTCCTTGTTTATTAATTGACCTAATGCTTTTATGTACATATCCAATGCACCTTTTATTACTTTCACTTCCTTTAGAGAGGCCAAGCCAAATAGTAATGTATCATCGACAAACTGCAAGTGAGTCACCGGGTCTAGATCCTCAACAATTTTTATGCCTCTCCAAACACCTTCCTCCCTAAATTTCCCTACGTTCCTTCCCATTGCTTCTGCCATTATCATGAACAAGAATGGGGACAGAGGGTCTCCCTGTCTGAGCCCATTCTTGGCATCGAAAAAGCTGCATAAAGAGCCATTCACCAATATTGAATACCGGGCAGAAGAGATGCACATGCTTATCAATTGTAACCATTCTGGAGAAAAACCAAGCTTTCTCATGACCGCCAGCAAAAAGGACCATTCAACTCTATCGTAGGCTTTACTAACATCTAGTTTTATCATCATCCCTTTCCTTTTCTCTGAAGTGATTGTATGCATAGTCTCAGTGATTATTATGATGTTGTCCAATATTTCCCTTCCAGGGGTGAAATTGTTCTTCTCCTTTGAAATGACTTTCTCCAATACCGTTTTCAATCTTGTTGCCAGAGCCCTTGCCACAAGTTTATAGATCACATTACACAAGGAGATTGGATGATAATCAACAAAGGAGTCTCACATTGATTTCTTTGGTATGAGTGTAATCACCGTATTATTCAAGTCCTGCACAAACTTCTTTTTTTTCCTGTACTCTTTTGCAAGCTCCCAGATTTTCGTCCCCATAAAGTGCCAACAATTTTGAAAAAATCTAGCTGTTAGCCTATCAAGACCCGAGGATTTGTCTAGATGTAATGAGAATACTGCCCTCTTGATTTCCTCTACGGTAAATGGTTTCAATAATGCATTGTTTTCTTCTTGCCCAACGCAACAAGGAATATAATTCATGATTGCCCCAAAGTCCTTTTCGATGATCCCCTCCTTTGCTGCCAAGAGTGAAATGAAATAGCGGATGACCTTTGCGTCGATCTTGTCACCATCACAAGCCAAAGAACCATCCATGCATTTTATGTTGTCTATTTGATTTCTTTCCCTCCGAGCCCGTGAGGAGCAATGGAAGAATTTGGTATTTGAATCACCTTCCCACAACCATAGTTCTCTTGCCTTGTCCTACCAAAAGACCTCCTCCCTTGCCTAGAGCTCCACATGTTTCACCATCAATTATTTTTCTTTTTGATATTATTTTGATGTCATTCCCTCCCTTGCAACTAGTTCATTCAAAGCCTCCAAATCGCTTTCAACCTCCACTTTTTCCATGAATATGTTCTTGAAAGATTCTTTGTTCCATTGTTTAACTTTATACTTCACATGTCCCAGTTTTTGAAGAAAATGAAAGCTAATTGTGCCTCGAATCGAATCACCCTCCCTCCACCATTTTTCCAGATTTCCAATCAACTTAGGGGCCCGCCACCACATTGACTCGAATTTGAAGTAGCCCCGAGCCGACCGCTCACTAAGATCAATCACCAACTCAACAGGAAAGTGATCAGAGGCAGAGATAGGGAGGATGTTTGAAATACACTTATATTTATCCACCAACCAACCACCACCAACCAAAAATCTATCAAGGCATTCGACAATATTTGTAAATCCTTTCCTACGATTAGTCCAAGTGAAAGTGCCATTTTTAGGCCAACAATCAAACACGTCAATAGAGGCAACAAAATCCCTAAAATCGGCCATTGCTTTATTTTCGTTCGAAAGACCACCACTCTTCTCCTTCAAATCAAGAATTGCATTGAAATCGCCTCCTAGAATTGACATGTTAGTGATTGAGCCTTGAATTTGGTTTTTGATTTGTTGCCAAACAAACACCTTATCCATTGTGCTGACTGGTCCATAAATATTGAAAAGAGGAAAAACCAAATTTGTTTTCCAATGTCTTACTGTGCACTATGCCCAATGACTTTGAGAAGAGACCAGTTGAATGTCAACCAAACCAGCCAACCACAGGAAGCCCAGGCCACCAAAGGCCCCAACCACGCTTAGAAAAAAATGGCCCATTTCTTGCAGTATCTCAAAAAATTTAAACCCTCCTTATCGTTGATTTTTGTTTCTTGAAGAATTACTATGTTTGTTGATAGTTTATCTAGGTGACGCTTAATTAAGCATCTTTTGTCAGGGGTAGTTAGGCCCCTGACATTCCATGTTATAATTATCATGGCTTCATAAGGGAGGCCTTGGCTCCCTTGGTTTCAAAGAATTTTTTGATGCTTGTTAGGCCCAACTCCTCTGCTGCCTCCTCCCACTTTTGTTTTCTTTATTTTCTACCTCTACTCAGTTTTGATTTAGCCAAACACTTTGTTGCCAATTGGAAAATGCCTCTAGGGTCAATAATATCCAATTCATCTACCATTAATTCCTCCTCTTTTGAATCAAGATTCATGTCACCTTCGATGATTGAAGGCAAACCAGGAGCAAAACTAATCAGATCACCCGTGTCCAATGGGAAAATATCTGGATTCAACATTATTTCCTTCTAAAATGAAGCTAGGAAGCCTTCTATCAAGGGGTCACTATTCCTTTGTTGACTTTTCGCTTTGACGACAACTAGTGCACCGGATTGCTCATTTAGTTTTCCGTACACAAGCTCAGACTTCAAGTTCGACTCCTTTTGGATTTGTACGCCATTCTTCCTCAGGGTAGGCTGATCGACTTTTGGCATCCACACCAGCTTGGTTCTTGGATTTTTGCCACACTTGGCCTCGGGGTGTTTTCTACTCCCACATGCCATACAGGATAATTTTTCTTCCTCTATCACAATTGGCACTAACCGGTGACAACCATCGACACACATCATTATTTCCTTTGGGAACTTGCGCACAATTGCAATCTGAAGGTGCAAAAATAAATAATAGTCACTTTCAATTAACTCTTCATCGACACCCACCAGATTTCTAAGACTTAAGCCAATCTTTTCTATATAATCTTCTACCCAATACTCTAGAGGGAGATTATACAGCCGAACCCAGAGCGGCTTGTCATAAGGTTGCAGTTCCGCCGAATCAAAGTTTGGAACCCATTTTTGAATGTAAATCGGGCTTTCCCTGAACCTCCATATATCCGCATTTAGGACCTTATTCTTGTCCTCTTCTGGTCTGAAAATGGCAATGAAAAATCTCTTAGGAATAAATTTCACTATCTCCATCTTCGGCTAGTTTTCCGCCAGCCAACAATGGATCTCCTCCCTCCTCGACCTAGGACCAACGATTCTGCAAATAATTGCCAGCTCTCCCAACATCTTTATATCCATTTTCACCTCCAAAGACAGATCAATGGAGACAAAGACCTCGTGAGCCTTCTTGTCGCACTCCATCGGATCGCTCGGCCCACACGACGCCCTTTCTGTGGATTCTTCCTCAATCGCAGGCTCCGACTACACATCTAAATATTTTCGCTCCATTTTACCCCTTTTTTGATTGTATCCTTCCAACATATATATTAATGTTTTTACTTCTTATTGTAATAGATAAAACTTCACAAAGAACTAAACACTAGCAGGAGCACCAGGAGCACTCCTCGACCGCAACATAAATGAGTAACAAACGTATCACCATCCGATCGATAAGTAAAGGGCAAGAGTTTATTTCGAGGGGATGGAGAGCGATGACTTTTGATTCTAGAGCCCTTTGTTGTATGTCTACATGGCATTTTTGTACATATTTTATATTGGATATATTTGACATGTATGCCTTTATGGCATTCTCGTAAGCCTATATGGCTATTTTGTACCTATATTTCATACTTATACCGACATATATTGATGTATGCCTACATGGCTATTTGGTTAATACAAATATTTTTTATCGATGGTGTCCATATTTGCATTCTAAATTCATGGTTCAATAGATATGAGTTACGTGTATTCAAAAGTATATTTTACAACTTATGTGTATACTTTGTGACTTATATGTGTTCTAATGTATACTTTGTGACTTACTTGTTTTCATGTGTATACCTTGTATTTGTGCATATACTTTGTATTAATTTGTGTATACAATGTATTCGTGTGTATACTTCAAGGCTTACATATTTTTGAGTATTTATGCTTCCCTTATTCACGTGTACATGCTTGACTTATTCATGTGTATACTTATTAATTGGTTAGCACTAGCATTGATCATTATTGTCCTTCATGGTTTGTCTTGAATATTAATTGATTGATGCTAAACAACTTTATGTAAAAGCAAAAAACACGTTTTCAATTGGTATTGCATGAAATGATTCATAATAAGATTTCAAAAAGTATCCTTGATATTACAAAAAAGATATATATTTATACACTTCAATTGTGCAGTCACCCTTTGGTTCTTTCAAATAAAAATCTACCAATACCACTATTACACTGCACAGAAAAACCAGATTTTGTATTGTGGAGCTATATTAAGCTACCACTCTCAAGACCAATGTAACAATGATACAAAATAATGTTTGAGATTGCAAGAAGACATCAAAATGGCTAGTGTACTAAGCAAATTCTTGTGATTTCTGAAGAATGTTGATAACTCTACTCAGTTGGCTTCTTTTTTCAAAATCATACAAATTGAACCCTGGCATCAATAGACTGTGTATATCAAGCTACCACAATTCAAATTTCAATGATGAATATTTATCATGCATGTTTTAAATGACATTCAAGTTTATGTTGGTTTTGTTGTTTCTATGATGTTATGTGATATTCTAATCCTAATTCATGCTTCTAGGTTGCATATATATATATATATATATCATGGTAACGGGACTCGTCCAGACTCACCAGAACTTGGCGAGTCCCGAGCTGAGCACCCCTGGCTGGGTCCTGGGAGCCCAGACTCTGGCACGGTTGATTCCTGGATGGACTTGCCAGATGCGTCGGACTCGCTGCTTCCTGGTGAGTCCCGAGCCCTGGACGCGGTCGACGATAACAGTTTATAAAGTGCACAAAAAAACATAAAACTTATGATTTTGTTTCTTTGTTTTGTCTTATATTATCTCCCCAACCCCAAAAGCAACCTCATCTCATTCATTTGGAAAAATAGAAGGAGAAGAGAGGGCAACCAGCAAGTTGTTGAAGACAAATACAAGGCCATATATCATTTGGGAAGCTTCATACCAACAAGGAGGTGCATTGAGAGCTCATTACTAGTGATTGGGGGAAGTTTGCCTTGCATTCCAAGCCAAATCTAAGAGGTAAGTTTGATTTTAATTGGTTTTTTGTGTTTTTTTAATAAATAATTCATTGTAATTTGTAAAATCATTATTTTTTTTAGTTTGCATTTTTTTACAAACCCTACTTGCAACTTAAATAATTTTATAAACCCTACTTGTTATTGTAGCCATATTCATTCACAAATCAAAGCATATTATTATTTTCACAATGTCTCAAACCCCAGGTAGAAAAGACCATGCTTGGAAACATGCTGAAATCTTTCCCAAAATGAAAAAAGGAGAAGCAAAAGGTAAATATTGCAAAACAATATATCATGGAGGCATAAATAGATTAAAATACCATATTGTACGCATACCCATCCATGATGCAGTGGGCTTCCCTATAGCACCTTTTGAGGCTATTCGTGAAGTGCAGGTGCAATTAGAAACTTTTGAAATGCAAAAAGAAATGAAAAAGAGATAGAAGCAGGGGTTGGTGAGTTTTGGAGTTGGACAGGGACTTGGTGTTGTTGGAGATGCTTCTTCCATGCCTCCATACCGTCTTAGTGCTAGTGCTCGTGGTAGTGTTACTGCTTTTGCACCAGCTATGCCTATGCATACTCCTACTTTTGGTGTCGCTACTACTGCTAGTGGTAGTGGCAGTATTAGCGTTGGCCCTAGAGTTCGTAAATCTAGGGTGGACTCATATTTTGAACCACACACTACTCCTGGTTCCCAACTGTTGCTTGAGAGCATGGGTTGGAACAAAGACACACATGATGCAGCAAAAAAGACAATTGCAGACTTTTGGTACTACTGCACCATTCCCTTCCATGTAGCTAGGTAATTCTTTTTCGTTTAATTGTTTTAAAATTTATATTTAAATTTTATTATTTTAGAATCTAGATGTATCTCATTATCGAATTCAAATTTAGTGCAGTTAAAATCTTAAAACTTTTCATTTTACAATACTTATGTAAGTAACTTATTAATTTATTTATGACATGTTTTAGGTCACCTTTTTGGAAAAACATGGTTGATGCCATAACCATATGTGGGGCGGGGTTAAAAGCCCCTTCTGAAGATGAATTAAAGGGCCCACTTTTGACTCAAAAAGTGGCAAATGTGAAACACAATTAGAGGAGCAACGCATGTAGTGGAGGAGGATTGGTTGCAACATCATGACTAATGGTTGGACCGATAGGAGAAATAGGACGCTGCTTAATTTTATAGTATCCTCTTAAGGTAATTGTACTTCCCTCAACGCATTGAAATTTGAATTTGATTTAGTGATTAATAATTTAATATGGCTGATTTATGTTTTTTTAATTTATTGAATAATTGGTTTTGCTTATTCTTTCAGGTGACACCGTCTTCATGAAGTCCATTGATGCTTCTACCCAATTCAAAAATGCCACATACCTATGTGAGGCTATAGAGGAGGTGATAGCTGATGTGGGGGAAGAGAATGTAGTGCAAGTGGTGACAGATAATGCAACAAATTATGTTGTTGTTGGTAGATTATTGATGGAGAGGCACCCTACTATATTTTGGACTCCATGTGCTGCCCATTGCATTGACCTCATGATGGAGGATCTTGGCAAGCTCCCATGGATCAAAACATGTGTGGAGCAGCAAAAAATATTTGCAAATTTGTATACAATCACACATGGGTGCTTAACCTTATGAGGCAATACACAGGGTTGAGGGAGTTGTCTCATCTTGGAATCACTAGGTTTGCAACAAATTTTATCACGTTGCAATGCTTGATTCGGTCAAAGGCATCTTTAAGGCGCATGTTTGTTGGTGAGGAGTGGTCTTCCTCATCCTTTTCTACAAGCACTATAGGGATTGTTGTGGCTGATTGCATTTTTTATGAGCAAGGGTTTTGGACACCAGTGGAGGAGATTGTGAAGGTAAAATTTAATTCTTTATTATGTTTTAATTTTTAATCATATCTTACTTTTATTTGTTTATTTTCGTTCACACTTATTTGTGAAACATGTTTGCACTTTGCAATTTATTGAGCCCTTGCTAGTTCTCCTATGAGTTGCTGATGGGGAGAAGCCCACAATGGGCTACATATATGAGGGCATGGATAGGGCCAAAGAGGCCATTAGATCAATCTATGGTGGAGTTGAGGAGAAGTATCATCCCATTTGGTATATAATTGATAGGAGATGGAAAATCCAACTTCATAGGCCCATCCATGCAGCCGCATGTTTCCTAAATCTGACCTTCCAATTCCGTCATGATCTCCGTGCAGATAGAGAAATTCTTAGTGGGCTCTACTCGACGATAGAGCGGATGTTGCCCGCTGTTACTACACAAATAGTGCAGGAGATAGATGCCTTCACTAAGGCACAATGGGACTTCTTTGCGCGTCAAATATGCAAAGACAGTAGGACAACATTACTACTAGGTAAAAATATATTTAAGGGCATAATTTTCATCTTTTTATATTTTATTTTATTATTAATGTTGAACTTGAACTTGAAACTTGAAATGAGATTTATTTTGTTTCTTTTTCTCATCTCAAATAGATGGTGGGATTTGTTTGGTTCTGATACACGGAACCTGCAAAATATTGTCATTCGTCTATTGAGCAAGCCATGCAGTTCTTCTGGTTGTGAGCGCAATTGGAGTATGTTTGAGCACATACACTCCAAGAAGCACAATAGATTGACAGTGGAGAGGACGAATGACTTGGTATATGTTCATTACAACGTTTGGCTCAGATATAGGAAGCTTTTTGACCACAACAACACCCCGATCAATCTAGAGGAGGTTGATCCATAGTCTAAGTCGACCACTGAGGCTACAAATGTAGTCTTTAGTGATGAGGACCTTGATTGGGTGGACCAGGTAGAGAGAGAGGCTGAGGTTGTAGCCATGGTTGAGGAGGAGGCTACATCATGAGGAGACATAGTTATTTTTGGTGAGAGTGGCATGGAGAGTCAGACAGAGGCAGAGACTATGGCTGCAGTTGCAACATCATCCAGGACCCTTACACGCCTTCGTAGGAAGGATGCTTGGTCCACTATGCCATAGACTATAGAGTCATACACTTATAGCTATTGTTTTGATATTTCATATTTGTATGGAACATTTGATGTTATGGATTTCATATTCCATGACTTTTGTATACATTTGACTAATTTTATATATCCAAGTATGTTATTTCCTTCAGCAGCTCAACTACAATTTGTGTACTTTATACTTATGTGATCGTTGTATACTTGTGTATGTGATAATATTTGCTTTTATTTGTGTTGTATTCAATAAAGGGTGCTTCAAATGAGTTTTAAATCCTTAAAAATCTCTAAATTTCTAGGTTTTTTTGAACTTTTTTTTTCATGTTGCCGAGTCTGCGCCGAGTCCGAGTCCCGAGTCCCAAGTCAAGTCACCCTAGCCGAGTCCGAGTCTCGTAACTATGATATATATTTTGTTTTTACATGTTTTTTGTACTAACGAACCAAACCCCCCTCCAAAAAATTTTGGCCGAACCAGCGAATCGAACCCTCAAACCCGAACCTCAAAACCTCTTCCAACACTCTTCATTCTGCCTACATAAACTTAATTGACCACCAAATTGTGCTGCCCCCTGACTTTACCCACTATACTCCCTCAAACCTCTCTTTTTCATTGAAAACCCCTCTTTTCCCAACTAGGGCATCATCCCATAACATACTTTTGACCTCCCATGTGCTTGCAGACCTTTTGAACACATCAAACTCCACAACCTCACTCTATTTCCAACCTATTCTAACTTATTCTCAAGCAATTTATTCTTTTCACCTCTTCTAGCCTTGCTTTTAAGGCCTAAATTCTAAATTTTCAACAGGGGTAGCGTTAGTAATCTCTTCCAATGCCTTTACCAATGCTATTTTCTTATACCTACTCCCTATCCTACTTACATCAGGCCCATTCCACTGAGACTCTGCCTGAACAATAGGTGGAATGGTCTATTTCAACATATTACACTCAAACCCTTGTATGAGGAAGTTCAAACTTGTTTCAGAAATCTACTTCTAAGTTGCTTGGAACTTAATAGAATTCCACAAGAATGGATTCTAATCAAATATAAAACCATTCTACATCAAATTCATATCATCTTAGAGCAAACTCCTACTATACGAACTCGTACACATGCTGGAAATGAAGAAAATGCACAAAAATTAACAAAGAAACAAAGATATTTGATTGATATTCTCCTTCAAACTCTTCAACAACCACTAACTTTGAGTTTCCAATGATCATACACTTTTTGTCTGGAAAACTCAGAATTCTCAACTGTCATGTGTATGTTTCTCTTTTTGAGTGTTTTTCATTCCATCATAAGAGATCAAGTCAGTTGAATGTAGCTTAGAGAAATTTTGTGTGTTTGGGTGTGAAAGAGGACCATTTCTAGCGTAAACGTACCTATCGGGACGCGTTGGAGCAATTTTTTTAGTCACACGAATTGCAAAATAAAAGTTGTACCACTTTGCAACTTTACATTGCTTGCATTTGACACTTTTTCCATCAAGTGAAAAATGGACACCACAGGAAAATGACTCTGAGATAATGAAAACCGAGAGAGTCTATTGTAGAGGGGCCCAATCTGATCCCATAGGCTTAGACGAAGATTTTGTAAATGTCACGGTTTCCAAGTAATAGCCCTTCAAAGAATGCTTCCCTTAAGGCATCGATTTAATTGTGTTTGGGTGCAAAAGAAGACCATGTATAGCGTAAACGTACCCATTCAAACGTGTTGGAATAGTTTGTTTGGTCACACAAGTTGCAGAACGAAATTTGCACCACTTTGCAACTTTCAACTACTTGCATTTGAAAATTTTTCCCCAAGTGAAAATTTGTCACCACGAGAAAATGAATTTGAGATAGAAAAAACCGAGAGAGGTTATTGTAGATGGGCCCAATTTTATCTCATAAGATCAGACGAAAAGTTTCTAAGCATCACGATATTTGAGTAATTGCATACTAAAGTTTGCAGCCATTTTGCACTTTGGACCCTTAAAGGATCGATCTGGTTGAATGTAGCTTGGAGCGATTCCGCCTATTTGGGTGTGAAAGAGAACCATGCCTAGCGTAGACATACCTATTCAGATGCATTGGAACAACCTTTTTGGTCACACAAATTGCAGAACAAAATTTTCACCACTTTGCAACTTTCAACTCCTTGCATTTGACAAATTTTTCTCCAAGTGAAAATTTGCCACCACGATAAAATGTCTTTGAGATAGAAAAAACCGAGAGAGGTTATTGTAGAAGGATAAAACATGATCCCATAGGATCAGACTCTAAGCATCGCGATATCCGATTAACAACATGTTGAAGTTTATATCCATTTTGCACTTTAGACCCTTAAGGGATCGATCTGGTTGAATGTAGCTCGAAGCGATTTCATTTGTTTCAGTGTGCAAGCGAATATGTATAGCATAAACATACCCATTCAGATGCATTGGAATAGTCTGTTTGGTCACACGAGTTGCAGAATGAAAGCTGTATTACTTTGCAACTTTCAACTACTTGCATTTAACAACTTTTTCCCCAAGTGAAAATTCATCACCACGAGAAAATGCCTCCAAGATAGAAAAAACTAAGAGAGGTTATTATAGAGGGACCCAACGCAATCCCATAGGATTAGATGAGAAGTTTCTAAGCATTACGATAATTGAGTACTAATATGCTAAAGTTTGCAGCCATTTTGCACTTTGGACCCTTGAGGGATCAATTTGGTTGAATGTAACTCACAACAATTGTGCGTGTTTATGTGGGAAAGAGGACCATGCCTAGCATAAACATACCTATTCAGATGTGTTGGAATAGTATGTTTGGTCACACGAGCTACAGAATAAAAGTTGCACCACTTTGCAATTTTCAACTAGCATTTGACAACTTTTTCCCCAAGTGAAAATTTGCCACCACGAGAAAATACTTCTGAGATAGAGAAAACTAAGAGAATTTATTGTAGAAGGGCCCAACACGATCCCATAGGATCAGATGAGAATTTTCTAAGCATGATGGTATCCGAGTAACAACATGCTAAAGTTTACAACCATTTTGCACTTTGGACCCTTAAAGGATCGATCTGGTTGAATGTAGCTCAGAGCGATTCTACGTGTTTGGGTGCGAAAGAGGACCATGCTTAGTGTAAAAATACCTATTTGGACACGTTGGAACAATCCGTTTGGTCACACGAGTTACAAAACAAAAGTTGCACCACTTTACAACTTTCAACTATTGCATTTGACAACTTTTTCCCCAAGTGAAAATTCACCACCACGAGAAAATGCCTCCGAAATAGAAAAAATAGAGAGAGGTTACTGTAGAGGGGCTCAATGCAATCCCATAGGATCAAATGAAAATTTTCTAAGTGTCACGGTATTTGAGTAATAGCATGTTGAAGTTTGCAGCCATTTTGCTCTTTGGACCCTTAAGGGATCAATCTGGTTTAGCGTAGCTCGAAGTGATTCAACATGTTCAAGTGTGAAAGAGGACCATGCCTAAAGTAAAAATACCTATTAAGACACATTGGAATAGTTCGTTTGGCCACACGAGCTGCAAAACGAAAGTTGCACCACTTTGCAACTTTCAACTACTTGCATTTGACAACTTTTTCCCCAAGTGAAAATTTTCCACCACAGGAAAATGCCTCTGAGATAGTAAAAACCGAGAGAGGTTATTATAGAGGGGTCCAACATGATCTCGTAGGATCAAATGAAAAGTTTCTAAGCATCACGGTATCCGAGTAACAACATGCTGAAGTTTGCAGCCATTTTGCACTTTCAACCCTTAGGGAATCGATCTGGTTGAATGTAGCTCAGAGTGATTCCGCGTGTTTTGGTGTGAAAGAGGACCATGCATGGCATAAATATACCTATTCGGACGCGTTGGAATAGTCTGTTTGGTCACACAAGTTGCAAAACGAAATTTGCACCACTTTGCAACTTTGCACTGCTTGCATTTGACACTTTTTCCATCAAGTGAAAACTGGACACCACGAGAAAACCACTCCGAGATTTAAAAAAAAAACTGAGAGAGGTTATTGTAGAGGGACCCAACGTGATCTCGTAGGTTTAGACAAATATTTCATAAGTGCCACGGTTTCTGAGTAATACCCCATCAAAGATTGCTGCCCTTTTGCACTTTGGACCCTTAAGGGATCGAGTCAGTTGAACGTAGCTCGAAGCAATTGTGGTCTCTTTTCGATGGAATTAGGTGGGAAGTAGACTTAAATCTATTTTAATTTTGGTTTGGTTGGATTTCAAGTGATTTTGTGCATTTTAGAAGTCAATTACTGAGGGTCGGTTTGTATACACTATTTTAAGAGAATCTTTTAGGTACTTTGTTTTACTGAGGTGTTTTAAGAGGCTCAGTCTGTATGTCAATAAACCCTTGCCTAACTTGTGAATGAAGAGGTATTTTGGGTTTGTTATGTTAGAGGGATTATCATGCCCTAAAAGTGGAGGAATTGGTGGTTCGGTAGGCTGGTTAATGATGCCCATTGGTGGTTTGTGTGTGATAGGAAGAATTAAGGGGGGTTGCTTATTTTGTGAAAGTTGATCCAAAAGAGTCTTATGAGGGTTTGATGTATGTTGAAGAAGGCTTAAAAGGGTGGCTAAAATAGTGGTTTTTTGTAGAGGTTTTTAAGGAATTATGAGAGTTAAGGTGGGAAAAATAGGTCTATAGACTTACAAGATTAACTACGTGCAAAGTTGAAAATAAGCCAAGATTGAGTTTTGAGGGAAGGAAGGAGGTTGGATTCCTTTTCTATTATGGAAGTGAGTTGATTGCCTCCCTGTATTGCTATCAGAATCACTTCAAGTTTACATTTTTTTGCACTTTTTTCACATTGACAACTTTTTCTCCAATTTTTTCAATTTTTTCAATTTTACATCATTTTGACAAATATGCAACATGAACTCCAAAATGACCCCAAAACCAACTAACATGACTTATTACATTATAAATTGGTCTAATATGACCTTATTCAATTAACAAAACTCAAAACACAAAACTAAGTTAAGACTTCCATGAACCAAATTTGCTCAATAACCTTGGTGCCCCTACACCAAATTTCATTATTTCAGTAAATCTCATTACAATGCCTTAAGTAGTTTGTTCTCACAAATATTTTACAATTTCACTCATACATTCGAGATTCTCTTATAATTTCTACATCATAGGTGCTCATTATGAAGTTAACTTCAAATGAGTAACTTGAGATTCCTTCACAAAGCTTCACACACTCTTTTATAATGGCTTCAAATCAGAATTGAGATTTCTCAAGATCATCAAAATAAGGATGTTGCATTGCTTTTTTGGATGAGATTCTCTTCAATGGCTCATAAATCAACATTTTTTGCAAGGAGAGACCAATCAATTTTTAGTAGTTTACTTATAGATAAGCAAAGAAAAAGAAGAAAAAGAAGAAAAAGAAAGAGCATCCAAAATGGAAATGAAATGAAAATAGATGGAAGGCACTTACAGATAGGCATGGAAGTCTCTCAACTTAGTCAGTCCTGGTCATACATCTTCACTAGGAGTTCAAAGGTACCTATTGCACACAACACCTCTCATGAATAGAATATCTTGAAATTCAAGATGCTCCTATAATGTCTACATCATAGGTGCTCATTATCGATAAGGTTAACTTCAAATGAATAACTTGAAATTCCCTCACCAAGCTTCACATGCACTTTTGTAATGGCTCAAAATCATAATTGAGATTTTTCAAGATCATCAAAATAAGGATGTTGCATTGCTTTTTTGGCTGAGATTCTCTTGGATGGCTCATAAATCTGCATTTTCTACAAGGGGACACCAATCAATGTTTAGCAGGTTACTTACAAATAGGCAAAGTAAAAGAAGATGATAACATTGGCATCAAAAAAATTAATGTGCATACAAGTATAAAATTAATAAGAACTAATGTGCATATACTTACAAATTAATCCAACGAACCATTCAGGTCTACTCTACTCTTTATTGTGTTAAGTATTTCCTCATGGTGAAACTCACGGACCTTCCACAAGGTCATGTTCAAAGGTCTACCCCCATATTTGGTCAAATGAACATTGGATTCCACGAAAAGGTTTGAGTAATGAAGAATCTTACGATGCGTTTGAAAGTCCTGATACAACCAATGTTTAACACCCTTATGTGGGTACCTTCTAAGCCACATTCCAGTAACCACAACTGAGCCTATAGGGTATTTGATATTTTCTCCATCTATAACTGGGGCCTCCAATTTATTTTTGGCCTCAACCCAATGACACAAGTAATAGTTTGGTCCCTCTTCGTTCTCTTCACCTGCAATAACTGCATAAACATGCCTGGAATTGATATGTGCAACAAATTGTTGGGTGAAAAATTTGCAAAATTGTAAAGTTTAGCAAAATGGTGGTTTCAACCACAGTGTGTGAGAATAAATCTCTCCTATTTATATGAGGGAAGGCTCCCCCTCGGATTTACTATTCTATTTGTTTCGAAAATGGTAGACTATATTAATTCTATGCTATAATTCATGGTGTTACTCATCTTATTCTCTTTTTTCAGAATAGATGTTTAATCTCTCCTCCTTTCAAGAAAGAAAATTCAGAATAGTAAAGGGAAATTTTTTGTATTATAACTATTCTGCAATAGTTACATAAAGAGTGAATTTGATGTGATTTTGAAAGAAGCAAAGTTTCCTAAAAGCACAAAGTCTTTCGTTGCTTCTCTGAATAGGGAGATACCACTTGGAGCATAAAGTCTTCACAGTTTACCTTCCTATCAACCTTCTGAGATATGATTTTCGTTAATCCAATAATATAAAATTGAGCAACAAAATAAAGGACAAAATCTTTATCTAGATGCACTTGTAAGCTATAGACAAGAAATATGATGTAAGCATGAAGTCTCTTATTATATTTCTTGGCATGAATTCACCTATCTCTAATTCAATCCTTCAATCTTGCAGCACAAAGTCTACAAGAAATCAGACCAAATTATTTTCATAATAGCTCCACAATTCCACAAGAAGAACTCAAAAAAATTCACTACTATGACATAAGAACATAGTAATAATATGCAACAAGACTTAACACAAAGTCTGAAATCTCATATGCCTTCCTTATATTGCTTGGAAATCAAGTTTACATACACAAAGCACAAAATCTCTTTATTGTAAATTTCTACAGAGTTTTCTCTATAGCCAAAAAGATGATTAATACAAAGAGCACCCTCATGCATTTATAAGAGAGGAGATAAGAGCAAAATGTGGGAGAAGTCTAACTAACTAAGACTTTTTCCACAACTAACTACTTGCAATTGACTTATTCCAAATTACAGTCCTAATTTATTTTGACTTTTAATTTGATTACATGTAATTACAATCTACAATAATACAAGTGATATGATTACTTGCAATTATAATTTTTGAAATTACATGTAATTTATCAAAAAGGAAAGAAAAAATTGATAGCATTTTCAACCGCTTGCATTGTTGTCCATGAAATGTTGGAACCTATGAATGGACTCTTGCAGTTCATCGGGTTTTGGCCCTTGGGTGTTCTTAGTAACAACAATTGTTTTGATGATGGTGTCACAAAATCTTATCACTCATAATTTGTATTCTTCTAGAGAAATTTGTATCTTATCAAGGAATGAGTGATGATTTAACAATTTGTTGATGGATGTCACCGTGAAAGTTTCGGCTTCTAGCTCTTGATGAAACGTTGCTGCTAATGCTGAAAGTATAGCATCCTCAGGGAGTATTTCACCATTTTGGTCTTCTATCTTGCAAAATTCCTTTTCAAAACTTGAAAAGATATTCTACTCCACTTCAACCACCATCTCTTGAGCAACCTGTATATCTGAAATAAGCTCTTTGAATACCAATGTTTTGTTTAGCAAGAGCTCTTCAGTTTCAATGTACATCCATTTGTTTGGTATCATTGCATTCACACATAATATTTCTAGATGCACTTTATTCAAAGCATACCAACTCTTCAAATCACCATTCATAGATTCTAAGCTTTGTTTGAAAGTATCAGAAGCCTGGCACAGTTTTAGCTTTACTACCTTTGCATTAACCAACACATCAAGAGCCTTTTTCACTAGTTGAGTACTTTGGTTTATCAACTGATCAACCCAAGAATCTAATGCCCTTGCCTTTTGTCCTGCTTTCTCAATCTGTTTTATGGACTCTTCAGAGATAGAAGAAGATAATGAATCAACCATTTCTAAAGATTTTGTAATCTTCTAAATGACTGAAATATGATGCACATTCTCCTCCTTAAACTTTTCTTTTTTGACCAAGAGTTCATTATAACTTTGTGTTAACACTATCATAGAATTTTGTGCATCTTGCTTCATACTGATATGTGTTTGTTTTCTCAATTCCACTCTAGTGAACTTGTAATTAGACACCTGCATCTCTTCTTGTGCCTTGTCTATAAGAGGTTCTACTACCTCAACATATTTCATTTTGTTGTTGTCCACAATCACCCATTAGACTGTTTTAGCTTTCTTGGCAACCCTTGTTCCATTGCCAATTAATGGTCAGTTTCTCAAGCACTAATTTGGTTCATAAAGGTCTGATGTTTTGAATAAATGTATTAGACTGTATCATATGTAATTTAGTTTTTTTTTTTTTCCTTTTTTTTTGTTTTAGTTTGTTTTTGTTGTTCTTTTCTTTTTCTTTGTTTCTTTTTGTCTCGTGTTTCATTGGGGATCTTCATTTCTATCCATCTCAAGAAAAGGGGTTGTTATTCAAGGTATTCTATAGGCACTAGGAGAGAAATTGATTTAGGTATTTTCATTGGGCATCTTTGAAAGGATTTCATTCTAAAACCTCATATCTTATGATCATTCTAATGTTGGTTTGAAAAGTCATTAAGGGTAGAAGGTACATTGTGAATATCTCATGAATTATGATCAAAATCTGTCGCCAAAATAGATAAACATCTGCCTAAGTAAATACCTATCTATTTTAGGGTGGCTTTACCTCCGATTCAAGTGAAAAATCCGATTCCAAGACTGTCATGAAATCCATTGTAGTTCTCAACCCATATTTCAGATCAATCCTATTTGAGTATTGAGAAAAGTGCATAAGAGGTTTCTACAAGTGAAGCTCAAGTAAAAAAAAAAAGAGAGAAAGAAAGGAAAGGCAAGCTCAATATCAAATGGGTGAATCAAGTATCTCTATTGGGGCTATGGATGCCTGTCTAGCAGTAGAGCAATACTTTGAGAGAACTAGAGGTATCTCCGTTGGGGCTATGGACACTTGTCTGGCAGTGGAGCAATGCCCAGGATTTCATTGCATGATAGTTAAAGGACTCAACCTATGTAGCTTGAATCTTAGGTATAGTTGTTCAGGAGTAGACAATTTATCTATAAAGAATGATGCACAATATACACACACACTCAGATTAAGAAATCTTCTTGAGCACATACATCTAAGATTCCAACTCAATTTTATTCTGTATATATCTGATCTTATTCAAGTTAGCATGCTTCATAAGCCAAGAGTTTTTTGGGTGACTAAATTTTTTTGGGTGTCTTTGAAAAAAGGTAAACCATTTTCCCAGCCGAGTCACCATTTTTTATGCCTTTCATAACCACCCCATCTTTTTCCTTGGTCAAAATGGGTCCCCCCTTTTTGTTCTTCTGTCCTTGGTTGCTTTTTCGACAAAGTTTGGAGTTTGTTTTCTCCAACACTTTGTTTTTATTTTGTTGTTCTGCTGGAATCGGAACCGGAACGAAATCAGGTTTGAAACTTGTTTTAAGAATTCCATTCCGATCCCGGTCTTGGTTGTCTTTTCATTAGTCTTTTAGGTTTGTCTTTTCCAAAGCCGGAGCTGGAGTGGATGTTAAGTCCAAGGTTTATTCATAAGTCTCAAATTTGTTGCCATTCTGCTTCCACCTCCGCCTTTTGGTTTGCTTATTTGGACTTAAGTTTGGTGATGGGTTATCTTATTTCGGTCTTCGTGTTTTTATTAGCTTTTTCTTTCCTCTTTCTTCTTTGTTGGCGGAAGTGGAACCGGAACCAGAACCCAACCCAATATCGAAACTTGGACAAATTTTTTGAATCAACTTCCATTCCCGTTTTGATCCCACCATTTTGTTTTGTTGTTTGAATTTACTTTAGTTGCATGAAAGTAATGTGCCAGTTCCCTCTGTGGTTTCGACTCTGATCTATCGTATTTATGGCATTAATTACGGGTGCCATACACGTATGAAGCTGCATTTTTAATGTTAATTAATGATTAACTGGATGTTATCATCACTGTTTAAAGATTAAGGATGAACCAGAGCTGTGGTGGAGAATTTGTGCGCGTGATTTGATCAAGAGTGAGATAGTTGCGCGCGGATTCACATCAAAGGGCTAGCCTATTTGATTGCGTTTGGAGTTAGGGTTTTTGTTCTTGTTTCGTTTGTTTTGCGTTTTGTTCTATTCGGTCATTTGTGGTTCGCATGGATTCGTGACTCTTTTTTTTCTTTCGAATCCCTGTTGTTTATTTTGCTTGTCTTCTCTTTTGTTTTGTTTTGTTTTTCTTGTTTTCCTTTTGTCTTGTCTTTTTGTTTTTTTTGGCTTTTCTCATTTGTTTGTTTTTGTCACGGTCATTTTCACGTTTTAGTCACGACCGTATCGTGATGCCCTAGGTTTTCGGATATGAATCATCTGCTATATTTTGTTTATAAGGTTCGTTGATTTACAATTTGCTTAAGGGTCCTTCGACATAATCGACTTGATTAGTTTCAAATAGGGTTAAGTTTGTGCCCTAATTATTTTAAGTCGAAGGGTTTATCAATTAGGGTTTTTGCGCGTTTTCTGTTTAAATTAGAAAATGATTCCCTAGTTATTACTATTTCCTCTCGGTCATATGGGGATGGTCTCATGTGGTTGTTTCTGAACCCCCTCAGTTTGTCATGATCTAGTCTATAGGTTATTATTTCATCTGTTATCCTGTTGAAGTTGCTAGTGATGTCATAATTATTTTAAGCAGAACCGAAATCAGAATTGTTTTTGATCTTAAACCTTGATTTATAGTAAGTATCGGTTACTATTTTCATTCCGTCTCCGATCTCGCTTCCAATAAGAAACAAGATTTCAAAATGTTGTTAACATGTGCGTAATCGGAACCGGAGTCAGACATAAATTTGAAATTTCTTCATGGTACCAAATTGGTTTCCATTCCAATTCCAATTCCGGTTGCCATGTCGATTCCAACTCCGATCCCACCGTATGGTTTATTGCAAACTCAATGCCTAGTATGGTATTGACCCCAACATTCTTTTTAAAGGAGACATTTTAGGATGTCTTCTGCTTGGTTCCACCTCCGGTATGCATGGAAGGGTAAGATCTCTAATCATGTTTGTTATACTTCTTATAGATCTAATTTGGGGTTTTTATTGCAGGAAACTAAAAGATGTCTGGAGCATCAGGAGAGGCTTCTCAAAGGAGTCAGCCTGCAGAAACTTCAAAGGCAACAACTAAGCCTAAAAAAGGTTAAACCTATACAACTCCCTTATACCTTGAGGTATAATCATTGGGGTCCTGTTGTTACTGCTAGCAAGGTGGAATCTGATTGGGCTGATATAATTGACACAAATCTGGGTCCATTTAATCATGAGGAGTTGTACTCAGAGACATTTGCTGAGGAGGCGACAAGGAGAACTCAAAGGATAGTTGAGTTTGGTTTGGCTCACATTAATGTCTTTCCTCTATCAATCCAATGTCCTGAGCTGATAATGACAACAGTTGGAACTTATAATCCGGCCACTAGACAATGTGTTGATTCACAGGGCAATGTTATCATAGATTTGACTCCCCAAATGTTTCAATTTATTTTCAGTGTTCCTGATCTAAAGAATCTTGGACAAATTAATGAGGCAAAAGCTTTAAAGATATATAGCAATCATAAGGAGACCAACAAGGCTCATTTAAATAAGAAATGGTTAAGAACTAAGAAGAAGTCTCTAACAAAGCTTTCAGATCAGCCAAAAAGGGCAAAGTTCTACAAAGAAGTTGGAGATATTATAATGATGTTATCTAGAGTCTTCGAAAAGAGAGATGCTTTTCATTTTAAAGAATGGGTGTTTCCATTCATTCAAACAATCTTGGATGGAAGGCAATAGTTTGATTGGCCTATGATTGTGTCGGAAAGCATACATAATCAAATGATAAGAGTGAGGGAAACTAAGATTTTCTTTATGACCTCTTATGTCATTTATGCAGTAGCAAGGAGAGGCATCTTTTTAGGGTTGAACAGAGTGGGAGTATTAGGAGAAGTTGATGGGCAAAAAAAAGTATGGAATCATTATGACTAGTTGTCCTTGTAGATCTCTAAATTCCATTATAGAAGAGTCAATTATGCATTTTTGTATGTAGTTATTAACCAACTTAATGGGGATGCAGGATATAGACTAAGCCAGGAGGCTATGGCTTTCATTACAAAGTGGGGTTATTGGTTTATTCAATATTCCAAATTCACTTATTTCAGGCTGCCTGGGTTTGAGGGTCATCCTCACTTGCTCCCTAGGTGCTACAACAACATAATTGTCTAAATGGAGTTTGTTTACCAAGTTTTAGGGGTGAATGCAAAGTTTGGAATAAAGCATAAAATAGGTTGTCACAAGTTCCCCATGCAATTGGGTGAATACAACTGCCCACACCTTGTGGGAGCTAAGGTTGTTTGTAATGAGTTAATGCATTTGAAGTTGGGCCTATATACTGCCAAGAAACAATTTGATCCGAAGAAAAAGATGAATGCCCATCTTGCTTCAGTCTTTGATAAACATTTCAACCTACTGGAAGACTTCTGGAGTGATCTCCAGGATGAATATGACCTTAGGAAGAGAAATTATCAGAGGTTGCCTATCCCACTCATGGTGGAATATGGAGTTAAGGTAGACATTCCTGAAACACTGTAAGATGATGGTGTAATTTTGGATCCTGTATATGAAACACAAAATATAGGTACCAAGAACTTAGACCTTGTGGATTGGGATGCGAAGGAGATAGTGGATATCAAACAAATAGCCAAACCAGTGTGGATAGGAGTATCCAATGAGTTTCACTCAGAACCAAATATCTTGGGGTCAAACTTCTAAGAAAGGGAGAGGGTATAAGACAACCAAGAGGAAAATGCCTCCCAAAGAACCCTTAGAGTTTTTTCCTCCTGACATAGAGGAGTTTGAGCTTGAAGCTCCGGTCCAAGAATTGCCCGAGGCACATGAAGGAGAAGTTCCAATGGGATCGATGCCCTCAACATCAGTCATGGGAGAATCATCTACCCAGCTCCCTCCTATAGAGCAATAAAGTGGAGAAATGCCTAAGGGGACTCTCCATGATGAAGCTGAGACTTTAAAGGAAAAGGGAGCAGAGATGGAGATTCATGACATAGAAACAGACTATGATGATACTTTATTAGATAAGGAGACACAAGAGGAGATGCCTCTAGAGGAAATTGAGCATGTGTTGACAAAAGAGGATGAGTGGGAATTATTTGAAGAGGCACAGGCACATGCTGAAGCTGTGGCAAAGAAAAAGGAAATAGATGCAAAGGAACACGATGATGTAGTACTCTAGCAACAGCAGTTGGAGGCCAAGCTGAGAGATGATGAAGTGATCAAGCAACAATAGGAAAAGGAGCATGAGCTCAGAACAAATGATGAAAATGGTGCAAAAGATACATGAGCTGGAAGAAGAAAAGGCTAAGAAAAAAAGAGAAAGAGAGGCCCTTGAGGCTAAGTTTAAAATGATTGAAGAGGCCTATAAGAAAAGAGAAGAAGAAGAATGTCTGCATAAGAGTAAGGATGTTGAGGAGCTGGCTAAGCAGAAACAAAAAGAGAAGGAAGAATCAGACAAACTCAAGGTCTTGGAAGAGGAAATAAATAAGCTTCTTAAAGAGAAGAGGTTGGAGGAAGAGAGACTGAAAAGGGAGCAAGAAGATAAAAGGATACAAGAGCATAGAGAGAGGGAAAAGGCTGAGAAGCTTGCAAAAGAGAATGTAGAAAAAGAACAACAAAATGTACAGGAGGTTGATTCTCAACCTAGGGTTAATTTACTACAGCCATTATCTTCTACAACTGTTGCCTCTTCTTCTACAATAATGGCTACTACTCTGAGTACTCCTACCTTGTTGAAGCTTGATCTTGAAAAGAAACAAATAGCTCCCCCACAACCTCTTAATTGGGAAGATATGATGAAGGAGATTGAAAAGGAGAGACCCAAGAAGAGGGCTAGAATTCTTCATTCCACAAGAATAACTGAGGGAGGTGAAATTATAGCAGAATTTAAAATACCAGTAGTGGATAAAGATATTGGAGAAATGCAGGTCACTAATTACCAGCTAGGCATTGTCAATTTTGGAAGGCCTACAAGAAGTCAGCAAATGAACCTGATTGATGTTGTAGCCTCATCCACAAAGTCAAGGATGATGAAAGACAGACAAAGAAAGGATGAGCTCAAAGCTCAGTTGGATCAGTTGCATACCTTTTTGAGAGATGTTTTCGCTCCTCGATCACAACAAATTGCTGCCTTAGAGACACCAGTTTTGCTCAACAAAAGAGAGGTTGATGATCTGGTACAAATAAAGAATAAGGTTGGGATGATGGATAGATGGACAGATGGATAGATAAACTTAACCAGGAGGTAGGAGAGGTGTTAGTAAGTAGTTTTGAGATCCACAAGGAAGCATTAGAATTAATAGAAGAAATGAAGCACCATACTGAAACGTTGGAAAGGAAGGAGGAAGAATATGGGGGATATGTCTAGAAGATAAAAGATATCAATAAATTGCCAAAGTCAACCCTTCTTGAGTAGTCAATTCTTGAGGAAGACAATGCAGACTTCTTGGAAAAAGCCTCTAGCATAATCCGGTTTAGATCTTATTTTATATACAAGCATAGGAATGAAATCCAAGATGCTAGTAAGGATTTGAATGAACAACTTGATGAACTAGAAGTTGTTGTAGCTATTCTATTTAATGTTGACATGCCAGTTAAAGAGGGCTTGCCTCTAAGTCAATTAAGGGAGAAATGGGACAATATATTTCAAGAGTTTATACAAAAAGAGGATGATGGAGAGGATCTATTATTAGATAGATTGATGGATGTCAGGGAAGGAGTGAAGGCTGCAAGAAAGGAGTTGACTAAATTGAAAGACATGAAGGGGTTTGCCTCCGCAAAACTAAAGAGAATTAAATTTTAGGACAATTGGATTGATGGGCCGGATGTAGATATTCTTCAACAGGTCTTCTCCAGTTATGATGAATACATTCTTGAGCAAGCTACACAAGAATGAGTTGGCAGTCTATTTTGGGTGCATGACTTTCCCCTCCCCCTTCTTTCTTTCCTATTTCACAGGGAAATCAATGTTGGAACTGGAGATCAACTAGTCCAAGTTTCCGAGGAGATTTCAATTCCTTGATTAGGGGATCTCAATTTTGATTGAGAGGAATTTATGCTTTGGACGCCTATATGTATTTTTGGGTGCCATATTGTAAAGGTTGGCTAATAAGAGTAGAAATAGCCACTTGATAGTAGAAAATAGGAATTTCATAGCTTTGAAGGGATACTTTGTTTTAAGTTCAGTTAAATTTAGATACACTTTTATACAGTGTTATGTTAGAATTGAGTTTATTGGATGAGGTTAATGAATCATAATCTGTCTGTATGCCAGTGAGTTTGTTGAAGCATAAATGTTTCTTATTTGATGAGAATCAATAGAAGGAACCAGATTTCAAAGATTATTTCATTAAATTGTCTATGGATGGAATTGTTACATGTCTATTGATCTATGTTATTAGCAATGAATGAAGAGTTTTGTTCTTTTTATATCTTAAAAGTATTGTGATGGTTAAACTAAGCACTGTAGATGCATGCAATGGTATGGATTGTTCTGTAAATTGCACCATGTTATGGTTTTCTTGATCTATTGAAGGAGCATTCGTTGTTGAAAGAATATGTCTGGATATTAGAGAATTTCATTCATGTTTTACTGATTTATGCCTTGACCTATCTTTTTCTATTTATTTAAACCCCCTTTCGTTAAGTATAGATTGATGAATCCGTTGTTACTTGCATTCCTTATTACCAACAAAGGCCCCTTGAACATTACAGTTGCATGAACTAATTGAGTGACACTAGATAGTTGAGAACCAACTACCAGGACCTTGGGAGTTAGGCTACTATATGTTGTCTTTCTTTTTAAGGAGAAATAGAGTAGAAATATTTTGTTTAACGTTGTTTGTGTCATTTTCACCATAACAAAAAGTTACCTATCCAATGTTTTTCTTGCAGTAAAATAGGTCATTTTGCATCTAGATGTCTTGAAAGAATTTCTAAGTACAAACCCGAGAAGACTAGATTTCAAAGGAAATGATATTATGCTAAAGAAGGTGTAACTGATAAAGAATCTGATAAAGAAATTGGAAATGAAGATGAATGGGTATTCATTGCTATCAAAGAAAATGGTCAGGTGTCCACTGAATCTACTAGTAATGTGAATGTTGAGAAAACTCTTGCAATAAAAATTGAAGAAAATGATGAGTGGGTAATTGACAACGGATGCTCACATCATATGACTGGTGACAAAAGAAAGTTTGTAAGCTTGGAAGACTATGATGGTGGTGTTGTAAGATTTGGAGACATCACTTCTGGTGTGATTCGTGGCAGAGGCACTATTTCTTTTGGTGGTAAGCACAAGACTGATGATGTTCTTTATGTAGAAGGCTTAAAGAATAACTTGTTAAGTGTTGGAAAAATGGTAGACAAGGGTTACAATCTTCAATTCAAGGATGGTAAGTGTAGAATAAGGGGAAGTTCTAGAAATATGATTGCTTTAGGTACAAAGACAAAAGGTAATATATTTCATTTGAGTGTTGCTAGTGAAAGTTATTTAATTGCTCAAATTGATGTAAGATGGTTATGGAATAGGAGGTTGTGTCATGTGAACTTTGATAAAATTTTCAAGAGAAGCTCTACTCAAGCAGTCAAAGATCTTCCTAAGTTAGTGAAGCCTACTAACACTATGTGCAAGGTATGTCAAATGGGAAAGCAAACAAGAAATTCTTTTCGGAGAAAATAGTATAGCTCTAATGGAGTACTAGATTTGATACATACTGATTTATGTGGTCCATCTAGAATCAAAAGTCTACAAGGTCAAAGGTATTTTACGTTGCTCATTGATGATTATTCTAGAATGATATGGGTTGCTTTCTTTAGAGAAAAACATGAAGCATTAGAAAAGTTCAAAAGTTTCAAAGCTATGGAAGAAAATGAGATAGGTCAAAAGATCAAATTCCTAAGATCAGACAGAGGTGGTGAATTCACTTCCCAGGAATTCAATTCTTTCTGTGAAGAACATGGAATCCAAAGACAACTATCTGCTCCCCAGACCCCTCAACAAAATGGATTTGTTGAAAGAAAGAACATAACCGTTATAGACACTGCTAGAACCATGATGATGGAAGCAAATGTTCCTCATTTCTACTGGAGAGAAGTTGTAAGTACTACTATGTACACCATTAACAGGGTGAATGCCAACAATAATTATGGTAAGACACCTTTTGAGCTATGGTTTGGTTATAAGCCTACTGTCAAGTATTTCAAAATTTTTGGAAGCAAATGCTACATCAAGAGAGATGATGATATAGGAAAGTTTGATAGTAGAAGTGATGAAGGAATATTTTTGGGTTACTCTACTAAAAGCAAAGCTTACTGGTGCTTTAATAAGAGGTTAAAGAAAATGGTTGAAAGTGAAAATGTCAAGGTTGATGAAGATATTGTTAGACCATCCAGATGTAGTGGATATGACTCATATGATCAACATGATAATACTAACAATGGGAATAATGTTCAGACACAGAATCAACTTCAGATTATTTTGGTGAACCAAGAGAATCAAGAGGTAGAGACTAGCAGAAGTGCAGAAGAAAGAACACAAGAACAAGAAGTCAGAGAAAATCCTAAAACTTCCAAGTATGTAAGGCGAAATCACTCTGACAGTCAGATCATAGGAGACAAGAGCAAAGGTGTGCAAACTAGAAGAATTGTTTTGGAAGAGTATTGTCTAATTTCCAAAGCTGAGCCCAACAATATCAATGAAGCATACAAAGATGAATATTGGATGGAAGCCATGACTGAAGAACTAATGCAGATAGAGAAAAATGATACATGGGATCTTGTTCCTATACCTCAGAACAAAAATGTGATTGGAACCAAATGGGTGTTTCAGAATAAGTTGAATGAGCAAGGTGAAGTGGTCAAAAACAAAGCAAGACTAGTTTGCAAAGGGTACTCACAGATGGAAGGTATTCATTTTGAAGAAACTTTTCCCCCTATTGCTAGAATTGAAGTTGTAAGATTATTTCTTGCTTATGCTACTTTCAAGAGTCACAAAGTCTATCAGATGGATGTAAAGTCAACATTTCTAAATGGTGAGCTAGAAGAAGAAGTCTATGTTGAACAACCAGATGGATTTCAACTGATTGATAAAGAAAATATGGTATGCCGATTGAAGAAAGATCTATATGGACTCAAGCAAGCTCCTAGTGCTTGGTATGCTAGATTGGATAAATACTCGTTGAAACTTGGATTCAATAAAGGTACTGCTAACAACAATTTGTATTTCAAGTTTGATCAGAATAAAGAATTGATCATTGAAGTCTTTGCTGATGATATTATTTTTCAAGGTGATGATGATTTGTGTATGAAGTTTTTTTGATGAAATGAAAAGTGAGTTTGAAATGCCAATGATAGGAGAGCTGAAGTTATTTTTAGGATTGCAAATCACTCAGCTAGATGATGGAATTTTCATATCTCCGTCTAAGTATGTGAAAGAGCTACTGAAAAAGTTTGGCATGGAAGATTCAAAGCCAATTGGTACACCTATGGTAACTGGATGAAAACTTACACAAAATGATGATTCTCCTAAAGAAAATCAAACAAGATACATGTCAATGATTGGTGGATTACTCTATTTGACTCAGACTAGGCTAGATATAATGAATGTTGTATGCATGGTTGCTAGATTTCAAGATGATCCTAAAGAGTCTCGTGTGACTGCTGTGAAAATAATTTTTAGATACCTAAAAGGCATAGTTGATCTTGGTCTTTAGTATCCTAGGGATGATGATCTTATCCTGAGTGATTTCAATGATGTTGATTGGGCAAGAGATGTGGATGACAGGAAGAGTACTAGTGGCGGTGCATTGTTCTTAGGGAAGAAGTTGGTATCTTGGCTAAGAAAAGAGCAGAATTCCATTTCATTGTCTACTGCTGAGGCAAAATATATTGCTACTGCAAACAATTGTACTCAAGTATTGTGGATGAAGCAAATGTTGAGAGATGTCAAAATTGAGTATGAAGAACCCATTGCCATATTATGTGACAATTCAAGTGCCATAAAATTTTCCAAGAATCCAGTGCTGCATTCAAAGACAAAACATATATCCATCAAATCACTTCTTGAGAGATAAAGTAAGTGACAAAGAAGTTAGACTGGAGTACATACCTACCAAGGAGAAAATTGCAAACATCTTTACTAAGACTTTGCCTAAGGATACTTTTGAGTATCTCAAAGGAAAGTTAGGGGTGATTTCCCCTCCTGATCAGAACTAAGAGATGCAAGTCTTTGCATCAGTCCATGAATTCATAGCCATATCTTATTTCAGATTGATGTTGTGGTGGTTGCTACTCAGGGGGAGTAGTCAAATGATTCAAATATGTGATCATAGCATGTGTATCTTTTCCATTGATGTCAAAGGGGGAGAGAAGAGCAATGTGAAAAACATAAGGAGAAGAAGGAAACAGGAAAAGAGTGCACAATCTCAGGGGGAGATTGCTGGAGAAGAGCTAGTTGGGTTGATGGCATTATTTTTCACAGCATGTGTTGCCATCAATTCCAAAGGGGGATATTTTTGGATGTTGTGGTTGCATTGCTGATATGTGGTTGTCATTGATGTCAACACTATTAACATTGGTTATTTTGAAGGTTGTATATGTTGAAGATATTGAGAAAATTGTAATAAATATATTGCAGGCAGCCAGTGAAGCTTCAAAGGTTAGAATGTTGGGAAGTTGTGAATGTTGAGTTTTTGGTGGCACACACTAAAGGGGTTTTTTCTCAATCCATCTAGTATGTTGTTCAAAATTTTCAGTGGTACACATCAAGATTTGAGGAAGTTATGAAGTTCTATGTGTCTAAAGTCATTTTGTTACTGTAACAGGTGTTCTTGGAAGAACAGGATGAAATTATGGTAATTTTAGTTGTTGCACATGTACCTGTGACGTTCATGGGTAAGTCTAGATCGTGCTCTATCCTTGTTGTATGTCCGCATTGATCAGTGTGTTCGTGATAAGATATTTTTCTGATGTGTGCTTGATTTTTCATGTTCTTGGCCGACATGATGGTAGTAGCATGTTGCGGATCCATAAGGATTAATATTTTATTGTTTGGCATGTTCTAAGGTGTTTGTTTGGGTCCTCACTATGTTGTGACCAACTTGCATTGGTGTGCATTCATATTTATTCATGTATTAAGGCCGACAGTTGTAATTCATTATTTATTTGTGGCCGATAGAGTAGTTGATGTAATTCGGTGTGGTAGATATATAAGAGCGATTGTTTACTCATTTTGAAGTTTCTCAAGGTGTGCTCGATGTGTGCAAGTAATGCACATGTGCGAATAAAGGTCAAATCATTCAGGAGCAGAGCAGAGTGTGAAAGAGATTGAGTAGAGTGCGGAAGAGTGTGTAGAATTTTTTGTGTGCCTAACCAAAACTATAATCAAGATTTTGTAGAAGCTAACTTCTTAGTTCAAAATCATCAGATGGATTTAATCTGATTATTGTGTGTAAGGCAATGAGCCTTCCTCTGAGCAGTGTGCTCTAGGTAGTGTGCTTGAATGCAAGTGCATTCCCTTTTCATTCTTCACTATACTTCTAACAGGGTATAATCTTGTGGACTAACATCCACCGTCGTTTTTCCCCTAATAGGGTTTCCATGTATAAAATCTTGGTGTTCATGTGTCTTTGATGTGTTATTGATTTATGCTTGCATTGCTAATTATTAGATCTAAGATTTAAGGTTGATTAATGTTGAATAAGCTTGATTTTGGTAACAACTGATTCAAACCCCCTCTCAGTTGTCTATCCTTGTTTTTCCAACATAATCAACCAAGCACAATGTGACACACCATCAAGAAGAAACAAAACACAAGATTTATGTGTGGAAAAACCCTAAAAGGGTGAAAAAACCACTCTAAACATTTGCTTTATTAAGCCTCATTAGCTAAAAACTTACTGATTACATATTGCATGCCTCATTGGCTACACTTTATGCCTCACTGGCTACTCATTCTGCTCATTGGCTTCTCAATCTTCCTCACTAGCTTCTCAATTTGCCTCACTAGCCAATCACCATGCTTCATTGGAAAACACACATCATTTTAGGAAAAAATAAACAAAAAACCAAAGGGCTACTATGTTTCCATACATATCACTGCACCGACAAAACTTCATCTCCCTTATTCACACTTATAATACCACTATTTTGTCAATCTGAAAAACATAATTCTAAAAAACTCATTGACTTCATAGGAAATCATCATGTTTTGATCCTGAAAGCAACATACCTTTGAATGCAAGAATGAAAATACCGTTATACATGTCACTCTTTTTTTTCACATCAAAAACCATACTCACTAATGTCCAAATACACATCAAATTTAAATCCCATTACCTGCATACATGGATGACCATTCACTAAATATTTGCATACATTATGACTATCACATTTTTTGGATAATTAAAAGATCTATGCAAAACAATGACTCCTTGCTACACATCCCAAGGCAAAACAAACTTCATGTTCTCAACACTTATTCACATTATCTGATGTTATACACTTGTTTCATCAAATCCTCTCTGAAACTGATTGATATTCACAAACACACAACATTAATATCTTCCATTACCCTTCTTTAAACTCATTTCACAGTTTAAATGCCTTGCCAAAAAAATTAGCCATTGTTGTTCCAATTCAATTTAGCATAGACATTCATAGATGATCAAAATCATCTACTATACACTACTTGAACAATAATCTCTCAAGATCAAAAACACATTCCCCTATGAGATACATCATTCATTTCACTCTATAAACACTATCTCAGATAAAAGTTTGTCAAAAATAATTCTAAACACCTGCCCGTTGGAATACAAATAGTTTTCGTGCCATACAATTGTCCATAGGTCTATTCATATTCAAGAAATTTCACAATAAAGTGACTGTCAAACTTCCTAATGCCTGTCAAAGTAAAGCCCTGTAAAATAGTCGTTCTCAGTTTTGAATCAAAACCTTTGATTTTAGAAACCCACCTCTAACACAATTAAATTGTGACCATTGATATCTTATGAAGCAATGAAATGAAGTTGCTTTGCCTGCTTAACTAGTGAAGGGACCGATTACATAATGACTATGAACCCTTTAAATTGTCACTTAAAAGACTTCTTAACCGATCATAGCTAGTCAACTTGAAAATATATCAAAAATAAACTTTAATATATACTTTGCACAAAGAATTTTATTTAGGGTTTTAAAGAAAACATGTTACCCAATGATTAAACCCTAAACCATGTCAAACCCTTAACGAATTGTGTACCTGTGATTGAATTTAAATATTTGAAATAGATAATGAATAGTGGGAATAATACCAACTTCTTGAAGGAATTCTTTGTAAGATTCTTTGACATCAAACCCTCAACTATGATCAGTCAACTCACCAAATCAACATACCTTGAATGATTGGCATTTGTGCATCAAACCAATGAATAAGTACCTAATGAACCTGTGCACCAACACCTTGAAATACTATCATAAATTTGACATATTAAAGAACCTCTTTCACTATAAGTAGCATTAAATTTTGTGTATGAAAAATAAGTAGCATCAACTTTAGCATCAATGAATGGAATACAATACACTTGACTTATGCAACAAATGTCTCCAGTTACCAAACCAAACACCATTTCCTTTGGAAAGTAGTGAACAAATACCTATTTCCACCTTTGGCATCTCATGCACCTATCTTTGACATCTGTTCCTACCTTGTCTTTGCATGATGAACAAAAACATGAACTAAATCAAGTGAACCTTTGAATGACACCATTTGTATAAATAACCTTTGACATCAACGACAAAATACCATTAGCAAAAAACTCCCCCTTTTTCATTGATGGAAAAACCATCACTTCACCAAAAAATTTCACCACAATCTCTCCCTCTTTGACATCAAATGACAAAGGATAATGGACCCCCCTGCAAATAGCATCTTGTCTACTCAAAATATATAACAGTTTGAAAAAAACATAGCACTATCAAGTGTCTCAAAACTGATATGACACATGCATTAAACATTATACCCCAACAAAAATATTAATTTCAACATGATATTGATACTGTTATTAGACTACCACTATTAAAAATAAACTGTGACTGAGAAATGAATAGCACTAACCATACTTGCAAACTGGGATTGAGAAAATGGTCATTGAAATCACTATTTAAGCATCACACTATTGATCAATAGTGACTGAGATCACTAACAAACAGTGAGGAAGAAAACATACATAAAGATCACTGAAGTTTGTGAAGACCATAACTACAAAACATGAGGGGTTGGTAATAGAAAACATGGCATTTGTTACCTTTTCTTGCTACTAAGATAGCCTTAGTTTTGTCAATTTCCAATCTAAGTTAGATGGAAAAGTCCCTATCCTCAATACCACTATAACCTTTGTAAACAACTAGTTGCTCCCCCTGTCATCAAGATACTTGAATTTAAGCTCTTCTCAAACTTATCACTTGCCCTTGTTTATCCAAAATAGATAAGTATCACCATCTCAAAACTGTGACTCCCCTCTATGACTAAAAAACACATTGATCAAGCACTATAATACACTAACTACCTAGTGGAATAACAAAGTGTTTTCCACACTGTCTATGGTAGGACCACTGAGATATAAATCTTGATACACACATCATGACACTGAGAACTGCCATCATTATACAAAACCATCACATATATAAAGTAGATTGAGGAGCATTCCCTTCTCAAGAACATTTGATCAAATCCACTGTGACCATACAAGCACCATCTTGAAGAAGTATTGTTCTCAATGTAACAAACCACAAACATTACCATATTGATTATAAAACTTCCACATTGACCAAGACCAATCCAATATCACTGTTACTGACTATTGATGCTATAGATGAAAAGTGACTGAATAGAATTACTCCCCCTACAAAATAGTCTTGCTTCTCACTGTCAAGTTTGTTAAGAGCCTTGCCACAAAACCACTGTCAGTGTCTTACATATCACAAGAAATAAAAATTTCATAATACCCATGCATTGATGCCACTGCCAACCTGATATGATGCAGTCACTAATAATATGGTCAAAACAACCATAACACTGGTACTGTATTGATACTACCATCACTGCATTATCTATATCAAATGTGAGTCATGTCTAGCACTATACTTAAACACCTTGTATTCCATATCAATCATTGTGTAACCATAGACCCTTCATGACAGTTTTCCTTGGATAGTGATTTGACCAAATTGCCTCCGTTGACAACAATGACAAAGAGACTCATGAAAATATGCAAGAGAAATCAACTGTCACCATAAGAACATGAGCATAGAAACTATGGAAAGATCAATGTATACAGAGAGAAATAAATATTTTCAACATAAACCTACCATTGTAAAGATTCACGATTACCACTACTCCACTATGTATTCATTATGTAAGATGATTGTGTAGTCAATATGCCATTTCACACCATGACATGAAAGAGTTTCAAAATTATTGTCCTCTGCCACTGTCTAAGCAACTATTACCATTATACAAGGCAAGAATCACTTTTTCAGAGAGAAACCACTGGATTCCATCACCTCCAAAACTCATGAAATTATCCTATGAGCTTCTTCTGAGATGTGGACTAATGTCAGATAAAAACATTGCTCAAAATAAAAGAAATGATTTCACCAAATAAAGAAGAAATATCAAGTTGTGACTGTGGATCATCTCCAACCTTGTGAGAAAGATAGTCAATGAAAAGCATTGTTAAAAACTTTTGACCGAGATCACATGTAAACACCAACTGTCCAAACATAGAGGTACCATTATATCATCACTTGCACAAAACAAAAAATCACAATATCATGTATTGACTGCAATGTTCATTGACATTTACCATAATACTACTTGCAAATATAACCAAATCACCAAAAGAACATGCTGTCAGAAGCAACACAAGCAAGTTGGCAAGAATCATAAGGTATTGGCATACTATACTAGCAAGGGCTGGTATCATTTCAAGAACTACAAATTGTACTTTGGTAAACATGTTAATGCAAACCACTTAATACCAAGAGAATTGCTTTTGTGAGATCGCTAAATCTATCATTGTCCACTAAGATTGAGGCACAACCACTCAATGACTGTAGACATAAACTCAGTCTGTGATCTCTACCATTTGATGCACAACATAAGTATATTGAGAAGCACTTGTTAATAATGACAAGAAAACTTTGATAAAACATAGCTTAGGGTTTTAGGACTTAGACCTTCAACACTGCTAAACCCTAAACACACATGAATGTTTGATACATGATCCCTTGGAAAGCACTATTATACCATTGAAAAAGACTTGGCACAATACCTTATGAAGTCAATAACAAAATACCCAACTCTCAACCTTGTATCATGTCTATTCACCTCATGTCAAAGCAACAAATCACACTTGAATATCACTTGAAAATGTATAGCTTTCTTATCAAAGAAGACTATCATTACACTTGTAAGCTGTGACAACACTATAAGCAATGAAAATCACATTGTACTTTGCAAAGATACAACTTGAAAGCATGAAAGATTTAACTGAGATAACATAGATGTAGACCATATGCATTGAAAAGCACCACAACTATGTACCACTGTTCAACTACTTCTATGTACCATACCATTATTTGCATGCTATGTCACTGTACATTTACAAATGCATAACACTATATCTATTCTCTATTAGTTGCTAACTATGATTGATATATTCAATGAGTCAAAACAATCATCGCATAACATTACTCAACATGTTCTTCTCAAGGATTATGAAGATATATACATACTTGATATGTAATGAAAAAGGATTTCTCAAACTATTTTTCCTAAATGAGCATATGGTCAAATAATGTAAGCAAATCGTGAATGATAATCAAAACTATCACTTCTTTACTAATCTCTGTCATGAATAATTTTGCAACCACCTTAATCCTATCTTCTAAATTTTTTAACAGGCACTATCATCTTTATTTAGGGTAACCAACCTCTTTGTTTGATGTCTATGGGGTTGAATAATAAAATAATAAACACCTCCCCCTAACCTCATGCTTCTCTTTATGCACTTATAGATGTCTCTTGTGCAGTATGCACAAGCTTAGGTTCTTCCTTCTCTTTCTCTTGCTTTCTTCTCCAAAATTTCATAGTGCTAGTATTCTTGTGATGGTTAAAAGGTTTCATTAAATCATTTCTACAATATTGTGCTTTATTTCCAACCTTATTGCATCTATGGCATATGACCTTGTTACCCACATGAGAAGTAAAAAAAAAAAAATCTTCTTGAGAATTCAAAAACATCATTTCTGAATTGTGAATTACAAAAACTTTTAGTGTGACCTAGATGATTGCATTTATAACAAAGGATCTTACTTCTTCCATTTTACCATTCATAAGAGCTCTCATTCCATCCAACTTTATTTTCATGCATCCAACACTCTCTTTTTCTATGACCAAATTCATAACAAGAATAATAATAACCATGAAAATAATTTTCAAACATGGACATTTGATGTTGTTTTGAATGGAAGGATTTTCTGAACTTGTTTTTGTTGGCTTGTGTAGGAATATATTATAATGTCTTCTTCTTGTCCCTAGTCTTAGGTGCAGTAGAATAATAGTTTATAGATCTATTTTATTCCTTGGTGTTTTTCTGACCTTAAAACTCCGCCCTTTTTCAAAACCTAAACCAATAGTATTCTTGTGATGTTTTTTCTTGCTCAACATCTCTTAAGCATTCAGTGCTCAAATTGAAGATTCTTGTGCAACATGGAAGATGCCTTTTCTAGTTCCTTTCTCAAAGAAACTATTTTTGATTCATACCTTTCACAATCAACCTCTTTTTCCTTAAACTATTTTTTTACTTTTTCTTCTATTTTCTTAACTTTTGCAGCCTGTACCTTCAAATCTATGATCTTTTTTTTTGCTTTTTGAAAGGCTGAAAGTGTCTTGGCCTTAGACTCCTTTTCTTCTTGGAGCTGAAACTTTAATATTTGATTCTCAATTTTGAGTCTCTTAATCTCATCAAGGGCACAAATGAGTTCACCTTCAATATCAATTTCACATTCATCTGAATCATACTCATGTTCATAGTCACTCACTAAGTGGTCTCCTTCTTTGTTAACATTCTCAACTACAAAATCATCTTCGAACCTTGTATCCTTTTCATTTTGTAAACCATTTCTTATAATTTCTTCTTCATTATCTTTTGTACTTGGTTTAGGTGATGCTTGTTGTTTAGCATTCTGTTGGGTATCTATTTTTTCTTTGTTTCTTTTACTTTTTTCCATAGTACTCCACCACCAAGATCAACCCAAGTTGATTAAACCTCTTCAGGGAACCTAGGACTCTGATACCACTTGTTGGAGTACAAGACCATTAAGAGGGGGGTGAATCAGTGGTCAAATAAAACCAATTTCAAAACTTAACACACCTGATTATTCAAAGACTCTAGATATTGTATGTTATGAAAATCATAAAGTTATACAAATCAAAACATAACATCTGAATCAAGGATAATCAACCAAGCACAATGTGAAACACCATCAAGAAGAAATAAAACATAGGATTTATGAGTGGAAAAACCATAAAAGGGTGAAAAAACCACTCTAAAGATTTGATTTATTAAGCCTCACTGGATAAAAACTTATTGATTACATATTGCATGCCTCATTGGCAATACAACAAGCCTCACTAGCTACACTCTATGCCTCACTAGTTTCTCAACCTACTTCACTGGCTTCTCAATCCGCCTCACTAGTTTCTCAATATGCCTCACTAGCCAATCGCCATGCATCACTGGCAAACACACATCATTTTAGGAAAAAATAAACAAAAAACTAGAGGGCTACTCTGTTTCCATACATATCACTGCATTGACAAAACTTCATCTCCCTTATTCACACTTACAATAACACTATTTTGTCAATCTAAAAAACACGGTTATGAAAACTCACTGAATTCACAATAAATCATTATGTTTTGATCATGAAAACAAAATACCTTTGAATGCAAGAATGAAAATACTGTTATACCTGCCACTCTTCTTTTTCACATAAAAACCATACTCACTAATGTCCAAATACACATCAACTTCAAATCCCATTACTTGCATACATGGATGACCATTCACTAAATCTCTGCATACATTATGACTGTCACATTGTTTGAATAATTAAAAGATCAATACAAAATAGTGACTCCCTGCTACACATCTCAAGGCAGAACATACTTCATGTTCTCAACACTTATTTGCATTATCTGATGTTATACACTTGTTTCATCAAATCCTCTCTAGCACTGATTGATATTCACAAACACACAACATTAATATCTTCCATTACTCTTCTTTAAACTCATTTCATAGTTTAAATGCCCTGACAAAAAAATTAGCCATTGTTGTTTCAATTCAATTTAGCAGAGACATTCATAGAAGATCAAAATCATCTACTATACACTACTTGAACAATAATCTCTCAAGATCAACAACACATTCCCCTCTAAGATACATCATTCATTATGCTCTAGAAACACTATCTTAGCCAAAATCTTTTCAACCACAATTCTAAACACTTGCTTGTTGGAATACAAATAGTTTTGGCGCCATACAATTATCCATAGATATGTTCGTATTCAAGCAATTTCACAATAAAGTGACTGTCAAACTTCCTAATGCTCGTCAAAGTAAAGCCTTGTAAAATAACCGTTCTCAAGTTTGAATGAGAACCTTTCATTTTAGAAACCCACCTCTAACACAATTAAATTGTCACCATTGATATATTATGAAGCGATGAAATGAAGTTTCTTTACTTGTTTAACTAGTGAAGGGACCAGTTACCCAATGACTATGAACCCTTTTAATTGTCACTTAAAAGACTTCTTAACTGATCATAACCAATCAACTTGAAAATATATCAAAAAACAACTTTAATATAAACTTTGCACAAAGACTTTTATTTAAGGTTTTAAAGCAAACATGTTACCCAATGATTAAACTGTAAACCATGACAAACCCTTAAAAAATTGTGCACCTATGATTGATGTTAGATCTTTGAAACTAATAATGAGCAGTGGAATCAATACCAAATTCTTGAAGGAATTATTTGTAAGATTATTTGACATCAAACCCTCAACTATGATCAATCAACTTACCAACTCAACATACCTTGAATGATTGGCATGCACTTGTGCATCAAAACCAATGAATACGTACCTAATGAACCTATGCACCAACACCTTGAAATACTATCATAAAGGACATATTAAAGAACCTCTTTCACTATAAGTAGCATCAAATTTAACATCAACTTTTGCATATGAAGAATAAGTAGCATCAACTTTAGCATCAATGAATGAAATACAATAAACTTGAATTATGCAACAAATGTCTTCAATTACCAAACCAAACACCATTTCCTTAGGAAAATAGTGAACAAATACCTACTACCAGCTTTGGCATCTCATGCACCTATCTTTGACATTTGTTCCTACCTTGTCTTTGCACGATGAACAAAAACATGAACTGCATCAAGTGAACCTTTGAATGGAACCCTTTGTATTAATAACCTTTGACATGAATGAAAAAATACCATTAGCAACATCCATAAATGTAATGACAAATGAGACTAAGGAGAAACCAACCCTTCATGGACTAAGACTTGCTCCAACGGTCTTACAAATGGAGGATCGTTCCCTTGTAAAACTAGAAGGTATTATTGGTGACATTATTATTTATGTTGAGTCTTTGGAATATCCCATAGGTTTTATGATTTTACAACCAAAAATTAAGCTAGGGGATACCCCTTAATTTTAGGAAAACCTTGGTTAGCCACGGCTAATGCTATATTAATTGCAGGTCTGGCAACATGGTGATTTCAAATGGAGAACAAATGAAGCAATTGATGTTGTACCCTCCAACATAACCTTTATTGGAACCAAAGGATCCATTATGGATAGATAGTGATTTAGATGAATCTTTACCTATTTTGACAATTGATCAAAGTAGAGAATTTAAATAAGTATCAAAAGACAATGTTGATAATTTCTTGCAAAATCACTATTTATTTTATAATGTTTTAGAGACAATGATTTTTCCTTCAGGTATAAATAAAAATTGCCCTTTTGGGGATTTTCCATTAGTTAGTAATTCACAATCTATTCAACATTTCATTACTTTGTATCAGTTATTACCACACTTGTATATATAGCCCATTTTTAGTATCTAGGAATTTTGATGCATACTCATTCACTTCCCAATTGCTTGCTATAAATACTCCTGTCTAGTCTCATAATATGGAAGTTTTACTTGGAAAAATGCTTAATATAAATCCCAACCTGATCCCCTCACAGTTAGAAGATATCATTGCTATGTTGTGTTCCCATAAAGATTCCTTTGCTTGGGATTACTAAGATATGAGGGGTATACATCCTGCTACTTACACACATCATATATATATAGAGGAAGGAAGTACACTTGTAAGACAACTACAAAGAAGGTTGAACCCATTCCTATGAGAATTTTTTAAAGATGAACTACAAAAGTTACTTAATGTAGGATTCATCTATCCTATCTCCAATAGCCAATGGGTGTCACCTCTTGTGGTAGTTCCTAAAAAGAATGGGAAGTGGTAAATATGTGTAGACTATAGGGCCCTTAATAAGGCTACCAAGAAAGACCATTTTCCACTACCCTTTATTGATCAAGCTTTAGACACCCTTGTTGGAAAGAAGTTAATTTCCTTCCTTGATGGATTTAGCGGTTACAATCAAATCTGTATAGCCCTAGAGGATCAAGACAAGACAACTTTACCTTCCTGTGGGGTACATTTTCTTATAATGTCTTACCTTTTGGGTTATGTAACACTCCTACTAATTTTCAGCGGGTTGTCTTAAGTATCTTTGCTGATTTGATTCATGATTGTGTGGGAGTATACATGGATGACTTTACTGTGTATGGTGACACATATGAGGAAGCAAAGGTAAATTTGGAAAAGGTTCTTAAAAGATGTATTATTACTAATCTATCTTTGAGTCATGAAAGATGTCACATCTTAATGATTGAAGGTATTGTCTTAGACATTATATTTCTTTGAAGGGAATTGAGTTTGAACCCAAAAAGGTAAAGATAATCCAAGACTTACCTATGCCTACTTCTCAGAAAGATGTTCATAGTTTTTGGGTCATGTTGGATATTATAGAATATTTATTCAATTTTTTTGTAAAATTGCCTCACCTCTTTTTCTTTTGCTAGGAAAAGATGTTGAATTTTCATGGATGCGAGAATGTCAACAAGCCTTTGAAGAAATTAAGGGGAAGCTTATAAATACCCCTATTTTATGAGGACCGAATTGTGAGTTGTCATTCCACATTCATACCAATGCTTCAAACAATTCTATGGGAGAAGTACTTGGGAAAAAGGATGATTCTCTCTTTTATTCCTTTTATTGTATTAGTAAGAATTTTATTGGTGCAGAGGAAAATTAAATTGTAACTAAAAAAATAAATTTGGTTGTAGTCTATGCGGTAAATAAATTTTTCCATTATATAATTGGGTATAAAGTCTTTGTACATACAGATCATTCTATTATAAGATTCTTAATGAATAAGCCACTTGTTACAAGCAAAGTAATTTGATGGTTTATTTTATTGTAGGAATTTGATATCACTATTCTTGACAAACCCAAATGTGAAAATGTAGTTGTTGACTTTCTATATAGATTGCACTGTGACAATGAAATGATACCTATGGATGATGCTTTCTCGGAAAAAAATATTTTTTCCATTTCTCTAAAGAGCCCATGGTTTGCATATATTTCCAATTATCTTTTCACATGCAGGTTTCCACTCAACTTTTCTCTAAGAGATTGACGAAAGCTTATATGACTTTGTTGGAAATATAGGTGGATTAATGGTTTACTCTTTCATACTTGAGTTGATAATATTATGTGTCGTTGTGTAGTAGAGGAGGATGTCTTTGAAATACTTCATGCATGACATTCTGAGCCTTGCGGAGAACTCTTTTCAGCATAATGAATTGCTAACAAAGTTTTGACTGTAGGGTATTATTGGCCAAGAATCCATAAGGATTGTAAAAGATATGTTCAACATTGTGATAAGTGTTAGTGTATGGGTTGACCCCCACGTTCTGATGCCCTTACAACCACAGTTATCAATTGAACCTTTTGAGAAATGGGGTTTGGATTTTGTCGGATGTATTAGTCTTCCATCTAGGAATGAAGAGTATATTCTGGTCTATACTGATTATGTTACTAAGTGGGTAGAAGTAGTAGCTTTGAAACATGCTAGAGATACAAATATTGATAACTTATTATACTCTGATATTTTTACCAAGTATGGCGTACCACTAGATATTGTTACAGTCCAAGCTCCACAATTCACACCTGATTTGGTTGAATCATTGGTTTGAGAATATGAAATCAAACACTAGAAATATTCTCCATACCATCCACAAGCAAATGGGCAAGTGGAAGTGACCAATCGGTTTGGAGAATATCCTTACCAAGATTGTGGTACTACATAAGAAGGATTGGGCAGATCGACTTCCTGAGGTAGTCTAGGCCTACAGGGCAACTTGGAAGACAACCATCGACTTGACACTGTATGAACTTGTCTATGGAAAAAAATGTTTTTCCCATTGAATTCGAAGTAAAGAATCTCTGTACTTCTCTTCAACTAGGGATGAGTCTCACTAAAGCCCAAAAATAAAGAATAACTCAACTCCACTCCTTGGATGAAATGCATCAACAAGCCCTTTTTCACGGAGAAGTGGTACAACAACAACGAGCACAATGGCATGACCACTTCATTCATTAGTGAATGTTCCAACTTGGTGACTGGGAATTTCTCTATGATTCTCGATTCTAGGAATTCAAAGGAAAATTTAACACTTGTTGGCTTGGTCATTATGAGATTCAAACTTTTTATGATAATGGTGTTGTTAAGTTGTGCACTGTGGATTCATGATTTAAGGCTCTTCTTGTCAACGAGCATTGTTTGAAGTTATACAAATGGTCCCTTTTGAAAGAAACTTTTGTTTGTATTGTGAAGAAGGAACTCACTCTTGTTCCTATCACCTCTCCAAAATAAAATGATATTAAAAAAATGAAATAAAAGATCCAACAATGAAAACCTTCGAGAATTGTTGGCTAGTTATTACTTGAAAATTGGGAGGTGACAAACCAATTTTTTGGTGCCTCTAGGTGGTATCAGATTGAAAATTGAATTGTTGGAAGTTTGGTGTCATTATCAATAAAAAAGAGAGAAAAAGAAGAACAAAAAACAAAAATCAATTTGCACTATGTTCTTACTGTCACAGGTGTGCCAAGAACTTCTACCCTCTAGGGATTTTTCTTGCCACTACCTATTCTGTGGTGCGACATGTATCTATTTGCATTTTTAGTATCCTGTTGCTGCTTTTATTTGTTTGTACCTAGATTAGTTGGTCATCCGGTCACTTTCTCTTCAATTTTCATGGATCCTCTATGCCTTCCTTTTTGTTCTAGGAACCTTCCAATCACTTTTATGATAGTTATTTGGCTCCTTTGGAGTTTTCCTTTTCCCATGGTGGTTGTCATACCTCTTTGGTGCTGTCATTTTTTGTACTATGGTTGTTGTACATGTTTTGGTGCTGCTAGGTGGATTGCATGGTTGCCTTCCATCACATCATGTCACATCCATGTGCTCCATCCACTCTTCTAAATCCAAGTTGGCGTCAGTTTTATTTCTTTTGTTGATGGGGCCGATCTTTCTCGTTGCCTTTTGAATTTTCTGCCACACCTTGGATTCATCATACCCTTTTATTTCTTTCCACCCTTCCACACCATATTTTTTTGTCCCATCCTAATAATCATCTGTCTCTCGCCACATTCTGTCATCATTTCCATGTCATGATTTTCTTGCCATTTTTGTCTCTTCACATCCCATCATCTTTGATGACATCTTTTATGTTTGTGCTATTAAATCTCCAAGGATCATGCATTTATGATGGTTTGTTTTCCACCTTCCCGCATTGGATTTCTCGTGCCACCCAATCTCTAGATGTCTTTTGATAATTGGTATTATGGTAGGTTTTATGTTATTTTTCAATTTATTATTTGTATTTTTTTCACAACGACTAGTGACTTGCCCATTGACAGGTCAGCTACTTAGCTGGGGGGAGGATATATTTAGCATATTCCTTATGGTTATCCATGATATTATTACCTAGGAAGGGAGCAATTTTCACCCAATTTAACTGTCATTTCTGGTACCTTAACCATAATTTGCAATTAATTCTCCATTTTCACTTATCATTTCCTCATCGTATGTCATTTTACTATAAAAAATTCATTATTTTTCCACCATTTTACTATTTCATCTTTTACCATTTCCACTTTCCCATTCTTTCCATCTTTGTGTTAGCGGTTTTGATTTTCTGGTTTTCATACAATGCCAACTTCCTGGCGCAATCATGGCACAAGAACGCTAACACCGTTATGAGCCCACTTCGATGGCACATCTAAGAGTTGTAGAGGAAAATTACAAAATCTTTAAGCAGGCGAATTGGGATGTATATTTTAGATGATTGTGTAGATATGATGGTGATGTAGCTAAGGAATTTGTGCTTGGTTTACACATGAATCAAGTCACTCTTAGGGGATTAAATTTTTTTGTTATATTCGACATAATTCCAAATGTAACGAGTCTACAATTATCTAGAGAAAATTACTTTCCCGACTATTCCATAAAAGTTACAGACTTACAGCCCATGAGAAAATGATTCTTGCAAAGGGGCAAGTCCGTTGAGATGGTTCATGGATAGGGGACTAAGTGTTGCTCACTTCCTCACCCATGGAAAGATGTTGCCAAATTTATCATCCAATATGTCACCTGTGAAGGAAGGTATGTTTATTTTAATGCACAACATTTTCACCTCCCGTTACATTTGCGTAGAGGACTTCTTGTGAATGTTCCATATTTCCTTCTCTTTTCTTTGCAACTTATGAGAAAGGTTGTTCCAAGTGGGAAAAAGTATTCTTTGGCACATCACGGGTTAATCCAATTATTAGTTATCCAGGAATTGAAATTGTTGTCTCCTCCTAGAAGTTGGGAGAGTTTTGTCAATATGGGGGAGGATTTGGTCCAGGAAGAAGGGAATCTTGAGGAGGAAGGGATCCCTAAAACTCCAAGCCATAATCACATTGAGGAAGAGACCCCTGAAAAACCTCCTACCTCTAGCTCAAGATGAAAATGTAAGCTCATTAAAGAAACCTTTGTTGCCTACAGCTCAAGCCCTAAGCATACGTCTGATATAAGAATTGCAACCAGACTAAGTTTAAAACCTCCAATTGTTGAAAAAGACTCTCCAAAACATAAGAATGAAAAAGGGCCTATGGATAAATTGAAAGGGCTAGCCCAAGTAGCTAGTGATATTATGGAGTCAGGTGACCAAAAAGACCTTGATTCTAACCTAGAATTCCTAGCCACAAACTTTGAGAAAAAAAGGGAAATCCAATCGGGAGTATAGACGATCTGCAAGAAGAAGCAAGAGCAACAAGGAAAAGCTAGTTTTGATGAGGAAGCCTCTAAATATGGAAACCCTGAGATTGCTCCACCAATTGGTAATGATCTTAACCCTAATTTTGATCCTAAGGCTGATACTATTGATCTTGGTGAATCGAGGAAAGTTAATTCACCTCATAGGATATGAGGTGTTGTACTAGAACATGAAAGCCTTGACTCCCCCACACTAGGTGAAGGGAAGGACAGTGACATTGAAATGGGAATGGGCATGTCAGACACACCGATAGAATTCAAACACTTGGACACTATGGGAGGCTTTACCAATCTTGATGAAAATTTAGCTAACCAACGGGTTGAGGATGAACAAGGGGAAGGAGTGCCTGTAAACCCTATTATCACTAATACAAAAATTAAAAATCTGGATGAATTGATTGATAGTCTAGAAAAGGAAAAAAATGATGACAGATAATTTCTTAGTCAAGATGATCAAGAGAACGAGGAAGAATTTGAAGAAAAATAAATCCTTTTAAAACAAATTAAAGACTTGTAGGGCTCAATTGAAAAGCTAAAAGGGGAAAATCAAGACTTGCAGAGTCAACTTCAACAGGGAAAATTTGCCTCTCATGTACAAGAAATAGAAATTCAAAGATTGAAAGTAGAGTTGAAACAAGAAGCATTTTCCAAGCAACAACATATGCTCATCAAGGATCATGCGGAGCAGATGGAGGCATTGAGATAGCTTTGGTCCTGGGAGATTGCCAACACCATCCAGAGACTAACAAGGCTATCTTGGTTTGTAGTTTTTCCTTCCTTGCATGGGGACATGCAAGACCTTCAACTAGGGGGTAAAATATGGGCAAAAATGAGGCCTTACTATTTCATCCTTTATTTTCCATTTTACCCTTGTTTATGTTGTCTTGTTCATACTTCTTGTTGCCATTTGTTGAAGGAAAATGGATATATTTAATCAGTTGTGAAAATAATTAAAAATGTCCATAATGTTAATTATTCAAAGAAGTATTAATCATTTCATGGTTAATTGACAGGGATAATTAAGGGCATGGGTTCAACTGTTGTGAGTATGTGGAAGGAAAAATACTAATGGAGAAAAGAGTTGCTAAATTGGAATGGATGTTGATGACATTTTACTTAGATTACTTTTTGTTATATTTTTGTTTTCGTTAAAGACAAATTCTATTTATTGGCCTTAGGATGATAATGCTATCTTTTATTACATACTTAAGTTTATTGGCCATAGGCCACAAAAAACCTAGTTCTATCAGTTTTTATCATATCGCTTAGTTTATATCTATGTAAATCTAAAATTGAACATATATGTGTGGTGATTAATCTATAAACAAACTTCTGCTCTACTTTCATTTGAATATTTTTGTGCGTGTGGATGATTATTTTGGCATAGAACTAGTTTTATTATCTCATCACCAAGTGAACCAGGGAGCAAGGGCTCACTGCTCGGATCAATCAACGATTCTATCAGTTTAGTTGGTGTGGTAACACGTGCTTTCATTTCTGTAATATTTTAATTTCATGTATGCAACGTGTGATTCCATTTCTATCTTATTTCTATAGCCTTTCCAATTTGTATTTTAGTTTAATTAATTTCCATTCTTAAGTTAATGTTATATTTGATAATAATGGTGTGTTAAACAAAAGAATAGGAATGAGTTTATTCTGAGTAAAGTAAAGAATTTGTTGTCACTATTTTATATTTTGTTTATATTTTGCAACTGTTTCTGCTAAACTTCCAATCACACTTCCTGGCACAAATTTTGTGACTTCTGTTGGCCTACTCTAATGGTTCAATAACTAAGCCCTTAAAGCTATAAATTAGACATTAGATATTTGCACCAAGTAGTTATCTTGCTCATCATGAAGGTTCATTTCATTATCAACCCAAGGACATGAACTTGAAATGGGTCAGCACTGTCCTGTGCACTAGGACTTAATTGTAGTCATCCTTATCCTATAATTAGAGAGAAAATAGTACTGAAAGTGAAATTCTTGAAAGGAATTAGCATAAGTACTGAGCATACATCAACAACTAAACTGAATTGAAATGAATTACATAAATAAAAGTCTCAATAAACATTCAAGAAGTTACTCTATCTGCCTTGGCTATAGGAACATACATATAATGAAGTTTCAAAGGCTGTAGGAATAGACAACTGTGAAGACTGTAACTAATTGTTGAACATAAAAGTAACTACTGAATTGAATGGATGGAATTCTCACCAAGTGGCCCCCCTTGAATGAGTCATCCCAAAACTAACTCAGATGCAACAAATTAAAGTATTCATAATATTCCTACCGAAGCCCATAAACCATCTTAATGCAACTTCTTTCAAGGTAGTAGGAAAACATTTAAGCCTATGAGCATCAGTAGTGTAATCATAGCTTTTATAGAAGATGTCAAATTCAAACAAGAAAGTGTATGGGTCCTCTGTTACAAGCCCATAGAATTTAGGAAGAATTGAAGCAAAGATGTTCTTGAGGTTATCAACTTCATTTTGTTGAGGGATAGGGAATGGAAAGGTTATCTGGCCAGGTCTATTTTGGCCAGCCATAATTGCTTGATGGATTATCAAAGAAAATGGACTCTCTATCAGGTTTTGGGCAGCTTGCTCTTTAGAGGAAGTTTTAGAACTAGTCAAATTGGAAAATGCGTCAGCGAAAGTATTTTCCTCTTCTTCTTCTTCTTCATCTCTTGGAAAATTTTGAAACTCAACTAGCTGGTTATCAAGGTCAGGGTCAGTAAGAAGGAATCTCCCTAGAGCATCTATTTTCCTGCCCCTATGAATGCAGTATTAACTCTGTATCAGCCAACTCACACAAAGAATTGGTGAAATAATAGTGGATCATTACTTTATTTGAATGAAGAGTATGCTAAAAAGAAACTTCAGAGCTACTAAAAACAAGAAAGAAACTAGAAATAACTCTGAAGAACTTTCTAGTTTGACACCATCCCTGACAAAAATGCCAAAATGTTGGCCTCCTCTAATGGTTCAATAACTTAGCACTTAAAGCTATAACTTAGAGATTAGATATTTGCACCAAGTAGTTATCTTTCTCATCATGAAGGTTCATTTCATTATCAACCCCTGGATGTGAACTTGAAATGGGTCAGCATTATCTGAGGACTAGGACTCAATTGTAGTCATCCTTATCCTATAACTAGAGAGAAAATAGTACTGAAAGTGAATTTTTTTTGAAAGGAATTAGTACAAGTACTGATCATAAATCAATAACTAAATTGAACTAAAATGAATTACATAAATAGAAGTCTCAATAAATAGACATGAAGTTAATCTGTCTACCTTGGCTGTAGGAACAAACACATAACGAAGTTCCAATGGCTGCAAGAACAAACAATTGCTAAGACTCTAACTAATTGTTGAACAAAAAAGTAACTATTGAACTGAATGGATGGAATTCTCACCAAGTGGTCCCTCTTGAATGAGTCTTCCCAAAACTAACTCAGATGCAACAAATTAAAGTATTAAAGTATTAGTAACTAGGTGCTAAAACCCCATAGCAATAAGAAAAAACATATGATAAATCCTAACAAAAATGAGTCATTATTTGGACTCATCATCTCCCCCAACCTAATGATCTGTTGGTCCTCCAACAAAGGGAACTCAATTCCTTTGCCTTACTAAAGCCCTAAAATCACCAATTTCTATTTGCTCCACAGTTTCTGAATTTGGATCCTAATAGAACCCATGCTTTCTTTCCAGTTTTCCCCACCTTGGCCTCTCTATATCAAAATCGTACTGATAGGTTATGTGGCCTGGTACTGGCCACAACAAAATAGGTGGCTGAAATATTGATGGGAGCCAATATTGCTGCTTTGTTCTCCCAAGATGTATATACTTGATGCTTCATTTGCAAGACGCGTAATAATTTTGCAAGGAATGGAGTTCAACCTGTTTTAACTGATCTGGCAAGTCATTCCATCTCTGTGATAAATATCCCAATACTGTCTTTCCTGCAATAGGAGCTACCTATTCATATTCTAGGTATACTTCCTCCCTAAAAGACTTGATCCTCTTTTTGTACCCTAGATTTTAAAGAATTTTGTGCCATGTGTAGTAGATATCTATGGGATTTCTTGATTCAACTCTTAGAGATAGGGGGTATGCAGCTCTTTTTCTCTGTATATTTTGAATTGTTCCTCCTAGTTGATTTCATTTTGAATCCATGAAATTAATTCCTTCAAGTGAACATCCCCAATATATAGCAATGGATTCCATTCATGGTCATTCGGAACAACATAGTTGTGCAAATACAACTCACACAGTAAATTCTTAACTTCAGGAGGAGAAGACTAGTAAACTTGGAAAAATTCTTGTGGAGTTTCAATGGAAGAGTTTAGGCCGGAAATGAATCTTGATAACTTAAAAGTGAGACTATGCTCCCTTAAATGAAATGCATATACCCTTGGGGGAGTCCTACATTCCATAATTTATGGTACTAGAGTCACCACATTGTTTACCTTATCTTTTAATGCAATAATCTTTGCATTCTTCTCCTCAATTTCTTCATTTTTCTTTTTAATCTCTTCTTATAGCCGAATTTTTTCTTTATTCCATTCTTCTTCTTTCTCCTGCATTTCTTTCCATAAATCTAGAGATACTAATTCCCATGAAAAATTAGAAGGTATGTTCTTTCCTACTATGATCTTCCCTTGCACTGGTTCTTGATATTCAACTTGCTCTACAACAACAATGAGTTTTGCCAATCCTATATTTTCCTACTCCCCAGGAGATTCCACAGTCTTTACAGGATTCCCTCTAAGTCTATGGCCCCTTGTTGAAGGCACAACAGTAGCAGAGTCGGTCAATTTTGATTCCCTTGGAGGACTTTTATTGTTCCTAGTAGTTGCAGGATGCTCAGTTTCTTCAGTTTTTTGCTTCCTAGGGCTAGGATTTACCTTTTCTAGTTTTTGCTTCTCAGCCTTCCCTTTGCTAATTTCTAATTTTCTCATTTTTTCTTCCTCCTTTCGAATAGCATCCCTAGTTCGAACTATGGTTTTAGGAAAAAACATCGACATTTGGGTCTGAAGATGAACTATCTTCATCCACATGCTCAAATTCAAAGGAAATAGTTTCTGCTGCAGGAGGGTTTGTGCTAGGAATTTCCCTAGAAGTTGAAGCTTTAGGAGTGAATTTAATAACCCCCATATCCCCACTAACCCTATGAGTTAGGGGTCAACCTCTAGGATCCACATTTTCTAATCTGAACTTCTTAATGCTCAAAAATTCATCCCATGACATATTGGACACGTCTTGCAAAGACTTTTCTACTAGCAATTTAATCAAACAATGATGAGAAAAAAAGTTTTCCCTACCTTTCTATATCTTAGTAGCCATGATTGCAAGAATATTGTATAAGACATTTGACACATTCATCCTCTTGCCATGTCTCATGTGATTCAAAAGCTTGAAATGCATAGAATGAAGACAAGATTGGCGACCCTTGCAGATAATGTATTTGACAATATAAACAAAAAATTGTTTCCATGTTTTTGGAAAAGAAAGTCTTCTTGTTCCTTGTTTGTCTATAACAAGTGGAGGATCACTAAGCTCAGTGAATTTTGCTCTAGCTGATCTAGCATCCTTAGAAATAGGGTAGGGTTCTCCTTCAACAGGAAAACCTGACACTTTAACAATCCTTTCTTCGGTGGCTATAACTTTCAATCCTTTCACCATTGCCTCACCATTAGAAAATGTTTGTGCAAATTCTAAGGCAATGTCATTATTGAAACTATTTAGCTTCAAAAAGTAATCTAGCCATCCACAATTCTTGAATTCAGGCTCATAGAGTGCATCTTTTAGGATTATTTGGTGAGCTTTTGGTTCACTTCTAATTAATTGACCTCCCATTGCCTCCACTCACACACTGGAAAATGCCTCTGCAAAGACTTCTTTCTTGTAATCCTTCAGTCGAAAACCCAATTTCTCTTTTGCTTCTTGTAATTCTCACCAATACTACCACCAATGTCGTATGACCTCTCAATTTTACCTTTTTAGTGGCATTATGATTTTGAATAAGGCAGTAAAGAAGACATAACGGAGGGGGTATTATCAAAGAAAATGGTGGCAACTTAATGTCATATCATGCATGCAGAACGTCACTTCAACTCATTATTTCAAATTTATTGCCATGTTGGTGCATGAAATGGCTTAATGACATGTATGACACGTGGGTTCACACTTCCCCCCAACCTAAATAAAAGCATGTGTCTACACAGGCTAGAATGAAAGTATGAAAAAAAACAAGGCATACTAACAAAATTTGCTATGTGAAATATCAATATTAAAATATAGTAATCAAACAAATGCATGTAAGGTAATTAATATACATTAGGTGTTGTGCACGTACTTGAAAATTTGGAATGTCTTTTCCAAGAAGAGTGGAATGAAGTACCGATCATCATAAAAGTACGGTTGAGATGTTAAATGAAGTGATGGTGGAGTGATGTGGAAGAGAGAGAGAGAGGGTGGAGATGAATGGGCGGGTAGTGATGATGGAGAAATTAATTCCCATAAAAAGTGGAATTTTTTATTATGGTTGAATGTGTACCTTTGACTAGCCAGAAGGTTGAACACTAGGTCTGCTCCCTTTGGTTGAAAGAACTTTAGAGTTTTGGTATTCAATGAATTGTTGCATGAACTCCTATTTTGAGGCAAGCTTATGGTATAGCCTGAGACGATGACCATTGAACAGGAGCTTGAAATTGATAGGATCAATTATTGTATGCTGAACAACACCATTGGGGAAGACCTCTGCAAACTCATATGGTCCCAACCACCAAGTTTGAAGTTTTCCTAAGTTGTCTTTATACCTAGAATCATAAAGAAGTGCCCAGTCACCTAGCTGGAACTTCTTTTCTTTGATGTATTTATCATGCCATCTGACTCTCTAGTTCTGCACCATCTTAGTATGGTGGAGAGCTGATTTTCTCATTTCATCTAAGGGATTTAGTAGCATAAACCTATCCTTTTGTGCCTCAGATATATCTATTCCAAGGTCTAGTGTTGTTCGAAGAGTTTTGTGCTCAAACTCTATAAGAATCATTGTTGTTTTTCCATATAATAGTTCAAAGGGAGTAAAACTAGTGGTGGTTTTCCATGTGGTTCTATAGGCCCAGACAACTTCTGGCAACCTATTTGCCCAATATTTTCTGCAGATTGCTACTTTTTTGGTCAGAATAGATTGTATTTCCCTATTTGTTACCTCAGACTGGCCATTGGCTTGAGGGTGATAGGGTCTAGATTTCCTATGCCTGAAATTATACTCATTCACCAAAGTTGTGACAAGAGTGGATGTGAATTAAGCCCCTTGAGTTGGAGTGAAAAGACATTGAGAGGCGGGGGGGGGGGATGAATCAATGTTATTAACTTATTTACCAAATTTAACTGAAACTGAAATAAACCAGATGTATGCTCTCATTTATCAGTGATAAACTCATTCATGTATTGAATGCAATCACATAAACTGAAATGAGAATAGTAAACCATAACAATTTAAAGCATTAAAGCACTGAATCAAATGAACCACATATACTCAAATAGACACAAGATATGCCGATTGCCTAAGGCATGTTTGATTCCAACTAATCAGAGCCAAGTCACATCCAATGTGACATAAAAAATTAATCAAAAAACTTTATACCTGCTATTGGTTTTTAAGCCTTGTGAATTTGCCAACATTAGACCCGAATGCAATACAATATACATTCCCATAGTGTGCTAAACATAATTTCCAATACCAAAAGATATCCAATAAATATCAAAGTCGATTTCCACCTTATTATGTTCATTGCTATTTAATGTGCCAGTGCCAAATAATGTCCAATAACTTATGAGGTATAATGAAGGCTGATTTTGCATGTTAAATTTACTAAGCCATTCCTCATACCATAAACCATTATCAATTGATTAAGGAAACCCGATAGGGTTTTCTTAAAACTGAAAAGCAAACTGTATCTCATAAACCCAAGCATTAAGAACTAGAGATCATTACCTAAAAGAGGATGGTGCAAGATGACTCTGAATATGATCAACATCCATTAACAATTTCATGAAGCTAGAAATTGATCAAGCCACAACATATCAACCTGTAGAACACCGATTCATGCCAAGGTCATATAATTAAGTGCATCACTGAAATACTAATTGATAAACCAGAAACATGTCACCTAATCAATAGAAAAAAGAACCTATAACCAAAATACCTCAATTGAGATTTGCACATGGAGTCAAGATATCAGTGCCACCACATATAGTATCAAAAGTGAAGTATAAATGCCAATCAGAAAAGAGGATCAACTGAGTAAACTATCACCAAGATGCCAGACTATAATACAAATTGTCATCAAGGAAAAATTAGCACAAGAGAGATTCAACAACTCCCCCTTTGTCCTTGATGGAAAAAACTGAGCCACCAAGCCAAAATATAGTACTGGAACCGAATGCTCATAATTCTCCCCCTTTTTGTCATAAGGATAAAGGGAAGTCAACAAAGATAAACCAGAATCTACAATGAAATTCCATGAAGCTGCAGATGTAACATTTGAGCAGCAAAGTATGAGCTGTAGGAAGAGCTAACCAACTCCCCCCTATCACTAGGATAGACTGATTAAGATAACAGAGATTGAGAGACAACTCCCAATATAGACCTAAGTCTTTCAAAACATCTTTAGCCAACGGTTTTGTAAAAATGTCAGCAACCTGTGCTTGTGTAGGAACATATTGCACATAAACCTCATTAGCCAGCACCTTTTCACAAAGAAAATGAAACTTAATAACAATGTGTTTAGTGCGAGAGTGCATTACAGGATTTTTCGAGATATTGATTGCACTAGTATTATCACACAAAATAGAAATAGGTTTAGGGATTTCAATAACCATGTCAGATAATGTCCGTGACATCCATATTACCTGAGTACAACAAGAAGTGGCAGCAATATATTTTGCTTCAGTAGTAGAGAGTGAAAAAGATTCTTTTTTTTTGCTGTGCCAAGCCACTAAACGATCACCAAGAAAGAAAGCAGCACCACTGGTGCTTTTCCTATCATCCAGACAACCAACCCAGTCAGAATCAGTATATGCCACTAATGAAAAATCATTACTTTTGGGATACCAGAGTCCATAATCAATTGTGCCTTGTACATATTTAAGAATCCTTCTAACAACTTAATGTGAGATTCCTTAGGAGATGACTGAAATCGAGCAACCATGCAAACAACTTGCATAATGTCAGGTCTTGAGGTTGTTAGATATAATAGGCTGCCTATCATTGACCTATAGTCAGTTGGGTTGAAAACAGAAGAATCATCAACCTTGCTGAGTTTACAGCCGGTAGCCATTGGAGTGCTAACTGGATGACATTCATCCATTTGAAATTTCTTTAACATTTCTCTTGCATATCTTGTTTGAGAGAGAAAGATACTAGATTCAAGTTGAGAGATTTGAAGACCTAAGAAGAAGGATAGTTCTCCCAACATGGACATTTCAAACTCAGATTCCATAATCTATGAGAAATTTTGACTCAAAGCAATATTGTTGCAGCCAAAGATGGTATCATCAACATAAATTTCAACAACTAGAATATCAGACCCTTCAATTTTAACATAAATATTGTTGTCTACTCCTCCTCTATTGAAACCTTTTGATAGTAAGTGACTGTCCAATCTGGAGTACCAAGCTCTAGGATCTTGTTTTAGGCCATATAGAGCCTTTTTCAGCTTGTAGACATGATTGGGTTTGTTTTTACAAGTAAACCCTTTAGGTTGTTCTATGTAAACTTCTTCATCCAAATAGCCATTTAGAAAGGTAGTTTTTACATCCATTTGATATACAGTAAATTTTTTGAAAACAGAATATGCCAAGAAAATTCTAATTGATTCAAGTCTAGCTACTGGTGCAAAGGTTTCACCGAAATCAATACCTTCTTGCTAAGCATATCCTTTGCAGACATATCTAGCCTTGTTGCGAAAAATATGGCCATTTTCATCATGTTTTTTTTTCTTCTGAAAATCCACTTACCTCCTATGAAATCTTTTTCATTTGGTCTTGGGACTAGCTCCCAAGTCTGATTTTTCTCAATTTGATCAATTTCATCCTTCATTGCATTAAGCCAACATTCATCAGTTAGAGCTTCATTAAAATGTTTTGGCTCAAACTGAGTGATTAAACAAAAAGTAGTAAGCTTGGCTATGTGAGATTTTTCATCATAGTTAACTGTTCTTTTCCTTGTTTGAACTCCTACTGATTTATCTCCTATGATCAAATCCTTAGGATGGTTTCTAGCAAGAGATTTTGAAGGAGTTTTAGTTACACATTTTTCAGAGCTGGTTTCAGCATCTTCAGATTTTGCTTCAGCTAGTTTAGGACTTGCTGATTTTGTTTCAGGCTTTGAAGTTTCAAAGCCTTCAAAATTTATATCAAGTTCAAATTCTTCCTCCTCATCATCCTGCATAGGTTCAGCATCTAAAAGAAGATTTTCATCAAATTTGACATTGACAGATTCAACAATTTTATTTAGCCTATTGTTAAAGCATTTAAAGGATCTGTTGTGAGTAGAGTATTCTAAAAAGATACCTTCATCTATCTTAGATTGAAAACTACCTAAGTTATCATCATCTCTCTTGATAAAACATTTGCAGCCAAATATTCTGAAATATTTAATTGAGGCAAATTTACCATACCACAGTTCATATGGAGTGAAATTTTATTTCACTCTGATCTGGACTCTATTCAAAATGTAGATAGTTGTATGAACAAATTCTTTCCAATACATGTTTGGCAGATTTTCTTCATTCAACATAGTCCTTGCCATCTCTTTTACAGTCATGTTCTTTCTCTCAACTACCCCATTCTGTTGAGGTGTTATGGCAACAACATATGTCTTTTTATGCCATGTCTTTCACAGTAGTCAATGAATTCTTGTGAGGTGAATTCACCACCTTTGTCAGATCGTAGACATTTCAATTTTAAATCTGACTCTCTTTCTACCATTTTTCTAAAGACTTTAAAACATTCAAAAGCTTCTGATTTATTCTTGAGAAATGTAACCCATACCATACGAGAGTAGTCATCAACAAATAGCATGAAATATTTCTCACCATTGATAGATCTAGTCCTTGTAGGACCACATAAGTCAATATGAACAATTTGCAAAGGTTTAGTAGAGGAATGTTCCTTGGATTTAAAGCTTACCTTACTTTTCTTTCCTTTGAGATATTCTTTACATACTACATTATCAGGCTTTATCAGAATAGGAAGACCTCTTACATTCTGATTTTTACTAATTCTAATCATATTGTTAAAATTAATATGACCTAGTCTCTTGTGCCACAACCAAATTTCTTCGACATGACTCATTAAGCACATACCTTGATTGTTTTCATTTCCAAAAGTGTCAAGAAAATTGTAGACATTTCCTTTAGTCCTTCTAGCAGCAATAGCTTTTCCAATCTTATTTTTGATTTCACACCCCTGTGAAGTGAATAGGACTTGATAGCCACTATCACAAATTTGAATGACACTCAGAAGGTTATGTTTTAATCCTTCTACATAATACACATTGTAAATAGGAGTGTCTTCATTCAAAAAAAGAGAACCTCTACCTTTGATTTGAATTCCAGAGTTGTCTCCAAACTTTATATATCCACCTACATTGTCTTCTAGATTAGTAAATTTTTCTTTGTCACCAGTCATGTGATTTGAACAACTACTATCCAAGAACCATAAGTCCTTTTTATTGGAGTGGAAGGCAATTTGAACTAACATGGTCTGCTCTATGTTGTTGACAACTTTGGGTTTCCAGACCTTTATAGATTTTTGTTGTTTATTCTGCTGATCAACATTACATTGCTTGGCAGAATGACCCAAAGACTTGCAGGTGAAACATCTAATCTATCTTGCAAAGCCATGATTCTGCCTAAAACCAAATCTAGGAGTTCTAGAATTCATAAATCTACAAGAGTTCACCTTGTGACCAAATTTGTTGCAGAAGTAACAATACCCATAAAAGAAAGGGTAGGAATTATAAGCCATTTTGTTGCTCCTAAAAGGATGAACATGATCTTTATCAAAATCAGGAAGTTTGAGTTCAGGACTTTTGTTTCCAAAAACAACATTGTCCTTTGCACTATTATTTGAACATTCACCTTTCACAAAACCAATACTAGTTTTGTCGTTGTTCAATTTCTGTTTACTGAGCATGTCATTCAGTTTAAGAGTGCTCTCATATTTCTCAATGGTCTTTTTGAGATCTACAATCTCATGTTCAAGTTTTTGAATTTCTTGATCTTTAAAGCTTATGCCAATACGAAGAAAATCTTCAACTCTCTTGGATTCTTCAAGTTGAGTTTTTAATGAGACTATCTCAAGATTTATGAGTTGCTCCTATGAAATATCTTTAGTAGTATTTTGTTCTTGAGCACGCATCTATTTTTTAAGTTTCCTTAGCTCTTTTAGAGCACACTTCAGTTCCCCTTCATAATCCACTTTGCCATCTTCAGCATCATTGCTGTTAGTTTCATCTTGCTGAATGATTTCAGCCATGAATAGATTTTCATCCTCTTCATCTAAAGCATATTCAGATTCAGAGTCTATTTCATTTTTGTTGAACAAACTTTTTTCTTCTTTTTGAAATTGAATTTCTGTTTGGGTCTATAAGCCTTTTTCTTGGCCAGTTTTTCAGATTTTTCGTTATCACTACTTGTGTCACCATAGGGGCACTTTGCAGCAAAGTGGCCTATTTTGCCATAGTTAAAGCATTTGAAGGGAAGTTTTCCCTTATACTTTCCAGAACCCTTTTTGAGTTTCCTCACAAAGTGGGATTCTTTGGAATTAAAAAGTTCTGATTCAGTGGGCTCATCCTTATCTTTCCTTTCAGTATTAAAAGTAGTTTCTTTTGCAGAGGTATTATTTTTACTGATCCTCATTTCATAGGCAGTCAGGGTGCCTTGTAGGCTATCAAGGGTAAGCTGGGAAAAATGTTTCTTCTCTTCTAGAGTAGCAACCTTAGCTTCAAATTTTGTTGGTAAGGTTCTGATGACCTTAGTTACAACATCAAATTCCTTAACTTCTTCTCCCAGACCCTTCATGGCATTGACTATTTCATCAACTCTCAAAAAGTAGTCAGCTAATTTCTCATCATCCCTCATTTTTAAATCTTCAAACTAGTGTTTTAAAGTGAGGAATTTAGACTGTTTTACCTTTTCATTTCCTTGATAGATAGTTTCAAGTTTAACCTAGATTTCCCTAGCAGAGCTATAGTGCATGCCTTTTATAAAGACATCTTTAGTCAGTGCACACAGAAGAGCATGTTTTTCTCTTGCATTGGTTTCATATCTTTTCTTTTCATCAGAAGTAGTAGGCAGAGTAGCTGGTACAGTGTACCCAGACAATACTATGCTCCAGACATCGAGGTCAATAGAAGTTAAATAAGTCTCCATTCTAATTTTCCAGAATACATAATCAGTTCCATCAAATAATGGAGCTCTAGTCATGGAAGTACCTTCATGAGCTTGATCCATTTTGAATAGACTCCAAGGCCAAAATCAATCCTAGGTTGGAAAGACCTATCAGAGGACCCTAGTCTCTGATACCAATTGTTGGAGTGAAAAGACACTGAGAGGGTGTAGGGGGGGGGGGGTGAATCAGTGTTATTAACTTCTTTACCAAATTTAATTGAAACTGAAATAAACCAGATGTATGCTCTCATTTATCAATGATAAACTCATTCATGTATTGAATGCAATCACATAAACTGAAATGACAATAGTAAACCATAGCAATTTAAAGCATTAAAGCAATGAATCAAATGAACCACATATACTCAAATAGACACAAGATATGTCGATTGCCTAAGGCATGTTTGATTCCAACTAATCAGAGCCAAGTCACATCCAATGTGACATAAAAAATTAATCAAAAAACTTTATAACTATTATCGGCTTTTAAGCCTTGTGAATTTTCCAACATTAGACCCGAATGCAATATAATATACATTCCCATAGTGTGCTAAACATAATTTCCAATACCAAAAGATATCCAATAAATATCAAAGCTGATTGCCACCTTATTATGTCCATTGCTATATAATGTGCCAGTGCTAAATAATGTCCAATAACTTATGAGGTATAGTGAAGGCTGATTTTTCATGTTAAATTTACTAAGCCATTCCACATACCATAAACCATTATCAGTTGATTAAGGAAACCCGATAGGGTTTTCTTAAAACTGAAAAGCAAACTGTATCTCATAAACCCAAGCATCAAGAACTAGAGATCATTACCTGAAAGAGGATGGTGCAAGATGACTCTGAATATGATCAACATCCATTAACAATATCATGAAGCTAGAAACTAATCAAGCCACAACATATCAACTTGTAGAACACTGATTCATTCCAAGGTCATATAATTAAGTGCATCAATGAAATACTAATTGATAAACCAAAAACATGTCACCTGATCAATAGAACAAATAACCTATAACCAAAATACCTCAACCGAGATCTACACATGGAGTCAAGATATCAGTACCACCACATATAGTATCAAAAGTGAAGTATAAATGCCAATCAAAAAAGTAGATCAATTGAGTAAACTATCACCAAGATGCCAGACTATAATACAAATTTTCATCAAGGACAAATTAGCACAATAGAGATTCAACATCTTGATTTACGAATATTTCTCTAGGAACTCCATAGCGTGTGAAGATTTATTTATAGAGGAATTATGTAACTTTATTGTCCCTAGCATGTTTCCTGGCTTTGACCTCAACCCATTTTGTCACATAATCAGCACAAACCAAGATGTAAGATTTTCCAATTGATGGTGGATCAATTGGACTTACAAAATCAAGTCCCCATTTATCAAATGGTGTGATAACTACTTGAGGGTATAGAGGCATCTCATGATTTAGTCGATCGGCCCATCCTTTGACACCTATCACATTTCCTAGTGTACTTTATTGCATCCTTATGAAGTGTAGGCTAGTTATACCCTATATTGAGAATCTTCATGGTTGTTCTCTTAGCTACAAAGTGGCCCCCACAAGGTTCATAATGGCATGCATGCAGTATATCATGAGTTTCATCCTCTCTTATACATCTTCTCATCACATGATTTGGTCCAGCATAGAATAAACAACCTACCATCCATGAGAATGGAAAAGATTTTTCAATAAGAACCCTTCACTCTTTTGGAGAGAAATGAGGGGGAACTCTTCCTATAACCAAATAATTGGCTATATCTGCATACCAAGGTGTGTGCATACTAATGGAGAACAAATTTTCATGAGGAAAGGAGTCATCAATGACTTGAGTGTCCTCTGATGTGGTCAATCTAGAGAGAAAATTTTCCACAACATTTTCCTTACCTAGCTTGTCTATAATGGTGATATCAAATTCCTGCATTAACAACAACCACCTTGTTAATCTTCCTATAATCAATGGCTTGTTCATAAGGTATTTTATGGCTACATGGTCTGTAAGGACAAAGATTTGATATCCCGTGATATAATGCTTGAATTTTTTGAGAGCATAAATGACTGCCAACATCTCCTTCTTTGTCATTGTATTGTTAAACTCAACCCCTTGTAGGTTCTTACTGATAAAGTAGATTGCATTCTTTATTGCTCCCTCTTTTTGTCCTAAGAAAGCCCCTATAGCATAATCAGATGCATCTGTGTGAATGTGGAAAGGGAGTTCCCAATTAGGGCCTTTGAGCACAGGAGCATGTGTTAATGCTATTTTTAAATTAGAGAATGCTTTATCACAATCCATTGTCCATTGGAACTCAACATCTTTAGTTAAAAGATTATAAAGTGGTGTTTCCATCTTACTGAAATATTTCATGAAGCACCTATAGTATCCTGCATGTCCCATGAAACTTCTAACATCTTTTTGCTTCATAGGAATAGAAAGATTGGTAATTACCTCAATTTTGGTTGGGTCCACTTGAATTCCTTTCTGAGAGATATAATGGCCAAGGACCACTCCTTCATGCATCATCATAAATCATTTCTCATTGTTCAAGGATATATTATGGTCCTCAAATCTTTGCAAAACCTTTTTGAGGTTTTCTAATGCTTATACAAAAACAATACCATAAGTAGTGAAATCATCCATATAGATCTCCATACAATCATGTGAAATATTTGAGAATATACTAATAACCGATCTTTGGAAAGTTGCAGGTGCATTGCATAGACCAAATGGGAGTATTGAATAGGGATAAGTCCCCCAAAGACAAGTAAAATTTGTCTTTTCCTAATCTTCAGGTGCAATCTAGATCTGATTATAGCCACTGAATCCATCTAAGAAGGAAAAATATTGCTTACTTGCAAGTGAATCCAATACTTGGTCTATAAAAGGAAGAGAAAAGTGATCCTTTTTGGTGGCAGAGTTTAGTTCTCTATAGTCAACACAAATTCTCCATTTACCTCCCTTTTTAGGCACAATTACCAAAGGGAACACCCATTGGCTGTCTGAGATAGGGTAGATAAACCTTGCATCCAATAACTTTTGTAGTTCTCCTTTCACAATATCCCTCAATGCAGGGTTGATTCTCCTTTGTGGTTTCCTTACTAGTGTGCAGTCATCTCTAATGTAGATCCTATGAGTACAAAGTTTGGGATCTAATCCTTTCATATCATGGTAATCCCATGCAAATGCTTGTTGATGCAACTTTAACAGGTTTGTCAGAGACAACTACTATTCTTGACTAAGCTTGTTATTAATATTCAAATGTTTCCCCTCTTAAACTTGTACTTGTGTGATCAACCTAATCATGGTTGTTTCACTGATGCTTGGCACTTTCAATTCATGTGATAACAATGTATGAAGCATATCTATTGTTGCATGAAATTCAAGTGCAAGAGAAGCTAGCGAAAGTATTTGCAATGGACATGTACAACTAGATTCATGAGTAGGTAGTTCTTCATGCACTTCACAATGGTTTTGAATTATATGGGATAATATTACATCCTCTTCCTGAAGCTGCAAAAAAGGACCTCTACCTATCATCATGATTTGTACCACTGAATTGACCTCCTTGGCCTCTTCTCCAACATGTGGCTAGATGGGGTGGTCCATGTCATGGGATGGTTGAGCAGGAGGATAAAGGACAATATTTTTAGTTCTTCTCCCATTAGAAATAGACATGTCCCCTAGCCAACATTCAATGTAAGCATTTGTTGTCGCTAACCATGACCTTCCCAGAATAATGGGATACCCTCTTAATGTAGCTTTAGGGAAAAGGATCATGAAGTCAATTGGATATTCCCAAGAGTCTAGAATTACAATAAGGTCTTCAACTATACCATCTAGTTTGATAGTAGAAATTTCAGCAAGCTACAAGATAGTAGAAGTAGGTCTCAGATTTGTAACATTCAATTGTTGTAGGATATCCTTAGTCATCACATTGATAACAACCCCCAAGTCTATTAGATAATTCTTTACTTGTATTCCATTTATAATGAATCCAACTACAGGACTACTTGGGTCGATATATTTAGGAATAGTTACTTTCCCAAGCATGATATTTGCCAACTGCCCCACCACATGAACAGTGGTGGTGTCCTTCTTTTTCCTCCCTAGCTTTTTGAGACATGCTTCCTTAATTTCCTTACTATATATGGGGACATATTTTATGACCTGGAACAAAGGTATCTTGACACATATGTGTTTTAACTGATCCAAAATATCAAAGGTTGATTCTTCCTTTTGTTTAACAACTTCTAACCTTTGAGGAAATGGTGGGTCTGGATAAGACTGTCGAACCGGTTCAGGATTCTTGGGCACACTTGACTGAGCAGGAATATCAAATAAATTTTGATGCTCCTCTTCTTCCATAGGAATCTCTGTTATAATTGGAGTGGAAGGAGATGACAAAGTGGTTTTGGAACGTAGATGAATATAACTCACACTCACAAGATATGTAGGAAATTGATTAGAATCTATAGAGTAAACTGGCTATTGCTGCGGTTTGTTATTTGGGTTGGGTGTGGGTTGAGCTAGTAAATGAGTAGGTCTAGGTGTTCTAGCATTTGAGTTAGGAGGAGGCATTATGGCAGGTTGTTGAGGATTTGGAGGTTGTTGCATGTAACCAGTTCCTTGGTTTGGCCATTGTTGTCCTCCCATCTGTTGGGATGTCTATTGCCAGTTTCCTTGAGGTTGCTACCAATTCCCTTGGGGTTGTTTCCACTGAGGTGGATTGTTTTGGTAATTGGGCCAAGTATTTGTAGGGTTGTTCCAAGGCTGAGGTGGATAACCTCCAAAGTTTGATGGGTATGGGGGTTTCCATTGATTACCAGATGCATAATAATTCATATAAGGTCCACTAAAAGATAATGGGTCTGGTGGCATACATTGTCTTTAAGCCCATGGCCTTCTTTGTGTAATGTAGAAAACCTAATCATCATCACCCTAAATTAGATTGAATTCTAGTGGAATTTGCTTGTTCTCAATGTTGGCTACCATTTTAAATTTGTTGTCCTTCTTTTGCATGTAATGAGGACAATATTTTGCCAACATTGTCTCTGCCTCCTCATGTTTCTTCTTTGCTTGAAGTGTATCTAGATGAGTAGCCATATTGTTTATGATATCCTACTTGAAATTTGATAGTAAATGAGTGATTTCCATCCTTGAAACTCCATCAATGGAGGATTTTCCCATCGAATATTGGTAACCTCTCCCTTTGTTTATAGCTGCCATAGAGTAATTCTGACATATCTTCTTAATATCATCCCAGGAAACTTGGGTGATATCTCCTCCTCTTATCAAGTCCAGCGCATCAGTGCAATTTTCATTGATCCCTCTAAGGAAGAGAAAATTTTGAGACTCTTCATTGAGTGCATGATGTGGGGATTTCTGTAGACAAAACACAAACCTTGAAACATAGTCCTCCAAACTTTCATCCTCCTTCTGTTGCATTCTAAAGATATCATCTCCTCTCATATCATTGCCTCTATGGTATTCTTTATACTTCTCAAGAAAATTTTCCTTCATAACATCCCAAGTATTCATAGTATTCCAACCTAATCCCATAAACCATCTTAATGCAACTTCCTTCAAGGTAGTAGGAAACAATTTAAGCCTATGTGCATCAGTAGTGTAATCATAGCTTCTATAGAGGATATCAAATTCAAATAAGAAAGTGTTTGGGTCCTTTGTTACAAGCCCATAAATTTTAGGAAGAATTGAAGCAGGGATGTTCTTGAGGTTATCAACTTCATTTTGTTGAGGGATAGAGAATGGAAAGGTTGATTGGTTAGGTCTATTTTGGCCAGCCATAATTGCTTGATGGATTATCAAAGAAAATGTATTCTCAATCAGGTTTTGGGAAACTTGCTCTTTAGAGGAAGTTTCCGAACTGTTCAAACTGACAAATACGTTAGTGAAAGGATTTTCCTCTAATTCTTCTTCGTCTCTTGGAAAATTTTGAAACTCAACTAGTTGGTTATCAAGATTAGGGTCAGTAGGAAGGAATGTCCCTAGAGCATCTCTTCTCCTGCCCCTATGCATACGGTATTAATTCAATATCAGCTAACTCACACAAAGAATTGGTGAAATAATAGTGGATCATTACTTTATTTGAATGAAGAGTATGCTAAAAAAAACTTCAGAGATACTAAAAACAAGAAAGAAACTAGAAATGACTCTAAAGAACTTCCTAGTTTGACACCATCCCCGACAACGATACCAAAAATGTTGGCCTCCTCTAATGGTTCAATAAATTAGCCCTTAAAGCTATAACTTAGAGATTAGATATTTGCACCAAGTAGTTATATTACTCATCATGAAGTTTCATCTAATTATCAACCCAGGGATGTGAACTTGAAATGGGTCATCACTGTTTGTGCACTAGGAATCAATTGTAGTCATCCTTATCCTATAACTAGAGATAAAAAAGTACTAAAAGTGAAATGCTTGAAAGGAATTAGCATAAGTACTGAGCATAAATCATTAACTAAACTGAACTGAAATGAATTACAAAAATAGAAGTCTCAATAAGTAGATAGAAAGTTACCCTGTCTACAGGAACAAACACAAAATGAAGTTCCAATGGCTATAGGAACAAACAATTGCTAAGACTGTAACTAATTGTTGAACATAAAAGTAACTACTGAACTGAATGGATGAAATTCTCACCAAGTGGGCCTCCTTGAATGAGTCTCCCCAAAACTAACTCAAATGCATCAAATTAAAGTATCATTTTATTCATTGAAAACATTGTTACATAACAACAACATTACTGTATTCCTTGAAACTAAAACTGAAAGTCCAATATCAAAACATTCCACCTCTTGAAGAGGAATATTTGATCATTATTTATAGAAGGCAAGCTTCTAACTAACTCTAACTAACTAAGCAATCGAATCCAATAGACTAGGAGGACGTCATTTATTGAAAGCATGAAAAAGAGGAAGGAGGTTATGCATGCACAAGATTTAGTCAAACCAGTCTTGCCTCAATGAGGATCCAACATAACAACAGCTCCTAAATCTACTCAACTAAGAGACATGGTCATTTAAAGTTAAGTTATCACTTTGACATGAGCTGGAAGTTTCCAACCATTGACCTCTTCAATGTCCATCTCTTTTTTACTCCTTCAACAACCGGGCAATTGGCATGAAATTCTTCCACCTTGCAAGCTCCATTTATATTTGAACCTACATTATTACATTAGTGTGCACAAGACAATTGTATATCCATAACATCCATTCACTCACATGTAAAATTAATATAGATATATCACATAGCAAGTTAATACCATCAAAAGTTACAGGGATAAGTTCATGTCCAGAGTTCACAAGTTTAGGAAAATAACATAGAAAGTATTAGTAACCAGGTGCTAAAACCCCATAACAAAAATAAAAAACATATAATAAATCCTAACAAAAATGAGTCATTATTTGGACTCATCAACTTCTTGTCATAGAGTAGAAATATAGTTTAATAACTTGATTTCTAAGTAGATAATCATTGCAAGAGTTAGTTGCATTCATCCCCACTTAATTCACTAGTCTCAGCCATTAGGCAAACAACTACGACATCTTTCATGAGCTTTCAATTCCTGGATTGATACTTAGGAACAAACTGAGGAAAGCAACACAAAATTCTTGAGGATTGAATTAAACCTAGCCAAATTGATAGAATTAGAAGGATATTTTATTCCTAACATTACCCCACAGTTTTGTCTAAATGCCCTAGTTGGAAAATGAATTATTAAAGGGGCAAGTATGCCCTATTTTGAAAATGTATTCTTAAAGGGGCAAGTATGCCCTAGTTTGAAAATGTATTCTTAAAGGGGAAAGTATGCTCTAGTTTGAAAATGTATTCTTAAAGGGGCAAGTATGCGCTAGTTTGAAAATGTATTCTTAAAGGGGCAAGTATGCCCTAGTTTGAAAATGTATCCTTGTTTTATTCCAGAAGGGTTTTGAGGGAGTCCAAACCTAGTGAACTGTTTCTTTGGTGTTTACATGTTGGGCAGAGCAAGTACTCCAGTATGCCCTAGGTCAGTAGCATTTTCCAAGTCAATCAAGGTGGGTAAATCATGACTACACTCTAGAAGTGTTTGTATAGTTGTATAGAAACTATGCCCATAGTAAGTGCAAGAGCCACTGCTTGCACTTGTCAGTTCACCATGACCTAGTTGCTTAGCTAGCCAAAGTTGGAATATTTGGTTGGAGGGTATCCATACTAGCATGATAGTGTTAGTTAAGTAGGGAACAACACCAGGGATCATATGCCAAATTAAGAGGGTTCCCAACAAAGCTTTCGTTGAAGGGTAGGGCCACTTCCAGTTAGGAAGGTGAGCGAGGGACCGCTTAAGTCCAAGGTTGGAGGTAAAGCACCCAAATGATGCTCTCCATCTTACAGGTGGCACACCAAGTCTTGAAGATAGTAAGAATTAGATGAGGTTCTCTGACCCTATTCCCTCATAGTTCTTTATTTAGCTTATTCAATTAAATGCTAAAAATATTTGTATCTTGTTTTTTATATTGGTGCTACCCGTTAGAAAAGTAAAGATGCCACTTTCTTAATATGAATATGCAAAATAAATGCAATAGCATGATGTTCTACGCTTAGATGATTTCAAAATAAATATATATATTCACTTCTCTTGTTTATTTTTTAACCTTTTGGTGAAGACTCTTGGCTAATTTGTGTTAGAAGGAGATTGGTTGTTACATGTGGTATCAGAGCTACCTGGTTCAACATTGGAACATATGAGCTCATTATGTAAGTATTAGGTAAACATTATCAGTAGATAATGGTTGAAAATTTCTTATGCCAAGATGGAAATGGGAAAAGAGCAAGGGAAACAATAATGAAGTTAAGTTTCCTGAAAACTTGTCTAAAATTGGGACCAGGAAAGAATCACCCCTGGAGTTGAAAATCCTAAACCAATAACTTATTAAGAAACACATTTGGATTGCAAAAGTTAGGCAATAGGGTTCAGTAGAAAAGTTATGAAGGATTACCAATGAGTACCTTCACCCTACAAAATTGTTTAAAAAGACTCTGAGGTTGAGAAAGAAAATTCCAAGTAATCCCCTCTTATAACAACAACCTACAGTTGCAAAGAGTCAAAGATAATATAAAAGAATACTATGAATCTATTAGTATGCATTATATCTATCCATACAAATGCTATAAATCTATGAATATGGATTATGTCTAGTCGTACGAATGCTTAAGTTGGAGAAAAATAATTGCTAGCATAAATTGGAAGCTTCAGTCAAAGTAGAAAGTCAACATTTTGTGAATCAAAATCCATGAGAGGTATCCAGGAGGTAGGATAACCTTTTGAGAATCTTGACTCAAATAAGGTTTAAATCTTGTAATGATAATCATAATCAAGAGTGGAAATTGATACGTTAGAGTAAAGGATAGAGACTAGAATGGTCAAGAAAAGAGGCAACCTACGAAGAATATAAATGGACATAGGCCAACCAACTAGATTGGTTCAAAACTTAGAGTTGAAAATGGGGAAAGAACCCAAACAACCTTAGAGTATCTAAGGTTATGAGAAAATTAAATTACCAAGAATTGGGACAAAATTACTTAGAAATATGATTGCAAGGTAAAAGCTTGGAAGGTAAATCAAACTATTCAAACAAGGGCTCAGTTAGAGCATGGTTGGGTTGAAGTTCAAATTGAACTTACCAACTTGTCAACGAAAGTAAACCTATGTATAGTTCCTTAATGACCATTTGAAGATGTTCCAATAGGAAATCAGATATGGAAGGTGACCGTGATGTCAAATAAAAAGAATAATTTAGAAACAACTCACAAAGGTGAAGACACAATTAACATATGGATCCCTAGACAAGCTCATTTAACACACCAACAAATGGAGCTTGCAAATATGGGATATTCTTCTACTATGGTTAAAAGGCTATTAATATACATGAGAATTGGAATGAAATACTAGAGTATCTCTTATTTGGAAAAGTTGTTGATTATTCTTATATCTCATTATTGTGATCCAACTATCGATTATGAGAGATTAGAGAGCTTGATGAATCCAATTTGGAAACAAAAATTATATTTAAGGCATACTGTGGAAGGTAAAAAAGGTAAGCAGTAGTCAATCAACTATCAAAAGTCAACAAAAAAGGAATGTTAAGTTAACTTGATCAATCTAGAGAAAAAGGATGATTATTAAGAGTTCAAATTTAAGATGATCTAATGTCTTGAAAGAACTAAGGGGTAAAGAAGGAGAATAGATGGACTCTGAAAATTACCCTATTCAACAAATTTTAACGATGTATTTTTTAGTTTGGGAGAACTTTTGACTTCCCCATAAAGCACGGTTCAAAACCCTATATTTGAAGTCTTGTACTAAATGACCACAACAAGGTTTTTGAAGCTAAAGGTTAAGGTATTGGAATTATTAGTGAAATATATTAGAATGTTCAAGAAAAGGTCAAAGGCTTTTGACCATTGAGAAAGAAATATTTACAACACAATTCTTTATGTATTTTCTTCAAAATATCAATTGTTATTATATTGATTCTTGGGAAAAGGATAGGAAGTATGCTTGATCATGAAAGGGAAGATTTATGTACTCAATATTTGAGTTATCATGCAATGTTCATGCTTGGTAATAAGGTACACATTAATTTTTCGATATCTTTTGGAAGATAATATCAAATCAGCATGATTTAACAAGAATTGTTACTCAACTAATATATATACTCATTAGAAGAGATAGATTGAACTGAAAATCGAATTATGACTTTGAAAATTCCTAAAGGGAAAAGGAAATTCAAGATATGGATGTCCTAAGATGGAGTTATAACTCCTCAATAATATCTCATTGTTATATTTCAAGAAACAAATGTGGCATACATCCATGGATAAGGTTTCACTTAGTCAGGATGGACTATTATGAACCAAAAAGAGAACCTATGTACCAATTCTATGGGGGATCAAGGAAATAAATGAGTTAAATTGATGTCATATTCAAGAGACACTAGAATGAAAAAATTGGTTGTTTGATCTGGAAGCACTATAATCTAGAAGGAAATAAAGTAAGATGTAGAAGGAAACAAAGTAAGATGTTGCAAGGTATGTAGCAAGTAGTTGTCCAGTATGCCAAAGGGTGAATACTAGATGTCATCATCAACAGGACTTTTATACTCATGAAATTACAGTAAGTGGTAGAACATTAGAATAGTTTTAATCTTTCTATGTCGATGGAACTGACATAATGATATGGTGGACAGAGTTATCGAGGTAACCAACTTTGATTGAAAATTTTGATTTGTAGGATACCAGTCTTAAACAAAAAAATTGTGTAAAGCGGTTGCTTAATGTTCCTGAGTAGGTTATCCGAAATAGGGACACGTAAGTAACGTTAAGGTTTTATGTAAACCATGGTCACCTTGTTGAAAAATGTAATTGAAGGTATGCTCAACTTATTGCTTGAGTCATCTAGTGAGGAAAAAGGGATAAACCAACCTTGGTAGATTTGTGGAATACTTTTATTATAATAAACTTCTATCATTGAAATTTGATCCAGTTGAAACATTATTCAAAAGGAAGGGCTAAATTCCAATAAGCTAGGAGAAGCTAGGAAATAGGATAAGCCTTAGATTAGAAATGTGGTCATAAATGAAAGAATAGATCAAAATGATCAAGGAAAACTTTGAAGATACAAAGATTGAATTAAAAAGTAATACTATTAAGCTCGGGATTGACAGTTGTCTAAGGGAAGTATTACGCTCAAGATGGACAGTGTCAAGGGTAGTACTATTCTGCTTAGGGTAAATATTTGTGTCATTGATGGTCGTTCTTGGCATCTGAGTTTTCCGACGGTGTAAAAGACCAGAGAAAAGTATGGGAACCTTGGTGTAGTATGCAATGCACTGATATTCCCTTTCTATTTGGGTTGCGCTAAGGGAGAGTGTGTGTTAGCCAATGTGGATGTGATTTTCCAGTCACTCTATTATGTATGAGTTAGTCACTATTAAACTCATGATGTACATATGGGTCATTATTTATGTACTTATGATGAAAAGTTCTTAGGAGAGAAAGTTTTCTTGTAACATGCAAGATCTTCCAATGCGTTAGTAGGGTTACTCACTACAAGGTCCAGAAAGGATGAGATTGTAGAGGATCGTTCTATGAGGGAAGGTTATTATGAGATTAAATAAAAAAATTACCTGTTTCTTACATGATTTAAAAAATAGAAGGTAAAACCTTTATTTGAATTTATCTATATGTTATGAAACTTTACATCATCGAGGACAATGGTTCTTAAGGGGGAAGGTATGTGACACCCCACCCTAGATTTCTAAAATTACTTTTCACTTTACGGTAATTAATCTGATGAATCATGGGACTTTGAAACTTTGAGAGTTGTTCATGTTATGATGAGACCATGCAGTGTTATGTTTTGCAATTGTATGGAGTAAGGATAGTTATTTGATGCTATAACGTTTCTAGACTAACTACCATTATTTTCTAGAGTGATAATGCAGGAGTGATCTGAGTGCCCCAAAGAGAAAGAGGGGGAGTATCACTTGGGAGAAGGGTGACATTGTGGATTCTCTGGCTATGCCATCTAAGCTAACATCAATCTAGCATTTTTTCGATACCCTAATAAGTCTATGGACATTTTCTAGCAACTATAGAGGTAAGCCTACTTGAGTCAACTTGTTGTGTTATTTGCTTTGGTTATGAATGATTATTTTAGGGTTTTTTTAGCCTTCTTATTTCTATATATATATATATGAGTGAATATACATATGAATATTCTCTTGCAGGAAAATTCATCATATGTATAAACCAACACATGGATGTAGATGCATATTCATATCTATATTCACGTTATTTGGTAAACATAATGGTGTGATAATTATTTTTAGCATAGTAGCTTCGTAACAAAATATTGACCAACATCGTATATTATACCATAATGTTCTAATATTGGTTGATCATTATTATTATCTTTACATTAATTATTCAATAGTTTAGTCAACTTATAAAGCCATGGGATTGAATATATGACTCGATTCTTTTTAAAAAAAATAAAGAGCTATTTTTTAATGTAGTAGCTCGACTCCTTCTAAGAAGGAGCATGATAGATTGTTAGTTTTGCTTGACTTTATTAAGAAGAGCATATTTTCTTATGAGGTGGCATATTCTTAAAGTTTTTAAAAAAGGTCTTTTGCCAAGTCATAATGGTCGTGGGATGTCATGTTGAAGGTGGTCGAAGTTTTTAGCATGTTTAAATTCTTTTGAAGGTCATAAAAGGCTGCAATTATCCTTCTTCCAAGAGTAGCGTGGGTAGAAATTGGTGGAGACTTCATGTTCCATGCTTTACACTGAAGCAATCTCTTTATTATGATATGTGTTAACTGCCCACTCCTTAAACTATTTCTCGCAATCTTTCAAATCAAATTACTTTGTGGAATAATAGATATATCATAGTACCGTTAGAGAATATTGAATTGCGCAAACCATTTATCCCTTTTAACCTTTCAAGATAGTCTTTGCGGGGAGTTTGAGGATTAACGTAGCTAAAACTGATTGTAAAAAAATTAGGGTTTTCATCGGCTTTTCTGCTTTTAACCTATAGGGGCTATCTTGGAAAGATACTTGGAAAGATAACTACCATTTCCTGTAACCGCCTGATAACTAATTCTCCTCATTCTAATATGAGATTATATATATGCTAATTTGGTAAGGAAAAGGGGTTGGCAAAAAGAATAGATGATGCTAATTTGGGTTCAGTCGAGCCTTTAATAAGTGCATAGATAGTAGCTAGTAGTTTGAACCAAAAACATTACCATCTTCGTGAATGGAGAAATATGAAGTAGAGAGTTGATATTTGGGCGAATAATGTTGAGAAATGTAATCCCAACTACCAAATAAATGCAATCACGTTCATCTTCCAAAAATCAGATAGGATGCAGCAAAATTTAATATGACAACAGTCTATCAATGTATTAGTTATCCTTATCTTATCTTATCTTCACACCTATCCTTCTGCTATAAATGTATCTTCCTGGAGCTATGAGAAATACCATCGGCAGTGGTCTCTGATAGTAGATATGAGAAGAACTCAGCAGAGTTCTGAATCTGCATTTGTAATGTGTTGAGATAAATATAATTTGTGCTTGCAACAATAATATGATGTTTATCATTTCCGTTTTGTAATTCTTTCTATTTTTTTTTTATATTGTTTCTATCATCTCACTCTGATCCTTCATTTGGTATCAGAGCTAGGATAACAGCAAAGGGAGATGATATTTGGTGAAGCCACAGCCATGCAAAAAGAAATCGCTATTGCAGATCTGGAGGAATAAAGGAGATCGTTGTGCAGAAATCAAGCTGCCCATAAGGAAGTAGAGGAAGCCGCCATACAGATGGTGATCGCGATGCTTGAAGATCATAGCCAAACAGTTTCCAGTCAAGAGGAGATCGTTGACTGAAAAAGACAGAGGAGTTTTGTTTCATGAAGATAGGTGTTTGATCAAAGTCAAGTCTACCAAAAGCTATTCGCTCAAGTGGAGAAGTCGCTGTAAGTATGAGATCGCTAACAAGGAGATTATTGCGAGCCAAAATCCAAGACGTCGCTGCCATAGTGGATCGTTGTTGTTTCAAAAAGGGCGCAACAAATATAATCGCCAATGTATGAAGAAAAAGGCCATTCGAAGAGGTCCCTATCAAAGAAAAAAAAGCAAAATCGATGGATTGTTGAAGCCGCCTAAGGATAAGGCAAGCAAGTGCAGATCCCAGAGAATAATGAGCAAAGAAAAGATGAGCAGACAGTCTTCAGTGTCAAGGGAAATTGTTGTATTTGAAAAATAGCCGAAACCAAGATCGTTGTTTTGAAGTTGTAGATTGATCAAGAGTTTCAAAGGCAAGTTCTTGTCCATGTGGTAGTCAACATTGTTGCCAAGCTGGAAACAAAGATAGTTTGAAAGGCCGCAGCCTGGTCAAAGGATGGTTGCAGATTGCAACATTTTAGAGAAGAGCTAGATCTACAACTATTGAAGACGTCCAACCAAAGGAATAGTGAATGCAAGTGAAACTGCTGAACAAAGCGGAATCGCAGTCAAGTGCAAAGGAAAAGGTGAGTTAAAATAATTTTCAAGGGGAAAAGTTGGTAAGCGTGTTAAAAAGGAAAAAGAAAATCTGGAAGAAGAAGTGTTAAATCTTAAGCAATGCAATTCAAAATTGATTGCAGATTTAAGGGAGATAGGAAAGGAAAGATATGAATACTTCTCTGAAAGAGATAATTTAGAAAAGGAATTGGAAAATGTTAAAGAAAAGAATGAAGAGTTAGAAGAAATGTTAAAATTGTTTGATGAAATAAAAAAGAAGAATGAAGATTTGGAAAGGAAAGTAAAGTTGTTAGAAAAAGAAAATGCTTTACAGAATGATGAGATGTTGAGATTGAATGAACAAAATAGTCAGTTTGATCAGATGCTAGTAGTCTGCTAAAATCAAAATGAATGTTTGAAATCAAAGGCATCAGTTTGTGATGTCTCATGTAGCATAGAAGATATGCGTTGTTCATTTGATCAATCGGATAGTAGTTGTGATTTAGCTCAAGCTATTCCTGATAAAGAATGTAAGGATGGAAATGATAATGTGTTTGAATATGCAAATATGGCTAGTTGTTTTGAAAATAATGTTGGCTTCAAAATAATGAAGAATATGGGATACAAAGGAAAAGGTTTGGGCAAGAATGAGCAGGGAATCATAGAGCCCATTGAGCCAATAATGAGGCCAAAGTATGTAGGTCTTGGATATGTAACAGGTAAGAAAAATGATGTTACAAGTGTAACAGGTTCAAACAAATCAGTTCAAGGAATGCAATATATGCAGTGTTCCCATTGTAATAGGGAAGGACATAGCAAAGAAATGTGTTGGGATCTACATCGATGTAACATTTGTGGTATGAAAAATCATTCTGAAAAGACTTGTTGGAATAGAGAAGATATGAAAGAATCCATGCAAATGGATTGTGCATGGAGCAATGGATCAAGTTGGAAAAATATTACAGATATGTTGACAAAGTTGTTCAAGTATAAGGGTTCATATTTGATGAATGATAGAAATCAAGAGAGATTTAAAGGTTTGAGAAATGTGACTAATATTGTCTTGTAAGACATCAAGAAAAGTGAAAAACCACAGATAGTGAGTTTGCAGGAAGTGTAATTGTAAATTTTATATGATCCGAAGATCAGTTGAAAATGAAGGTGCATGAAGGCACCAAGTTCAATTGTCATCATCGAAGATGGGATAGAATTGAGTTCTTGTAGAATAATGCAGTAGCATGGAGAAGAGTATTTTTTAGTTCTGAAGAAATTGAATTTGAATTTTGTAGATCAGAAGATCCATTGACAAGTAAGTTGACAAAAGAATTTTCAAAGACATAAATTTTTGTGTATCTACAAAACCTTTTGGGTATTCTAAATGGTGGTAGTTGTGATTAAGGGGGAGTGTTGGGAAATGTAATCCCAACAACCAAATAAATGCAATCGCGTTCATCTTCCAGAAATCAGATAGGATGCAGCTACAAAATTTAATATGACAACAGTCTATCAATGTATTGGTTATCCTTATCTTATCTTATCTTCACACCTATCCTTCTACTATAAATGTATCTTCTTGGAGCTATGAGAAATACCATCGACAGTGGTTCTTGATAGCAGATATGAGAAGAACTCAGCAGAGTTCTGAATTTGCATTTGTAATGTGTTGAGATAAATATAATTTGTGCTTACAGCAATAATATGATGTTTATCATTTCCGTTTTGTAATGCTTTCTATTTTTTTATTTTTTTATTTTTTTATTTTCTCTCTTCTCCCTCTAATCCTTCATTATGGGAAGGAGATGAGAGAAGTATACCATCTTGTTTCTTATTAGAAAAACAAATTTGCTGCTCATAAACAAAGTTGCCTTATCCTTAGGCGGCTTCAACAATTTATCAAGATATAGTACATTGATATCTTGTATTCTATTGTGTATCTTAAGTATATCATCTTGTTTCTCTCCTCTCCCTCCGAACTATTGCATAAGAAACAAGATGATATACAACAACTTCTTCAACAATCTTCGATAGCAATAGTATATCATCTTGTTTCTTATGCAATAGTACAATACATGATATATCAATGTAATAGTACAATATATAAGATACACAATAGAATACAAGAACAAAAATAAAAACAAGACTGATATTCTTATTAGAAAAACAAAGTTGCTGCTCATAAACATAAAATACTGAACTCACAAAAGATAGAGTTGTTGCTCTTACAAATAAAAACTAAAACTAAATAGATCTGCTGCTGCAAAAAGCAAAGCTATTGTTTGCTTCTTCCTTATGTCTTCTACGCTGCCCAAACACTCATATTTATAGTGAATACATTTCAAAATATACATGGAGTCCTCTATTATTCAGCATTATTTAGTATGGGGCTACGCATGGGTCTCACTGCCAAATAATAAATGAAGGGAGGCAGATAAGGATAAGCTTTGAATAAAAGCCTGTAATATTAATTGAACTGTAGCTGTGCCATTTTAATTTCTAGCAGAGAGACATGTGAATGCACTTATTATCTTGGTTTGTGTGATTACATTTTCCATTGCATGACTTGGAGGAGCCTACTTGATTAATGATAATAAAGTGTTAGTAATGGGAAAAGACGATGTGAATATTCTAACTAAAAGGGGGGAGAAAAAGATTATTTCAGATGTTTATTTTGTTCCTGGTTTAAAGCATAATTTGATGAGCATTGGGCAACTTGTTCAAAAAGGGTATAGAGTGACTTTCAAAAATAAAGAATGTGTAATATTGGATAAATTTCCAAGAAATCAGCTAATAGAAAAAGTTCATATGACCAACAATAGAATGTTTCCCTTAAAGATAACACCAGATTTAAGGGTTGAATTTGTTCAAGCAATCAACCAATCAGCCCAACAAAATATTACTCAAGCTTTGGATGAAGTCACATTGCAAGTAGTTTTTCAATCAGAAATAAAAGATGAGAATTGGCTTTGGCATTTAAGATTTGGACACTTAAATTTTGGAGGTCTAAAGTTGTTACATAGGAGAAACATGGTAAAAGGTTTGTCATTGATAGAAAAACCAGATAGAGTATGTGAAGGGTGTATTTTGGGAAAACAACATAGAGAGTCATTCCCAATTGGCAAGTCAGTTAGAGCAAAGACACCTTTGGAGATAGTTCGCTCTGATACCAAATGAAGGATCAGAGGGAGATGAGAGAAACAATTAAAAAAAAAATAGAAAGCATTACAAAACGGAAATGATAAACATCATATTATTTTTGCAAGCACAAATTATATTTATCTCAACACATTACAAATGCAGATTTAGAACTCTGTTGAGTTCTTCTGATATCTGCTATCAGAGACCACTATCGATGGTATTTCTCATAGCTCCAGGAAGATACATTTATAGCAGAAGAATAGGTTTGAAGATAAGATAGTGCCATTTAAATGATATAAGCAATGGTTATACTTATAGAAACAAAAACAAGATGAGAAACAAGAAGTATATTATATAGTGTACTATATCTTGTTTATTATATTGTTTCTCTCATCTTCAATTATTACATTGATAGTAGGCTCCTGAGAAAAAGGTCATACATTACTTTCAGGTGTTAATGCACATAATACCGTTAGAGAATATTGAACTACGCAAACCATTTCTCCCTTTTAACCTTTCAAGATAGTCTTTGTGGGGAGTTTGAGGATTAACTTAGCTAAAATTGATTGTAAAAAGATTAGGGTTTTCATTGGCTTTTCTCCTTTTAACCTATAGGGGCTATCTTGGAAAGATAACTACCATTTCCTGTAACCGCCTGATAACTAATTCTCCTCATTCTAATATGAGATTATATATATGCTAATTTGGTAAGGAAAAGGGGTTGGTAAAAAGAATAGATGATGCTAATTTGGGTTCAGTCGAGCCTTTAATAAGTGCATAGATAGTAGCTAGTAGTCTGAACCAAAAACATTACCATCTTCGTGAATGGAGAAATATGAAGCAGAGAGTTGATATTTGGGTGAATAAGAGTATAGGAGAAGGAAACCACGTACCTCTGAGCAAGATTTAAAGTTTGTTTCGGCCTCATATCCAAGCGGTAAGCTTCCATGTTGTTCTAAATGATCTTATTCATAACTTGTTGAGTGACAAGAAAAAGAATAGGTAATGATAGCTTTGGAAGAGTAAAATCGATACCCTATTGTTATTTAAGTGATTTGACTTGTTCTTGAGTTGACCAAGTTGAGATGTATACATTAATGTGAGTTATTGAAAGTCAACCCATATGTATAATATGTGATAGTTAATACTCTATTCTTGTTTTCCTTAATTGGGTAAAGGATACGACCCCAAGGGAGTTGATAGTTGCAAAGTGAAACCAATATTGTTGTGTTGTTTGCTCAACCATAGCCATTTAGTCTGAGACAAGACCAACTCCCATCCACTCAAATATGTGGGCGGGTGCATGGAAATGGGTAGCAATTCCATGGACACCCTAAAAAAATAAATTTGAAAGCCATAACGCGAGCGTGTTATAACGCGCTCGCGTTATGGCTTTCGTTAAACCTAGGCAAGTTCCCTTCGGCCACAAATACAAAAACATAACGGGAGCGCGTTATAACGCGCTCACGTTATCTTCTGTTAAAAGCAAAAAAACAAAAGAAAATCTCTCATTTGCATTTCAACTAGTTTTTTTGCTCCACCTACGGCCAAAAACCCCAAATATCGCGCTCACATTCTAGGAGAAGAATTCTTCACCAAGAATCCAAATTTCTTCACAACGATGGCGCCACGACAACGAGGAGCTATAAGAGGTAAGGATTTTATGCTTTTTGTTTTGAATTTCTTAGCTTTAGGTTGAATTTGATATCTATTTGTTTTAATTTTTAGGAGATGCAAATCAACCTGCAAACCCTCAAAATCCTCAACAGGAGGACCAACCAAATCCTCAAGATCAAAATCAACCACAAGATCAACCTCCTCCACCAATCACTCAACCCCCTCCTAGCACCCAAAAAAATTTAATGAGTGAAATTGAGAACAACAAAAAACAAATTGAGGATTTGATCAATAGGTTGAGTGATCCAAATGGTTCGACCACAGAAAGAATGACCCTAGCAAATTCATTGAAAGATATGTTAAAAAACGTAGATTCAATTAGCAAACAAATAATTGGATGGGAAGATAGGAGGTAGGCAGCCAGGGAGTATTATGCAAACAAACTATCATACAAGGATGTGAAAGATTTAAAAATAACAAAAGGTGATTTGTGTTCATTATTCACCGACCCACGCACAAATCAAAATCTTACCTTCAATGCGAAGAGGTTTCCTATCCATTGGTGCCACCACCAACAAATGAAGGAGCGGTTTTATGATAGGTGGTACATGGTCTTCGATTACCCACCGTGCAACAATTGCGAGGTCCCGCAATATTTCCTTAGGAAACTATATAGTGAGTTCATATTGAACAAAATACCAAATTATTTTGATATGAGGGATTTCCAAGGGAGAGGTGGGGGGTCAGCTCAGGATAGACCTGGTGCATAGCCGGATCCTACGCGGCAAGGTAGACGAGCCCTCGCTAGGCCACCTCATGAGCACATTGTTATGCCTTCCGTCGTGAAGGAAAGTGCTGACGTAGAGACATTGCAGGCAATCAACACTTTGACCCAGAGTGTCATCCATCATACTAGCCCTATTCTACAGCGCCATCCAGGGGAGTCTTCTAGTGGTGGTCTTCGAACACATGTGTGTCAATCTTGTGGGGCTACTTGTTCACATGACCCCACCGACCCTTAGGAGACTGGTATGCAGGATCCGTCTGTAGCTATGGAGATGGAGAGGGCAGCTGACATTTTGCATGAGGCATATGGCATTGATAGTTAGGTAAAAGTTAGTGCATGTGTTCATTGAATTTAATTTATTAAATTTTGATTTTGAAATGAAAGATTAACTAAATTTTTTTTATGATTTTAATAAAATTGCAGGGTCACAGTGTTGAGACTGGATACACCGCCCCCACACCAACCTATTTTTGCAGTACACCTATCGCTAGGGTATGTAACTAGTAAACAGTTATAAGTTTATTGCATATTAATGGCATTGTTTTACAAATGGTAATTTAATATGCAATTTTGGATGTTGAACAGACTAATATTGGAGGTTTTGATGGAACACTTCCCAGTGGCGGTGGATTTACTCAAACCTTCACAAAGGTAATAGAATAAAGAGTTTAACTAATGAATCAAGTACTTAATAGATTTGTGTAGTTTATGCATGCACATCGTTGATTACGTTGAATAATTTGTTGTTTTATTTTCAGTTGTTGCGAGGCGATACACCTCTGAATGTGACGAGGGAAATGGATATTGGTGTGACATCTGCTATACAATCCTCGATGGCTCTGACAGAAGAGGTATGAGGCAAATTAGTAAATTTTAATTTACATTTGTTGTTATAGATGTTAGTTAGTGAGAAATCAAACCATTATTGATTCACGTAGTTTTTGTCTATTTGCATGATTTATACAGGGCTTGAGCATGCCTGAGCATGGGCATGAAGATATTTCCCTCATGGACAGAGATCGTGAGATGGTTGTAAGTGATTATTTTGTCAAATATATCATTTTTTATAATGTAATTTCTATATATTCATGTCTTTACTTCTTATTGTAACAGTTAAAACTTCACCATGAACTAAACCCTAGGAGGAGTAGTAGGAGCACTCCAGGAGCGCAGCAAAAACGAGTGACAGACCTATCGCCATCCGAGCGAAAAGGAAAGGGAAAGATTTTATTTCCTAGGCATGGAGAGCAATGACTTTTGATTCCAGAGTCTTTTATTGTATGCCTGCATGGCAGTTTTGTACATATTTTTTATTGGACATATTTGACATTGTATGCCTAGATGGCATTCTCGTAAGCCTACATGGCTATTTTGTACATATATTTCATACTTATATCGACCTATATTTATGTATGCCTACATGGCTATTTGGTTAATACAAATATCTTTTTTCGATGCCTGTCCATAATTGCATTCTAAATTGATTGTTCAATAGATATGAGCTACGTATATTCAAGTGTATACTTTACAACTTACGTGTATACTTTGTGACTTACGTGCATTTGAGTGTATACTTTGTGGCTTACATGTTTTCATGCATATACCTTGTATTCGTGCATATACTTTGTTTTAATTTGTGTATACTATGTATTCGTGTGTATACTTTTTGAGGCTTACGTGTTTATGAGTACTTGTAGTTCCCTTATTGACATGTACATGTTTGACTTATTCACGTGTATAATTATTAATTGGTTAGCCCTAGCATTGATCTATGTCATCCTCAATGCATGATCCTTGAGATGGAGTAAGTACACCCTCAAGGTCAAAAGGAGTTTCACATGCATTCTTCGTAGGCTCATTTTGGTAGTGAAACCAAAAACCTCTTGCATCATTGAAACGAAAAAAAAATTTCTTTATAGCAAGTTTGAAGCCATTATCATTCTCCATCAGTTCTTCATGTATCCACTCCCCATTAATGGTTGTCTCATGACCTTCCTAAAACCAAGCACTTATCTCATTTGTGATAGAAGAAATGTATGAAGATTTATCTTCCTCCTTATGAACCATTCATTATCATGAGAGATGGGTTCTTGTGAACCACTACTGATGAATCATGGGTCAATGAGTTTGACTTGTAAAACTACACGATTGAATCCTGATAGCAATATCACAATATTTATATATCTAAATGTGTTATTTCCTTCAGCTAAAATTTGTGCTTATAGTTATGTGATTGATGTATGTTTGTGTATGGGATCATAGTAATTTCTATTTGATGATGCTATTGTGTCTTTAAGGTTTATTTATTAAAGGGTGCATGAAACAAGTTTTAAATCCTTACAAATCTTTGAGTTTCTTAGGTTTTTCTATTTGTCGAGTCTGGGCTCCGAGCTCGAGTCCAAGTCAAAAAATGGCTTGTCAAGTTCGAGGCAAGTCCTAGTCTTGTAACACTGGTGTGAACACATCGAGGAATAATGTATATGTCGATGAAGAGAGAACCCATCCTTGTTTCCAAGCAAACCATTTATCCCTCAAGAGCACTCTTGCTCTTCCCAAGACCTATTATCTGGTCTTCCTAGGGTATTCCTCTCTACCCTATTAAGGGATCACTCCTAAACCCCTCTCACCACGTAAGAGTCTCCACCAATTTCAAATTCTTCTCCATCACTCCCAATCCACCACTAAGCTTCCTTGGGCTCCGCACTGACCCAAAGTGTCCTAACCACTCCAGGGGCTAGGAAAGGGTATTCTCACTATCCCCTTGTTGATTTGACTCCTCACTGATCCATCTCATAGAATTCTTTCACTTTTTACCCATCGCTTTCTTGAAAAGCTCAATTTTAGGCCTTGTAGCCTTCTGCCCCAATTTGGCCTCCTAGAACCCGTTTTTTTGACTTTTCTCACAAGCAGTCTTAACAACCCCCAAATGTTTTTATAGATTCTTTCTTTTGACCATCAAGGCTCCAAGATTTACCAGGCCTTAGGTCCTACAAGTTTCCATACATATGATTGTCCTTAGGTCCTACAAGTTTCCATACATATGATTGTCCTCAAACCCCCTATTTTCAAGGGTTCCTAGGGTTTTTGGCTCTTTTTCCTTCTTTGACGGCTTCAACGACCTCATCAACTCTCCTCCTGGCACACACATGACTGAGATACATGTGCCTACACTCCCATACTCTTGATTGGCACAAACCAATCCATTTAGCAACTCTCCTTGCTGCTGTCCTCTCCAAGCTACTAGCTAGAATGCACTTGCACTCGCTTAGTGCTTGATGATTTCATCACCTTCCCTGCAAAACAAGACCCCAAAACCTATATGTACAATATTTACATAGTCCCCAACTTGATTCCAAGTGGCCATGAGAGGAAAGCCACGGGAAGTCAAGTGGGACTCATTATTCAAAAAATTTGCCTGAACCGGCAATGAGACCAAGAACACCAAAAACTTGCAAAAAGATAACCAGTCGGTCTAGATGAATAATATAATGCTACACAAGGTAATTAAGTGACACAAATGGAAGACTCAAAGCATCAAATAAGTCCTTTCAATCCATTCTTGACTGGATGAAGGCACAAAAACAGAAATTCAATGAAATTTGCACTCTTCCAATCACAAAAATGTACTCTCCAATTCTCAATTCATGAAAACAATCCTCCAACCCAAGTATTAGGGTTTTTCTGACCTTATATACCTTTCTCCCATGTACTAGGACCCTTGGGTCGGGCTTAGAGCATCATTAATGCCATTTTCCAACTTTTAGGACAAATAGCCAAGGCAACATTGCTCAAAATGCTCACAGTGTCCAAGACTTACCCAAACCGCAAGCCCCTAACAAACCTATTGGTGCAGGAGCACCTAGAAGAACACCTAGGAAACACTAGGAATAGGAAAGCTTTGTTAAGTTTTGTTTTAAATGTGATAAGGTCATGTTGACCATTGAAATTGTGGAAGAGACTTAAAAATGTCTTGGTCAGGAGCTATCAAGAGTGGAAGAGTTGTGAGTTTAGACACTCATGTTTGGTACTTTCTAGTACTTGGAAATAAAGCCCAAAATGTTGCATATGTGCAATTTTGGCTTAATGTGGTGGTTATGTCCGACCAAGGGGAAGGGTAACCACTTTTTGAACCTTTTTAAGGATTGCCTCGACCTGTGTGAAAGGTTGGAAGGCATTTGAAGTTTTGTAATTTTGAATTTCTCATGAAGGAGAAAGAAGAACAGTAGGAGTAATTGCTTAATTTTCTATGTTTGAGATCTTGGCAGTGTGTTAATGGCATAACCAGGCATTGGCATACGTGTGGAATGTAGTTTAGTTGATCTCAAAGTGTTGGTTGGTCAATAACTGGTTGTTTCATCGTTCAAGTTTCTGATTTCAGTTCTCTAGGTTCTTGTTTTTGGGTTATTCTGCCTGGCAAGCTGCAATAAATGGAGCTCTGGTCCACCTTTCCCCTGTACCTGGTGTATGGGCTCTTGGAAACAGTGGCTAGGCTCCATGCTTGTACTTTTAGTAGTGTTAGGAGTCATTAGGGGTCAAGTGTGCATGAAAGAAGACCTTTCCTAGGCGAGCTAAACAGTGCCCGGCTAGGAAAGTCAAGGGGTGTGAAGCACCTCACTTGCAGGGAAGACCTCTCCATGCTAAAACCCGTGGTAGAAATGTGGAAGGAGGCCCTATAGAGGTTTGGTAATAGTTAAGAGGCTACACCAATCCATTTGATGGAAGAACTCCATGACAGTTCACCCGGGTGGCCAAGAGTTGACAAAAAGACCCTATATTTGCTAAATTGATGAATGAGCCTGTGTACAGCAAGACAAGGACTAAGACCTTGAAAATCTTGAAGAACTTGGTATCAAGACCAAGAAACCACAAGGAAGTTCTGGGGTACTTTGGAAAAGTTTTGAGAAACATCCACTTTTCTCGGGTTAGGGCTCTAGGCTTGTAGCCTTTTTAACCCTAGGTGAGGGTTTGGAGGGAGCAATGGAGAAATGGAGCCTAGTGGTTGTTCAACAACCCTAATAGGATGCTAAGAAGCATGATTTTGCATCTCTACACCCCTGCAAGGATCTAACTGAGTGTTGAGAGTGTTTGACCTTTAGGGAAGATTAAGGGTCAAGGGTGAGATAGTGGCAAAGCACCAAGTTTGGTTTGGTAGTTGTGAACTTGAATGAAAGTGGGGATGACCAGTAGAACCAGGGGTACCTATACCTGAGATAGGACCTATAGGTGAAGGTGGTGGAGAGTGCCACCATAAGGGATTGCCAAGGTGAGACCCAGAGCATGGAACAGTGAGTGTTCCATCCAACCCCATCTTACATAACCTATTTCCAATTCACTCATCAAAAACACTCTTGGGACTTTACATCATAGTCCTTATTCCCTTGGTGGTTGGCTAGAACCACCTACAAGCCAAAATTGCAAAGATCTCTCCAAAAGACCTTAAGGTGCTCCTGCACCATTCTCCCCCCTACAACAAAGAAGTTAAGGAACCTGTGGTGTCAAGAGCTCCTCACTAATTCCATGCTTCTTAAAGTCACTTTCTGCTATCCAAGTAGCCTCCGACTCTGGTTGATGTCTCCACTTCACTAGGTGCTCCATGTATGTCTTGTGCCTAGTCTTCTTCTTCACCCTTGAGTCTAGAATCTTGTCCACTTGTGGTCTGATCTGATCAAGTACCTTGAGTACATCCACATCCTTACTCACCTTAGCACTATACTGTTCCTCATCCATTTATGTTCCTTTATACTTCACCAAGTTCTTCAGATTGAAGGTAGGCGAAATGGACATCTGCTTGGGTAGCTCCACCTTGTATGCATTGGATCCATACTTAGCCAACACTTTGCATGGCCCTATCCTTTTCATCTGCAACATTACTAACCACTCATATAACCCCTCTGTGGTTTTAAAAGCTGACTTCCATTCATCTCCCTCTTTCATCCTAATTTGATAGTAGCCACTTTTCAAATCAATCTTGGAGTAGTACTTAGCACCCCCTAAACAGTCCATTAAGTCTTCTATCCTAGGAATAGGAAACCTATATCTAATGGTTATCCTATTTATGGCCCTAGAATCAGTACACATTCTCCACTTATCTCCCTTCTTAGGTGCCAACACCACTGGAACAACACATGGGCTTATGGTTTTCCTGATAAACCCTTGGTCCAAAAGTTCTTGATCTTGCCTTGCTATCTCCTTGTTCTGCTTTGGTGTTATTTTGTATGCAGCCTTGTTAGGCAATGTTGCTCCTGGTACAAAGTCAATTTGATGACTAATTGCCCTCTTATGTGGTAGTGTAGTTCGTGTGCCTTCACAAATGATATCCCTGAACTGATCCAACAGTTGCTTCACCTCTGCTGTCATAGGTAGCCGACTAGGTGACTCCTCCTCCTTTGGCTTGAACATGATTGCATAGACAACTCCTTCTTCCTCCTTCATGTCTCTTAGGAATTCCTTTCCACTCATCAAAAGTACAATGGAGTCTGCCTTTTCCACTGTGCCTTCTTGGGGAAAAAACTTTGTGGTTAAGCGCTTGAGCTGGAGTATACTGGAATGGGTGACCTCCCAGGAAGGCCTAGTGCCTCACCTCTGTGAGCATCACTTAGATGCAATGAGTGCTAAGTGGGCCATTCAATATCATTTCAAATTTGTTGTGTTAAGCAACTTACAAATTTGCAACTTAAGACTCCTCCAACCTAAGGGATCGATCCGATGGAACATAGCTCAGAGCGATTCCACGTGTTTTGGTGTAAAAGATGACCATTCCTAGCGTAAACATACCTATTTGGACGTGTTGGAACAGTTTGTTTGGTCACACAAGTTGCAGAATGAAAGTTGCACCACTCTGGAACTTTCCACTACTTGCATTTGATGTTTTTTCCATCAAGTGAAAATCTGCCACCACTGAAAAACCACTCCGAGATAGCCAAAACCGAGAGAGGTTTTTGTAGACAGGCTCAATGTGATCCTATAGGATTGGACGAGAAGTTTCTAAGCATTACGACATCTAAGTAATAGCATGCTGAAGTTTGCAGCCATTTTGCACTTTGGACCCTTAAGGGATCGATCCAGTGGAACATAGCTCGGAGCGATTCCACGTGTTTCGGTGCGAAAGAGGATCGTGCCTAGCGTAAAAATACTTATTCGGACGTGTTGGAACAATCTGCTTGGTCACATGAGTTGCAGAGCGAAAGTTGCACCACTTTGCAACTTTGCACTGCTTGAATTTGACACCTTTTCCATCAAGTGAAAATCCGCCGCCATGAGAAAACCACTCCAAGATAGCCAAAACCGAGAGAGGTTTTTCTAGAGGGGTCTAACGCCTTTCTGTAGGATCAAACGAGAAGTTTCTAAGTGTCACAGTATCCGAGTACTAGCATGCTGAAGTTTGCAGCCATTTTGCACTTTGGACCCTTAAGGGATCGATCTGGTGGAACATAGCTCGGAGCGATTCTACATGTTTCGGTGCGAAAAGAGACCATGCCTAGCGTAAAAATACCTATTCGGACGTGTTGGAACAGACCGTTTGGTCACACGAGTTGTAGAGTGAAAGTTGCACCACTTTGCAACTTTGCACTGCTTGAATTTGACACCTTTTCCATCAAGTGAAAATCCGCCGCCATGAGAAAACCACTCCAAGATAGCCAAAACCGAAAGAGGTTTTTCTAGAGGGGCCCAACGCCTTTCTATAGGATCAGACGAGAAGTTTCTAAATGTCACAATATCCAAGTACTAGCATGCTGAAGTTTGCAGCCATTTTGCACTTTGGACCCTTAAGGGATCAATCCGATGGAACATAGCTCGGAGCGATTCCACGTGTTTTGGTGCGAAAGAGGACCGTGCCTAGCGTAAAAATACCTATTCGGACGTGTTGGAACAGTTCGCTTGGTCACACGAGTTGCAGAGCGAAAGTTGCACCACTTTGCAACTTTGCATTGCTTGAATTTGACACCTTTTCCATCGAGTGAAAATCCGCCGCCATGAGAAAACCACTCCAAGATAGCCAAAACCGAGAGAGGTTTTTCTAGAGGGGCCCAACGCCTTTTTGTAAGATCAAATGAGAAGTTTTTAAGTGTCACGGTATCCGAGTACTAGCATGCTGAAGTTTGCAGTCATTTTGCACTTTGGACCCTTAAGGGATCGATCCGGTGGAACATAGCTCGGAGTTCCACGTGTTTCGGTGCGAAAGAGGACTGTGCCTAGCGTAAAAATACCTATTCGGACTTGTTGGAACAGTCTGCTTGGTCACATGAGTTGCAGAGCGAAAGTTGCACCACTTTACAACTTTGCACTGCTTGAATTTGACACCTTTTCCATCAAGTGAAAATCCACCATCATGAGAAAACCACTCCAAGATAGCCAAAACTGAGAGAGGTTTTTCTAGAGGGGCTCAACACGATCCTATAGGATCAGACGAGAAGTTTCTAAGCGTCACGATATCCGAGTACTAGCATGCTGAAGTTTGCAGCCATTTTGCACTTTGGACCCTTAAGGGATCGATCCGGTGGAACATAGCTCAAAGCGATTCCACGTGTTTCTGTGCGAAAGAGGACCGTGCCTAGCGTAAAAATACCTATTCGGATATGTTGGAACAGTCCGCTTGGTCACACGAGTTGCAGAGCGAAAGTTGCACCACTTTGCAACTTTGCATTGTTTGAATTTGACACCTTTTCCATCAAGTGAAAATCCGTCGCCATGAGAAAACCACTCCAAGATAGCCAAAACCGAGAGAGGTTTTTCTAGAGGGGCCCAACGCCTTTCTGTAGGATTAGACGAGAAGTTTCTAAGTGTCACGGTATCCGAGTACTAGCATGCTGAAGTTTGTAGCCATTTTGCACTTTGGACCCTTAAGGGATCGATCCGGTGGAACATAGCTCGGAGCAATTCCACGTGTTTCGGTGTGAAAAGAGACCATGCCTAGCATAAACATACCTATTCGGACGTGTTGGAACAATCCGCTTGGTCACACAAGTTGCAGAAAAATATGTACAAATTGTTTACATGAACTTTATATGACCTTTTTCACATTGTTTACATTTCAAAATTCAAAGTTTGCAAATTTTCCTACTCAAGGCATTTACAGAACAAGGTGCTACTACACCAAACATGAACTTCAACCTTAAAATATTTGAGTATATCTCATTATGTAATTAAATCTTATTACAATGCCTCTGGCACTTCGTTCTCTCAGATCTTTTACAATGTCACTCATACATTCGAGATTCTCTTTAAATGTCTACATCATAGGTGCTCATCACAAGGTTAACTTCAAATGAGTAACTTGAGATTCCCTCGCTAAGCTTCACATGCTCTCTTACAATGGCTTGAAATCAAAATTGAGATTTGTCAAAATCATCAAAATAAGTATGTTGCATTGCTTTTTTGGCTGAGATTTTCTTTTCAATGGCTCTTAAATCAGCATTTTCTGCAACGAAAGATCAATCAACCCTTAGTAGTTTACTTACAAATACACAAAGTAAAAGAGAAAAATAAGGAGCATCCAAAATGGAAATGAAATAAAAATAGATGGAAGGCACTTACAGATGTTGCATGCAGGCATCAAAATAAGGATGTTGCATTGCTTTTCTGGTTGACATTCTCTTGGATGACTCATATATATGCATCTTTTGCAAGGGGACACCAATCACTGTAAAAGAAGATGATAGCATTGGCATCAAACAAATTAATGTGCATACATGTATAAATTAATAAGAACCAATGTGCATATACTTACAAATTAATCCAACGAACCATCTGAGTCTGCTCTACTCTTTATTGTGTCAAGTATTGCCTTATGGTCAGACTCACGGACCTTCCATAACATCTTGTTCAAAGGTCTACCCCCATATTTGGTCAAATGAACATTGGATGCCACGACAAGGTTCGAGTAATGAAGAATCTTACGATGCATGTCAAAGTCCTGAAATAGCCAATGTTTAACACTTGAATGTGGGTACCTTCTAAGCCATGTTCTAGTAACCACAACTGACCCTATAGGGTATTCGATGTTTTCTCCATCTATAAATAGGGCCTCTAATTTCTTTTTTGTCTCAACACAATGACACAAGTAATAGTCTGTTCCCTCTTCATTGTCTTCATCTGCAATAACTGCATAAACATGTCCTGCATTGATATGTGCAAAAAATCTCTTGAAATTTGTCAACATTACAAATACAGTACAAAGTAAGATCTAACAATATGAAATTTCAACAACTAAGAAAGTAGATATATCACCTCGTTGAACTAGATCTGATATGTGGTCAAAGTCCACCAATGATTCTATCTGTGTCAGTTCCAATGCCGTCGGAGGGCGATACGTGTGAAGTGGGCTAAGATAACTTGTGAACCATTTGTCAACCCACTCCCCTGACTCACAATCATTCCAGTCTTGCATTGTACATGAAGAACAAAAACATTCCATCTTCCGTGTATTAATACTCCATGAACCTGTATTTGAGCTAAGGAAAGAGTGTACCTCACTCGATCCTATTAGTGTACAACAGTCTTGATATGGTGCAATGTTAGTATCATCCATCAACCAAAAAAATCTACGAACTGAAGACGTACCTTCATTACCTGGACCCATCAAAGCATTACACCACTCGATGATTGATTTTGCATCTGTCAACTTTGCACTATCTTTATACTTTAACTCTTCACGTGCTAATGCTCTTTTCACGCATGCTCTTGCACCATCATGCTCCCCCTTTCCATGTCCAGCCTCACAAAAGTTCCACATATGTTGAACACCTGTAATGACATGCATCCTGCACAACCAGTAGAACATGCGCGAATTCTTGAATCGTGCTGCACAATTATCAGACCATATTATATGTTGATCGTATTCTATGCCCCTCTGAGCCAAACCACTGTAGAACATCTGGAAGCAACCTTGCATGAACTCTGGAGAATGTGTGCGATCATCACTAATGTAAAAGTGGTACTCCCTCAATACCTTCCTTTGCTCATCTGTACTATCAGATGCATGAATGAATGCTATGTGCACAAATATCAAAACTTGTGTGGAGTTGTAATACTGTGACTGCACCTCATGTTGTGGTTGTAGAGTGTAGTTCTCTGCAAAGTCAACCACAGATACTATGCTTCCAACTGGAAAGGTGTCCTTGCATAGCTTGAATTGCGTGTCCAACCATCGGGTTCTATGGGTATGCATTGCATTGCATACTTAGATAGTATACTGTCACGAAATGTGGTCATAAATTTGTACACTGGAATCTTCTCAATAACCAAATCACACCTTTTTGTTTGAGACCCATTTTTTGTAGCATATGCCACTATTTTATACTTCCCGAACTCTACTAGTTTTTGGCCCACCTCATATGTGCTTTCCATATGTTGACATACTAGCATACGCTGGAAGCCACCGCAACGCTCGCATGAACCATCCAAGCATGTTGTCCTATAGAATATCTAGCCATCCTCTATTTCACATAATTTTTTTGATAAGAACTCTCTTGAAGATTTTGGTGGGGCTTCTATGCCACAATCCTGCAAAACATCGTTAGTATGCAAATCTAAACATATAGAACGATAAACATCATAATGGTTAGAAAATTCAATATGTAGTCTACAACAACAAGTAGTGCGTGTGTGATTTATCTTGACATAAAAAGGTTTAAGCAGTTCAAAAAATCTTTGAGAAATACTAATTTGAGGATAATCATTTTCAAATTTCCGAAAAAATTGGGTTTGAGTCATATCCAAAAATTGCTTTGGATGTGACTCACGATTCCGACTATCGATTATCCTTCTTACCACATCCCTTTGATTCGGAGATGGCCTTGTGTTATTCTTCCAATACTCTTCAATTAGTGTTCTCAAGGCTTCGACAACTTCTTTATCTTTTTGTGACAGTCTCCCCGAGAATGCCCATAATTCATTTGTATCATTGCCCTCAATTCTTTGCCGTCTTTGAATGGCTCTTGATAAAGTCATTCTACTAATTCTCGTTTTTTCACTAGTCTTTTTAATTAGGTGAGCTCTCTTTGTTTGACAACTTACCAAAGTCGATGTAATGACATGTCAGGTGACATTACTATCCTTTGAGCGTGAGGTCTTACCCACACACTCATAAGCATCCATTAGATTCTTCACAATAGTGTCTTCACTCGATGCATTCAATGTTCTCAACCCAAGAGTCTTCATGATGTTCCTATACTTTACACCCCGCATCATTTCAACAAATAGTTGACATCTTGCAGTCTCATTTAGCCTTTCAAAGAATCGTTCCCAAATCTTATCAGCATATCTTCTACAAGTGCGTGTTGAAATCTTACCTTCCATGTGCTACAAAATATCATCATCAATATTAATCAAATACTTTGGCTTTCTACGCAAAATTCTTGGTGGTGTTCTCCTAGGTACATACATCTCAACATTAGGAATTTCATCAATATTTAATTGAGGTGGGCTAGATTGCATACCTTCGATCGAGGGTGGAGAAGAAAACATACCTTGAGGTTCACATGGGAATGATGGCATACCTTCTTTGTCAATTTCGAGTGATGATGTACTCTCAACTTGAAATGTGTTGGATGGTGTCCAACAATATTCACTTGTGGTAAATGGTGTCCCTCCATATTCACTTGCAGTCGATGGTGTCCGTCCATATTCACTTGTGCTAGATGGTGTCCCTCCATATTCGTTTGTGCTTAATGGTGTCCCTTCATATTCAATTTTCGTAGAGGGTGTGTCTCCAACTACAGTATCTAAATCTGTCTTACGACGATGCTTCCGCATTCGTGCCTTTTATGTTGCCAATTCCTGTTCTCTTTTTGACGGTTGAGGTTCCTCTACAATCGGGTTGTTTTCATCAATCGTTTCCAATTTCTTCTTTTCACGATATGCCGCCACCCGAACTCTCTCCTTTTCTTTCAAGGTTTCGTTCTCTTCGTCTGTTAGTTTCCTCTTTGTCTTTTTCTTCGGCATGGCGGATAATTTTATTTGTACCATGGTAATGAGACGAATATTAGTTCCTAAAAAATGTATCCATTCAAGATAATTGAAAAATATATGTCATCGAAGGCTTCATTTATGTGTGAGTTAAGGCAAACTTAGGGTAGTCTAGAGCCTTGAAGTTTGGAGAAGCCTAAATGATGAAATTAGGCAAATTAGTCCATGTAGACTTGGCAATTTGTCCTAAAAGTGGGAAAAGGGCATTAATGATGCTCTAAGCCCGACCGAAGGGTCCTAGCACGTGGGAGAAAGGTATATAAGGTTAGAAAAACCCTAATTGAGCATGTGGGAAATCTATTGTACGATTTGGAGTTTTGGAAGGGGAATTTGTGAGTTGGAAGAGTGCAAATTTTATTGAATTTATGTTTTTGTGCCTTCATCCAGTCAAGAATGGATTGAAAGGACATGTCTAATGCTTTGAGTCTTTCAATTGTGTCACTTAATTACTGTGTGAAGCATTATATTAACCATTTAGTTCAATTGCTTTCTGTTTTGCAAGTTTTTAGAGTTTTTGGTTTCATAGCCGGTTAAGGCCAATTTTTGGAAATAATGATCCCCACTTGAATTCCCATGGAAAGGCTACCATGGAAACTTGGAATCAAGTAGGGGACTATTTGTATAGTGTACATATGGTGTTTGGTGTCTTGGTTTTCAGGGGAGATGGTGAATTCATCAAGAACTAGGCGAGTGCGAGTGCATTCTGGCTAGTGGCTTGGAGAGGACAACAGTAAAGAAAGTTGCTAAATGGACTGCTTTGTGCCAATAAAGAGAAAGAGAGTCTAGGAACATGTATTCCAGACATGTGTGTGCAAGAAGGAGAGTTGAGGAGGTCATTGAAGCCCTCAAAGTTGGAAAAAGGAGCCAAAACCCTAGAAACCCTTGAAAATAGGGGGTATGAGGACACTCCTATGTACGGATGCCAAAGGGACTAAACATATGGTAAATCTTGAAGCCTAGGGTACCACTAGAAAGAATCTATAAAAATATTTGGGGATTGTTAAGACCGTTTTTGAGAAAAGCCAAGAAAACGGGTTCTAGGAGGCTTAATTGGGCAAAAGGCTACAAGGCCTAAAATTGGGTTTTTCAAGAAAACGATGGGTACAAGGTGAAATAATCCTATGAGATGGATTAGTGAGAAGTCAAATCAACAAGGGGATAGTGAGAATACCCTTTCCTAGCCCCTGGAGTGGTTAGGACACTTTGGGTCAGTGTGGAGCCCACAGAAGCTTAGTGGTGAATTGAGAGCAATGGTGAAGAATTTGAAATTGGTGGAGAGTATTATGAGGTGAGAGGGGTTTAGGAGGGATCCCTGAGTAGGGTAGGGAGGAATACCCTAGGAAGACCAGAGAATAGGTCTTGGGAAGAGCAAGATTGCTCTTGAAAGATAAGACTCCCCATCAATTGTTGAAGGAGTGGTCTATGTAATGAACTTTTGACCTTGTGCAGGATATTTTGAAGATGTTTGATGCTTTGGAATGGTCTGGGAAGGCCCGGGTATAGGAGTTTCTATAAACCCTCCCTCTTTGCTTTGAAAAATGGGGGTTTTTGTATTGGAAGCCTAGTTGAGCAGGTAAGGTCCTAAGACCTAGAAATTATCTTGTTTTGAGACCTAGAACTAAACAATTTGTGAATGACATAATCATTGGTTGATGTTTTGAGGAACCTAGTTGATTGTAATCAGTTATTTTCAAGATTTTTGAAGGTGTTTTGAAGGTCCTTAAGGAATTGGGAACTCTTGATGCTAATTTGAGTATACAAATCAAATGTTTTGTGAAGGGAAATATAGTTGAATGCGTGTGTCAAGAAAGGTGTTGATTTCTTCCTTTGTATTGCATCAGTTTGTGCAAAGGTATTGGAAGGTGTTTGGACCCTTTAGATGAATGGGAGAGGCTTGGAGTTGTCTTAAAGGATGAATTTTGGTGAATTGTTCTGAATTTCTAGAATTGGCAAGTGTAAGATGGTAATTGGCAAGTGTAACTAATTGTGTATATAATTTGGTAATTTAAAATGTGCATTGACAACCTAAGGTTATAATGACAGACAAAAAATAAAAGCAAGCCATAATAGAATGAAAGAAAATTTGTAAAGACTTCACATACCTTAAAAACCAGACTTTCAAATGGAGGAGTTCAACCCAATTATGTAGCCTTAGCTTCTTCTTTCTTCAAACTCCACAACAATTTGACTTGTTCAAAAGCTTGTTCCCTTCCACACTTCAATTGTATATTAGTTTTCAATGGAATTCAAACTTCAATTGATATTATATTTCTCTCAACGTGGAAACTCTGCTATTTCATGCAAAGGTGGTAAAAATATCATGGAAAAGGTGATGGAATGTGAAAAAGATGCTTGCACACTTCACAACATCATCAAAAATATATTTTTTGTCAAAGCACACGCAGAACCAAGGGAATATGCAAGTTGTGGGCCTTCAAATCATGGGTATATAGATTTTTTTACCATTTTAGTGGACTACAAAACGCGCTCGCATTATGTGAAATTTAGTTTTCTTAGTGTATTTTTTAGAGTATAGGAGTTTTTGAGAGACTGGGAGTGAGAGAGGGGGAGAGTGGAAGATAGAAAGGGAGGGAGAAGGAGAGAGTGGAAGAGAGAGAGAGGGAGAGAGTGGGAGATAGAGTGGGAGGGAGAGAGGGGAGAGTGGGAGATA